>JAUMJL010000446.1:0-12866 GCA_033558185.1 Dromococcyx pavoninus
CCCCAATGACATCATCGCCCCCCACCCAGGTCCCCCAGCCCCAAGGCCAAACACAAGGCCAAGGAGAAGAAGCGGAGAGGTGAGGTCCCCCCCCTTATTGTGTCCCCCCCTTATTGTGTCCCCCCTTTATTGTTCCCCTCTTTATTGTTCCTCCCCTATTGTGCCCCCCTTATTGTGCCCCCCCTTATTGTTCCCCCCTTGTTGTTCCCCCCTTTATTGTTCCCCCTTGTTGTTCCCCCCTTTATTGTTCCCCCTTTATTTTTCCCCCCTCATTGTTCCCCCCCTCATTGTTCCCCCCTTTATTGTTCCCCCCTTATTGTTCCCCCTTTATTGTTCCCCCCCTTTATTGTTCCCCCCTTATTGTGCCCCCCTTATTGTGCCCCCTTCTTATTGTTCCCCCCTTATTGTGTTCCCCCCTTATTGTGCCCCCCTTTATTGTTCCCCCCCTTGTTGTGCCCCCCTTTATTGTTCCCCCCTTTATTGTTCCCCCCCTTGTTGTGCCCCCCTTTATTGTTCCCCCCTTATTGTGTTCCCCCCCTATTGTGCCCCCTTTATTGTGCCCCCCTTATTGTGCCCCCCCTATTGTTCCCCCTCTTTATGCCCCCCTTATTCCCTTTATTCCCTTCCTTATTCCCCCTTTATTGTGCCACCCCTTTATTGTTCCCCCCTTATTGTGTTCCCCCCTTATTGTTCCCCCCTTATTGTTCCCCCCCATTATTGTGCCCCCCCTTATCGTGCCCCCTCTTTATCCCCCCTTATCTCCCCTTATTCTCCCTTTATTGTGGCTCTCCTTTATTGTTCCCCCCTTTATTGTTCCCCCCTTTATTGTGCCCCCCCTTATCGTGCCCCCCTTTATTGTGTCCCCCCCTTATTGTGCCCCCTCTTTATCGCCCCTTATTTCCCTTTATTCCCCCCTTTAATCCCCTGCTTATTCCACCCTTCATTGTCCCCCCCTTATTGTTCCCCCCTTTATTGTGCCCCCCTTATTGTTCCCCCCTTTATTGTGTCCCCCCCTTATTGTGCCCTCCTTATTGTGTCCCCCCCTTATTGTGCCCCCCTTATTGTGTTCCCCCTTTATTGTGCCCCCCTTTATTGTTCCCCCCTTATTGTGCTCCCTCTTTATCCCCCTCCTTATTTCCCTTTATTCCCCTCATTATTACCCCCCTTATTGTGCCCCCCTTAATGTTCCCCCCCTTATTGTGCCCCCCCCTTTATTGTTCCCCCCTTGTTGTGCCCCCCTTTATTGTGCCCCCCTTTATTGTGCCCCCCCTTATTGTGCCCCCTCTTTATCCCCCCTTATTTCCGTTTATTCCCCTCCTTATCCCCCCTTTATTGTTTCCCCCTTGTTGTGCCCCCCTTTATTGTGCCCCCCCTTATTTTTCCCCCCATTATTGTTCCCCCCATTATTGTTCCCCCCTTTATTGTTCCCCCCTTATTGTGCCCCCTCTTATTGTGCCCCCCCTTTATTCTGTTCCCATTTATGTTCTCCCCCTTATTGTGTTCCCCCTTATTGTGCACCCCTTATTGTTCCTCCCTTATTGTGTTCCTCCTTATTGTGTTCCCCCCCTTATTGTGCCCCCCCTTATTGTGCCCTCCCTTTATTGTTCCCCCCCTTGTGCCCCCCTTTATTGTGCCCCCCTTTATTGTTCCCCCCTTATTGTGCCCCCTCTTATTGTGCCCCCCCTTTATTATGCTCCCCTTTATTGTTCTCCCCCTTATTGTGTTCTCCCTTATTGTGCCCCTCTTTATTGTTCCTCTCTTATTGTGTCCCTCCTTATTGTGTTCCCCTCCTTATTGTTCCCCCCCTTGTTGTGCCCCCCATTGTTGTGCCCCCTATTATTGTGCCCCCCCCATTGTGCCCCCATTATTGTGCCCCCCCCTTATTGTGCCCCCCCTTATTCTGCTCCCCCCTTGTTCCCTCCCTTATCCCCCCCTTCACCCCATCCTATTGTTTTGACCACGCCCGTTGACCCTTGACCACACCCACTGACCTTTGACCACGCCCACTCATCCGCGGCCACGCCCCTCAGCATTGACCACGCCCATCAATATTAACCACACCCCTTGACTGTGACCACGCCCACTCAGCATTGACCATGCCCACTCAACCTTGGCCACGCCCCTCAACATTGACGCTGTCCACTCAACGTTGACCGTGCCCCTCAGTGTTGGCAACGCCCCTCAACATTAACCACGCCCACTCAACCTTGACCACACCCACTCAACATTGGCCACGCCCACTCAATGTTGACCATGCCCACTCAACCTTGACCACGCCCCTCAACCTTGACCACGCCCCTCAATATTAACCACGCCCACTCAACATTGACCGCACTGTTCAACATTGATCTTACTCAATGTTGGCCACGCCCCTCAATGTTGACCACGCCCACTCAACCTTGACTGCGCCCACTCAATGTTGACCACGCCCCTCAACATTGGCCCCCCCAGTCGACGTTGACCACACTCAATATTGACCACGCCCCTCAACGTTGACCACGCCCCTCAATGTTGACCACACCCACTCAACTTTGACCACGCCCACTCAATTTTGACCACGCCCATTCAACCGTGACCACGCCCACTCAACCTTGACCGCGCCCACTCAATATTAACCACGCCCACTCAACATTGACCGCACTGTTCAACATTGATCTTACTCAATGTTGGCCACGCCCCTCAATGTTGACCACGCCCACTCAACCTTGACTGCGCCCACTCAATGTTGACCACGCCCCTCAACATTAGCCCCCCCAGTCGACGTTGACCACACTCAATATTGACCACGCCCCTCAACATTGACCACGCCCCCAATGTTGACCACACCCACTCAACTTTGACCACGCCCCTCAATGTTGACCACACCCACTCAACTTTGACCACGCCCACTCAACCGTGACCACGCCCATTCAACTGTGACCACGCCCACTCAACGGTGACCTCACCCCCCTCGGCCCAGCCCCGCCATGTTGGCCACGCCCCTTCAAGCCTCGCCCCAGCCCGTTCCCCTCCCCCACCCCATTTCTTACCCCCCACCCCCTTTTCCTTTGACCCCGCCCCCTCACCCTCTTGTCTCCGCCCCCTTTCCAGATCCACCAGCGAATCCGCTTCCCAGAAGAGCCGCCGGGAAGAGCGCTCCACCTCCCCCGCCGGCTCCTCCTCTTCCTCCGCCTCCTCCCGCAGCCGGTGAGTGACCCCTCCCCCTCCCTAAACCCCTCCCCCACCCACCCCCCCCCCCCGTTAACCCTCCCCCTCCAAAACACCCCCCCCCCCCCACCCACCGCCCCCCCACAGGTCCCGCAGCGCCACCGCCCCGAAGCCCCCGACCCAACCGGAGGAAGCGGCTCCGCCCCCGACCCAACCGGGCGCCGCCGCCGCCGCCGCCATCACCGCCACCACCACAACCACCGCCGCCGCCACCGCCGCCGCACCGGAGGTGAGCCCCGGGGGCGGGGCAGGGCCTGGGGGGGGCCCCCTGCGACCTTTACCCACCCCCCCCCCCACACCCTACCTCCCCCCACCCCCTTTCCGTGTGCACCCTTTTTAACCTTCCCCCTCCCCACCCCTTCTTCCGGTTTTCCAGGGAGCGCCGGAGCCGGAGCCGCAGCAGCCCCCGGCGCCTCCCGCGGAGCTCCACGCGGCGCAGCCGCCCGTGAGCCCAACCCCACCCACGGAGCTGCCCCCCCCCGCACCCGCGTCCGCCATCACCGCGCCCGCTGCGTCCCCCCCGCGTCGCTCTCCCACCCCGACCTCCCTCCCGGAAGTTCCTCCCGCAACCCGCGCCCCTTCCAGCCCTTCCCCGGACCCCCCGCGTCGCCCTAAAACCCCCCCCGCGCCCGCTCCCCCGACCCCGCGTCGCGAGCGTTCGCCGACGCCCCCGAAACGTTCCCGCGCGCGCCGCGACCGTTCCCGCAGCCGTTCGCCGCCGCCGCCGCCTCCTTCCGCCCGCCGCGCCCGTTCCCGTTCCCGCACCCCACCCAGCCGCCGCCGCTCCCGCACCCCGCCCAGCCGCCGCCGCTCCCGCAGCCGCCGCCGCGCCGCCGCCCGTTCCCGTTCCCGCACGCCGCCGCGACGCCGCTCGCGTTCCCGCACCCCGCTCTGGCGCCCCAACTCCACCAGTCCCATCCGGTTACCGCCGCGTTCCCGTTCCCGCACGCCGCCGCGACGCAACAAATCCCGTTCGCCCACGCGTCGGGGACGTTCCCGCTCACGTTCCCCGCGCTCCCGCGCTTGGTCCCGCGGCCGCGGCGCCGCACGGTGGGGACGCTCCCGTTCCCGTTCCGCCGCGCGACGCCGTTCCCGTTCCCGCTCCCCCGCGCGACGCCGTTCCCGTTCCCCCGCGCGACGTCGTTCCCGGTCGCGCCGCCGTCGCTCCCGTTCCCGCACCCCGCGACGCGGTCGTTCCGGTTCCACCCCGCAGCGTCGTTCCCGTTCCCTCTCGTCCCCGGAACAGCGTCGGCGTCGCGGGCGCGGCCTCGGCCGTCGCAGCCGTTCCGATTCGTCGCGACGACGCCGTTCCCGCTCCCTCTCTTCGCCGCGGCCCAAGAAGCGCCCGCGCGCGGCGTCCCGTTCGCCGTCGCGACGCCGCCGCCGCCGCAGCAGCTCCACCGCCTCCCCCCGCAAAGCCAAGACCCCCTCGGCCTCCCCTTCCCCACCCAAAAGCAAAGCCCCCACCCCACCCCCACCGCTTCCTTCCGCTTCCGCTTCCGCCATCGCTTCCGTTTCCGCCACCGCCGCCGCCGCGCCCCCCGCGCGCCCCAAGTGGGTCCCGATCGCCGAACTCCACCCCGCGGCGCCGCAACCCCCGCCCTCCCTCGCCAAGGGCGACGCCAAAACGGCCCCACCCAAGTGGGTCCCAATCGGAGGGACCCAACCGGGTCCTCCCGGCACCGAAACCGTCGCCACGGTGACGCCGGATGCGGCCAAACCCCCCGGAACCGGAAACGGCGGCGCCGCCATCATGGCGGTCGCTAAGGAAGCGGCGGCAACGCCGACGCAACCCGCAGCCGCCATAACGGATGCGAAGGTGGCTCCGTCCACGCCCACCAAACCACCCGGGGAAGCCAAAGCGGCGCCGGCGGCAACGCCGCAACCGGAAGTAAAGATGGCGGCGGCGAAAACGGGAGTCGTCGAAGCGAAAGCGGCGACGCCGGCGTCAACCGGACCCCCCAAAGCGGCCGCCGCGCCCACCGCGACCCCACCCAAAGCAGCGCCGCCATCGCCGGCCGCGATCGTCGAAGCGAAGACGGCGGCGGCGAAAGCGGTGGCGAATGACGTCAAAGCGGCGGCGCCGCCGCCGCCATCGCCCTCCACGCCGCGCCCGGCGCCCGGAGCCAAGATGGCGACGCCGCCGCCGCCTCCGCCGGGGCTGCCGCGGGTGCTGAGCGCGGGGCTGCGCGCGGCGGCCGCCGGCGCCACCCCCGGCGCCGCCGCCGCCGCCGCCGCCATGTCCGGGAAGCTCCTTCCGGCGTCGCGGCTCAGCCTCCCGTCGTCGCCCGTCGCGGGGTCGGCGCTGCCGCCCGCCAGCCACGCCAAGGCCATGCCCCGCCTCCTCGCCAAAGCGCGGCCACCATCGCCGCCGCGGCTCGGAAACGCCGCCGTGCATCCCGCCTCGGCCGCCATCTTGGACAAGATGGCGGCCGGCGCGGCCTCGGCAACCGTCAAGGCGGAGGCAGCGGGAGTCAACGGCGCCGCCATGGCGGATGGCGCCAAGGGCAACGCCGCCGAGGGCAAGAGCAATATGGCCGCCGTCATGGCCGCCAAGAGCAGCGCGGGTGACGTCACCGCAACCGTCATGGCGGCCAAGAGCAGCGCGAGTGACGTCACCGTCATGGCGGCCAAGAGCACCACCAAGCCTGTCAAGGCGGAAGTCGGCGTCGCCGTGGCAACTGGCATCGCCATGACAACCGGCGTCGCCATGACAACCAGTGGCGCCACGACAACCGGCGTTGCCATGACAACCGGCGTCGCCATGGCAACCAGCATCAGCAGCGCTCCCAGTACCACCAGTGCTCCCAGTGCCGCCATCGCCGTGGCTCCCAGTAACACCAGTGCTCCCAGTACCAGCGGACCCTCGGGCACCACCGTGGCTGTCGGTGGCACCAGTGCTCCCAGTATGACCAGTGCTCCCAGTATGACCAGCGCTCCCAGTATGACCAGTGCTCCCAGTATGACCAGCGCTCCCAGTATCACCAGTGCTCCCAGTATCACCAGGGTTCCTGTTGCATCCGGCGCTCCCAGTGGCACCAGTGCTCCCAGTATCACCAGGGTTGCTGGTGCTCCCAGTGCTCCCAGTAGCACCAGTGCTCCCAGTTTGACCAGTGCTCCCAGTATCACCAGGGCTGCTGGTGCTCCCGTCGTTCCCAGTGGCACCAGTGCTCCCAGTATGACCAGTACAGGCAGCGTCGTCGTCATCCCAGTGGCCGCCAGTGCTCCCAGTACCACCAGTGCTCCCAGTACCACCAGTTCTCCCAGTATGGGCAGCGTCGCCGTCATCCCAGTGGCCGCCAGTGCTCCCAGTACCACCAGTTCTCCCAGTATGGGCAGCGTCGCCATCACCGCAGTGGCCGCCAGTTCTCCCAGTACCACCAGTAACACCAGTTCTCCCAGTACGGGCATCGTCGCCGCGAGCCTCGTGGCCACCAGTGCTCCCAGTGTAACCAGTATGGGCACGGACACCAGTGCTCCCAGTACCACCAGTACCAGCAGCGTCACTGTGACCTCTGCAGCCACCAGTGCTCCCAGTTCAACCAGTGCTCCCAGTTCAACCAGTGCTCGTGTGGCCACCGGTGCTCCCAGTTCCACCAGTCCTCCCAGTTCCACCAGTCCTCCCAGTTCCACCAGTGCTCGTGTGGCCACCGGTGCTCCCAGTTCAACCAGTCCTCCCAGTTCCACCAGTGCTCGTGTGGCCACCGGTGCTCCCAGTTCCACCAGTGCTCCCAGTTCCACCAGTGCTCCCAGCATGGCCAGCATCACCCCTTTGTGCACCAGTTCTCCCAGTATCACCAGTACCAGCAGCGTCACCGTGATCCCAGTGCCCACCAGTGCTCCCAGGCTCGCCAGTGACTCCACCCCAGTTCCCACCAGTGCTCCCAGTACCACCAGTGCTCCCAGTACCACCAGTGCTCCCAGTACCACCAGTGTCTCCACCGGTACTCCCAGGCTCACCAGTGACACCACCCCAGTTCCCACCAGTGCTCCCAGTACCACCAGCGACTCCCCCAGTACTCCCAGGCTCACCAGTGCCGCCATCACCATCGCCACCAGTCCTCCCAGTACCACCAGTACCGCCACCAGTCCTCCCAGTACCACCAGTAACACCACCACCGTGCCCACCAGTGCTCCCAGCGCCGCCGCCGCCGCCGCCGCCGCCGCTCCCAGTGCCTCCGGTGCTCCCAGTATCACCGTTACCAGCTCTCCCAGTAACACCAGTGCTCCCAGTATGGTCCCGGTACTGGAGAAGCCGAGCTCGTCGTCATCGTCCTCCTCGTCCTCTTCCTCCTCCTCTTCCTCTTCCTCTTCCGACTCCGACTCCGACTCCGATTCCGACTCCGACTCTTCCGACTCCGCCCCCCCCTCGCCGGCCGCCATCGCCCCCGCCCAGTAAGGCTTCCGGTCCCTCCCAGTGCTCCCAGTATCCCCAGTTTGGGCTCCCCAGGGCTCCCAGTATCCCCAGTGTGCTGTCCTCAGGGTCCCCAGTGCTCCCAGTACCCCCAGTTTGGTGTCCCCAGGGCTCCCAGTATCCCCAGTGTGGTGTCCCCAGTGTCCCCAGAGCTCCCAGTACCCCCAGTCTGGTGTCCCCAGGGCTCCCAGTGCTCCCAGTATCCCCAATGTGGTGTCCCCAGGGCTCCCAGTATCCCCAGTGTGGTGTCCTCAGTGTCCCCAGGGATCCCAGTATCCCCAGTGTGGTGTTCCCAGGGCTCCCAGTGTCCCCAGTCTGGCTCCCCAGGGCTCCCAGTGTCCCCAGTGAGCTGTCCCCAGTGTCCCCAGGGCTCCCAGTACCCCCAGTCTGGTGTCCCCAGTGCTCCCAGTATACACAGTGTGCTGTCCCCAGGGTCCCCAGTGCTCCCAGTATCCCCAATGTGGTGTCCCCAGGGCTCCCAGTGTCCCCAGTCTGGTGTCTCCAGGGCTCCCAGTATCCCCAATGTGCTGTCCCCAGTGTCCCCAGGGCTCCCAGTGTCCCCAGTCTGGGCTCCCCAGGGCTCCCAGTACCCCTGGTGTGGTGTCCCCAGAGCTCCCAGTGCTCCCAGTACCCCCAGTCTGGTGTCCCCAGGGCTCCCAGTGCTCCCAGTACCCCCAATGTGGTGTCCCCAGTGCTCCCAGTATCCCCAGTGTGGTGTCCCCAGTGTCCCCAGGGCTCCCAGTATCCCCAGTCTGGTGTCCCCAGAGCTCCCAGTATCCCTAGTGTGGTGTCCTCAGGGTCCCCAGTGCTCCCAGTATCCCCAATGTGGTGTCCCCAGTGCTCCCAGTATCCCCAGTCTGGTGTCCTCAGGGCTCCTGGGGTTCCCAATCCCCATTTTCTACCCAGAATTCCCATTTTTAACCCCAATCTCCTTATTTTTAACCCCAATTTCCTTATTTTTTAATCCCAATTTCCTTATTTTTAATCCAAATCCCTTATTTTTAACCCCAATTTCCTTATTTTCAATCCCAATTTCCTTACTTTTAACCCCAATTTCCTTATTTTTAATCCCAATCCCTTATTTTTAACCCCAATTTCCTTATTTTAACCCCAATCTCCTTATTTTTAATCCCAATCCCTTATTTTTAACCCCAATTTCCTTATTTTTAACACCAATCCCTTATTTTTAATCCAAATCCCTCATTTTTAACCCCAATCCCTTATTTTTAACTCCAAACCCCTTATTTTTAATCCCAATCCCTCATTTTTAACCCCAATCTCCTTATTTTCAATCCCAATCCCTTATTTTTAATCCCAATTTCCTTATTTTTAACCCCAATTTCCTTATTTTTAATCCCAATCTCCTTATTTTTTAATCCAAATCTCCTTATTTTTAATCCCAATCTCCTTATTTTTTAATCCAAATCTCCTTATTTTTAACCCCAATCCCTTATTTTTAATCCCAATCTCCTTATTTTTAATCCCAATCCCTTATTTTTAACCCAAATCTCCTTATTTTTAACCCCAATTTCCTTATTTTCAATCCCAATCCCTTAATTTTAACCCCAATTTCCTTATTTTTAATCCCAATCCCTTATTTTTAACCCCAATTTCCTTATTTTTAATCCCAATCCCTTATTTTTAATCCCAATTTCCTTATTTTTAATCCCAATCCCTTATTTTTAACCCCACTTTCCTTATTTTTAATCCCAATCCCTTATTTTTAACCCCAATCTCCTTATTTTTAATCCCAATCCCCTTATTTTAACCCCAATCCCTTATTTTTAACCCCAATCTCCTTATTTTAACCCCAATTTCCTTATTTTTAAACCCAATTTCCTTATTTTCAATCCCAATCCCTTATTTTTAACCCCAATCTCCTTATTTTCAATCCCAATCCCTTAATTTTAACCCCAATTTCCTTATTTTCAATCCCAATCCCTTATTTTTAATCCCAATCTCCTTATTTTCAATCCCAATCCCTCATTTTTAACCCCAATCCCTTATTTTTAACCCCAATCTCCTTATTTTCAATCCCAATCCCTTAATTTTAACCCCAATTTCCTTATTTTTAACCCCAATTTCCTTATTTTTAATCCCAATCTCCTTATTTTAACCCCAATTTCCTTATTTTTTAATCCCAATTTCCTTATTTTTAATCCAAATCCCTTATTTTTAACCCCAATTTCCTTATTTTAACCCCAATTTCCTTATTTTCAATCCCAATCCCTTATTTTTAACCCCAATTTCCTTATTTTAACCCCAATCTCCTTATTTTTAATCCAAATCCCTTAATTTTAACCCCAATTTCCTTATTTTCAATCCCAATCCCTTATTTTTAACTCCAATCTCCTTATTTTTAATCCCAATCCCTTATTTTTAACCCCAATCTCCTTATTTTTAATCCCAATCTCCTTATTTTTAATCCCAATCCCTTATTTTTAACCCCAATCCCTTATTTTTAATCCCAATCCCTTATTTTTCCCCCCAAACCCCCATTTTTACCCAATCCCCCCATTTCAGCCCCAAATCCCACATTTTCCACCCCAAAACTCCCCCTTCTGACCCCGGAATCCTTTCCCCTCTCCGCAGGTCTTCGACGACCAACATGGCGGCCGCCGCCGCCGCCGCCGTGATGACGTCACCGGCGCCGCCCTCCGAGGTGCCATCGGCGACGCCGGGGGGAGGCTGCGCCGCCGCCGCCGCTGCCGCCGCCCGTCATCGGAGGCCTCGACCGCAGCAATGGCCGCCGCCACGGGGCCGCCCACGGCCGAGACGCGCGAGGGCCGCGCCCGCCGCAAGCGCCGCCGCTCCAGCTCCTCGTCCTCGTCCTCCTCCTCCTCTTCCTCCTCCTCTTCCTCCTCCTCCTCCTCCTCTTCCTCCTCCTCTTCCTCTTCCTCCTCCTCCTCGTCCTCCTCCTCTTCCTCTTCCTCCTCCTCTTCCTCATCCTCTTCCGACGCCTCGGCCGCTCCGGCTCCTCCTCCTCCTCCTCCTCCTCCTCTTCCTCCTCCTGCGGCGAAGGCTTCGCCTCAACCCGCACGGTACACGGAGCCCCCAGCCCCTCAGGCCACGCCCCCTGCCTCCACGGCCACGCCCACCCCCGGCGGCGCAAGCCACGCCCACCCAAGCCACGCCCACCCCCGCGGCGCAAGCCCACGCCCTCCACCACCCAAACCGCGCCCTCCACCACCCAAACCACGCCCACCACCACCCAAGCCACGCCCTCCACCACCCAAGCCACGCCCACCTCCACCACCCAAGCCACGCCCACCTCCCTCCTCTCCCTCACCCCCGCCAAGGCGGTGGGCGGAGCCACGCCCCTCCCGCGCCTTCCCGGCTCCCTATTGGCTCTGCCGGCAGGGCGGGGCCTCCGCCCTTCGCCCCGCCCCCCTGGCTCCCTCCTGGCTCTGACCCCTCCCCGCGGCTCCGCCCTCGGGGGGTCCCCACGGGGTCCTTTCCCCCTGTTGGGTGCTCGGGGTGGGGGCGGCGGGGTCGGGGGGGGCTTTTCCCGCGCCGCCTCCCCTTTCTTAGCCACGCCCACTCGGGGCGGGGCTTGTTACCCGCGCAGCCCAAGCTCCTCCCCCCTTTTTCCGCGGAGGAGGAGGAGGAGGAGGAGGGGGCGGGGGTCTGTTCCTTCGGTCGCCTCGGTTCCTGCATCCACCGTTTCCAAGGTAACGTGGGGTTGGGATGCGGGGGGGGAGGGCCGCTTGGGGAGCGCTTCCTGCCTGCACCGTTTCCATGGTAACGGGTTGGGATGCGCCGTCGCCGGGCGGGTCAATCCCTGCATCCATCGTCTCGGAGGGGGCGGAGCCGGGGGATGCTGTTCACCACCGAGTGGGCGGAGCCGGGGAAGCCCCCGCCCCTCAACGTTCTCCTTCCCCATTCGCCATCACCCCCGCCATGGCGTCGCGGATGGCGCAGTACGGCGCCGCCTCCCTGTACAGCGCCTCAGCTTCCCAGTATAACCAGTACACAACCGGGCGGAGGGGGGGCCCAGTACAGCGTCAACGCTTCCCAGTACAGCGTCAACGCCGCCCAGTACACCTCCCAGTATAACGCCGCCCAGTACGGCGCCCAATACCAGTACGCCCTCAGCTCCCAGTACGCGACCGGCACCGCCGCCCAGTACGCCCAGTACGCCCAGTATAGCGCCCAAAGCGGTGACGTCACCCAATACGGCGCCGCCACGACGGCGGATGCCACCCAGTATCCCACCACCGCAGACCAGTACGCGGCCAGTGCCGCCAGTACGCGGCGTCGGTGCGGGAGCGGCCCGCCACACGGCGGCGGCGGCGGCGGCGGCGGCGGCGGGAGGAGGAGGAGGAGGCGGGGCCGAAGCTTCCTCCCAGTACGCGGCCACAACTGGGGCCCAGTATGGTGGGGAACGGGACTGGGTGGGGTCAGGTGACCCAAGAGGCCTCTTGGACCGTGGCCACGGGCGGCACCGGCGCCGGGGTGAC
Source organism: Dromococcyx pavoninus (assembly GCA_033558185.1). Lineage (NCBI taxonomy): Eukaryota > Metazoa > Chordata > Aves > Cuculiformes > Neomorphidae > Dromococcyx > Dromococcyx pavoninus. Next base: position 12,082 of record JAUMJL010000446.1, read on the forward strand.
CTGGGGGTCCTGGGTGACCCCCAGCCAATAGGGACCCCCCCCACCCCACCCCCCCCCACCTTACAGCACCCACTTCTCCCACCCAAAGCCCCACCCCACACCCCCACCCCCCCCAACCCAAAAGAGGAGGTGAGGAGCCTGGGGGGGAGGGGAGGGGAGGGGAGGGGAGGGGGGAAAAGGTGGGGGAGGGGGGAGTTTGGTGCCTTGAGGGGGGAGGGGTTTAGGGTGGGGGTGGGGGGGTGGGGGGCAGGGGGTGGTTGTGATCGACTTGGGGGGGGTTAAAAGGGTGGGGGGGGGGGAAATGTGGGGCAGAGGTGGTGGGTGGGGGCACTTGGGGGCAGAGCCGTGGGGCTGGGGGGGGCACTTGGGGGGCAGAGCTTGGGGGGGCACTTGGGGGGGTGTTAAATGTTGGGGGGGGCACTTGGGGGGCAGAGTTATGGGGCTGGGGGGGGCACTTGGGGGGCAGAGTTTGGTGTGGGGGGGCACTTGGGGGCTGTGCTATGGGGGCTGGGGGGGGCAGAGTTGGTGGGGGGGGGCACTTGGGGGGCAGAGTTATGGGGCTGGGGGGGCACTTGGGGGGCAGAGTTTGGTGTGGGGGGGCACTTGGGGGGCTGTGCTATGGGGCTGGGGGGCAGAGTTGGTGGGGGGGGCACTTGGGGGGCAGAGTTATGGGGCTGGGGGGGCAGAGTTGGTGGGGGGGCACTTGGGGGGCAGAGTTATGGGGCTGGGGGGGCACTTGGGGGGCAGAGCTTGGGGGGGGGCGCTTGTGGGGCAGAGTTTTGGGG
>JAUMJL010000447.1:0-373322 GCA_033558185.1 Dromococcyx pavoninus
GGGCCGGGCTAGCCCCTCCCACGGCAGTCGGCGGCGCTCCCTGACTGAAGGGGCTGGGGGCTCCGCGTCCCCCCCCCCACCCCCCCCCCCCCCCCCCCCGCCCCGCCGCGCCTCAGCGCAACCGGCGGCGGCCGCTGGCTGAACCCCGGCCGAGCGGCTCGGGGGCGCCTTTCCCCCGCGCCCCGGGGCTGCCTCGGAGAGCAGCGGGGCGGCGGTGCCCCCTCCCCGGGCAGGGCCTGCGGGCCGCGCCCCGCCGCCTCCCCTCCCCCCGGCCTCCCCGGGCCGCGCCCGCCTCCCCTCCCTCCGCCGAGCCGGGAGAGGGGGAATGGGCGGTCCCGGCCTTTAGTCCCCGGCTGCGGCGGCGGCTCCTCCTCCTCCCGGGTCTCGGCGTCCCGCGCCCGATGCTGGCGGAGCCGGCGGGGGTCTCGGCGGCGCTGTGAGCGCTGCTGCCGGCCCGCGGGCGCCATGTCCGGCGTGGTGCGCACCCTGAGCCGCTGCCTGCTGCCCGCCGAGGCCACGGGCCGCGCCGGGGAGCAGCCGCGGCGGGAGGGCAAGGAGCGGAGCCGCGATGCGGAGCGGGAGGCGCGGCGGCGGAGCCGGGAGATCGACGCGATGCTGGCCCGGGAGAGGCGGGCGGTGCGCCGGCTCGTCAAGATCCTGCTGCTGGGCGCCGGCGAGAGCGGCAAGTCCACCTTCCTCAAGCAGATGAGGATCATCCACGGCCGAGAGTTCGACCAAAAGGCGCTGCTGGAGTTCCGAGCCACTATCTACGAGAACATCCTCAAGGTGAGGGGCGGGAGGGGCCCCCAGACCAATGGGAGGGGGCGGGAGGCCCATCCCTACGCATCCCCTGCTTTTAAGGGAGTTTGTCCCGTGCCCCGGAACCGCCGTCTGAAAAGGGTGTGAGCTCGGCCTCTCGGATGCGCCCGATCTTCAGATAGGGCTTCTGCAGGTGTTTCAAAGCCTTTTGTGCTGCGGGAGGCCGGGCTCTGTGGGCTTTCAGCCTTAGTCGTCACAAGGCCTCGATGAGAAAGGCTGAAAGGAAACTTTCCTGCGAAGGGGATTGAGAAAAGCTTTGTGGAAATGCAGAGGAAAGAGGATATAGGTGTGGCCTCCTTTCTGGGAAAACCATTATGAGAGCATCCTCGAAGTTAGAACTGGAGAAACTTTAAATTTTCAAGAAACGAGGAGAAATTTCCATGCCTCTGCCAAGTGCCCGGAGTTTGTGTGCCTTGAGATGGGGCAAGAAATGAGTCCCCGTATGGATGTTGAGAATGAGTGGTTGTTACTTGGTGCATCTTTAGACACCAGGCAGTGTAGGCCTTTAGAGTTGAGTAATGTGGGATGTTGTCAAGAGTAGCTCTGAAATTGAAATAAATTTGCTTTGGTACCTTTGCAAAAAAGTTTGTTCAATGCGTGTGCAGTAGTGCTGGTAATATATTGCTCTTTTGGCTGGAGAATATAGAGCCTTTAGGTAGAGCGTTTAGTCTACAGACAATTAAGAAAAATCAGCCTTGTCAAATAGTGTTTCTTTCTGGGGAGTGAACGTTGATGCCCTGTGCAGGGAGAAGTAATTATATTTCAGAAAAATCCCTGAGGATGCATAAAAAGCTCACTTAAGAATGTATCTCTCCATTCTCTTAACCTCTAAAAGGATTGAGACTTTCCTGCCTCTGTTTTTCTGTAGGACTAGCTCCATTCTTATGTAGGCATGGATTTTTGAGCATCTGTGAGATTACATATAAAATTCAAGTAGGTGTCTTCATCTTGTAGTAAGGGAGAGTGAGTTTTGTGCTTCAAACATTTGTCTGATGGATGACTCTGGACAAATTAGCAGAAATTACAATAGAATCTGGATCCTGAAGGTAGCAGTCAGGTGTGCTGATTTCAGTGTGGTAGTTAACCACTGTACTGTTGTCAGCTGGACACCTTTTTAAGCCTCCTAGGCATCAAGTTAAGATTTGGAAATATTTTTAAAGTGAGTTAATGTGGTTCAATAGAACAGCTTTTTTGGCCTTGCGCTTCGTGATTTGGGAGTGCAAGATTGGGCTGCACTTCTAGGTGCATGGACAGCATCTGTCAAACCCTTCTCTTATTTCTTTGGATGACAGGGATGGCTTGGATATAAGAATAAAGTTTACTCTTCACCCATTTTGGGGAATGTGTTGGGAATGGTCGCTATAGGAAGAGTATGCAGAAGGAGGGAGAGCAAACAAAGGAAACTTAATTGTCTGGTGGGAAGGAGGTCTGAGACTGGAGTGTGGGGAGAGTGCAGTCAATGTTCTATCTGCTCTTTTGCTCATCTGAAAGAAACCTGATAACACCTTGATATTCTGCGTAACCATCAGGAAGAAATCAAATGCCAGGATAGAATTACAGGGCTTTTAAGAGAGTGATGTTGTCAGTGCATTTATTTTAGGGTAATTGTGTAATAGTTTCTTGTATTAAACTTTGTTCTGTGGAAGAACATAAAATGTTTCAGGTAAACTTTTTTTTCTTCTTTGACAATGTAAATTGTCAAGTGAACCTGATTGTGATTCTTTCTATAATAGTGTTTAGACTGCAGGTTCTTTTAACTTTTTCTGGAGGTTCAGACTAGAATGATCATCCCTTAAGATTAAATGGAGATCACCATTTATCAGACTTGCAAGAAAGGATATAGAATGAATTTTTATAATACAGTGTGTGGGCAATATGAAATCAAAATTACTCTGTCGAATAGCGTATAAAGCTGTTTGACGTCATGAAGTATAGCTGTGGCAACCTTAGCCCCTTTTTCCACACAGTTCTCAGCATAGTCAAACAATGGTTCTGTTAAGCTGCTGCAACATTGAGATCTGAGTTAGAAATGCAGTGTAAATCTCTGGGATTAAATGGTCAATTTTCATTTTCCAACCATGACTAAACTTTTCTTTGAAGGAGGAGGATTACTACTCTCTCAATAGTGCGTGATGATTCTAAAGTGCTTGTTGCAGTAGTATTTAGGCAGTCTATACAGCTTACCAAGAATGAACTGATTCAGAGAACAGAACCTGAAACCCCTTTGAAAATAACAGTGCTAAGTATGAACTGATCTTAGTCTTAGCTTCCACTTTATTTTGAGTTTTCAGCTTCTCACTTTTCTGATTTCTTCTTAATGCTGAGTTCTTTCCTTACTCTGTTCTTTGTTTCTCATCCTCGGCTTCAGGGAAACCTTACTTAGAAACAAAATGCTGAAATGAAATAAATCTATGATACAAAATTTACTTTTCCATTTAGTACAGGTGATGGTTCAGGGCCTTGCTAGCTTTTTCTGGCATTTGTGGGATGGTCTTCAAATACATTAGTTTTGCTTTGGTTTAAGGTAAATAGTCATTGGTTAACTAGGGTTTTGCTTGTTAATCGAGGCTAAGTTTCAAAGTAACTTTTTGGAACTTTTTGATGATTGAAGTGAAAAGCAGTAGTGTTAATGTTCTGGTATGAGTACACAGGCTTCATGACTTGAGCACACCCACCTGGAAGAGGAAAGTGGATAGGACATGCTTACTGCAGCATGAATTTTAAAGTGACTCTTGGATATATGGAAGGACTTGGAAAACTTTTGTGTACCTTTAGTTTCAAATCTAAGAAACATCTAGTGGTGTTACATGATGGTTTTGATGCCTTCCAGCTGTATGTAGCTGAAGTAGTAAATTTTTAATACCTTCCAAAACAGATGGGCTGGCCTTGCTACTCGCCTCCTTTGACAACAGTTAAAGAATCAGAGCTCTGATGTTCCTGTCTAAACGGGGGGTTTTTTGTTTGTTTCAAGCGTGTGAATATTATGCTGCTTGAAAAAACCTGGTTTAGCTGCGGAAGAAAATAATTCAAGTGTTTGCACCAGCTTGTTTGGGAGGTTTCACTCTAAAGAGAGGGGAAAAAATTAGCTTTTAAAAGCCTGAAGTTTTTCAGTAATGTTAGTTTTCAGTAATGTTAGTTGAGAATGGGAAGGCCAGCTCAAGGTTTCAGTACATCTGTGAGTATTTTCTTGTTGTCTGTGGCCTAAATTGTGATCATTGACAAAGGAATTGAAAAGTCTGGAACTGTGGAGGAGAGGACTAGTCAGGAAATGACGTGTAGCTTCATTTGTGGCCTCTGTAGAGGAAAAACAGGCAAAGGTTTTGAACATGAAAACTCCATGAGGATGTTGCTTTGGGACTTGCAGTTGCAATACACGTGGGTGTACCTGATGGCATTTCTTCTGCACAGCTTGAATGAGTGACGATAAAGTTGGCAAAAGGAATAACCTGTGCTGAGGTCCATTTTAAGAGCTACTCTGGACTTCTGCAACCGCTAAGCCTCGACTGCTGCTGCTTTGTTGTAGGTATTCTGTATACCTTGAAGGGGTTTAAGTTGTGTTCAGGGTCTCTGTTTATGAAGTTGTATCTATGTCATTGAAAAACAAAGCAAGAACACTTACTTGCAACTTGTGGATTTCAGTCAGGTACACATGCAAACTGGGGGAAATGGTAAAAGAATATTCCTCAGTTTGGTCGGGAGTGACACTTGAAGTGACCAAATTATCTAGCCATTTATAATGTGAACATATTTCTTCTAATAGCCTGCAGATGCAGGGAGAATACACTTTTCCGTTATGTGAACTCTATAGTTACTCTTTAAATTGACTTGACTCCACAGTTCATTGGATTTACGTGCAAATTAATTTGGTAACCCGTTAGGAGGTGATGGTAGTGATACGCAATCTATTACTTCAGAGTTGGGATGTAACTGCACTTGGGTAGTGGGTCACAGGACAGTGTCAACCTCATTCCCACTGAAGGAAATGACAAAGAGAATGCTCCATAGCAACTGTGGCTAATTAGGAGCTTTCACATTAAATTTAACACCTAAGTGCTAAAATTCTGTGATAGAATTGGTATTTAAATCTGGTTATCTTTGCACTATGTTTTTACAGTTTGGTTATTTTAATATGAAAAATATTTGCAAAATTAAGGGTTTTTTCTTTTCCATGTATGAGTCTTGTTCTTCCTGTTCCAGGTTCATTTAATCAATTAAACTCTTACTAACTCTGTGTCTTAAATATAAAGTCAATCAGCTCTGGTGGTCTCTCTGCATTTGGGATGTCTCTTGATTGGGCAAGGAGAGAACAATCTGTCATGGTGGACAGAGGAAGAGGAGTAATGGTCACTAGCCTGATAAACATTCGTTGTTCCAAAATAGAGCTTACAATGCTCTTGTCATGTAGTCATACCGCAGAACATGAGTTAGTCCCTGGAGACTCTAGACACATACTTTGATATTTTCCAGACAAAGCTTTAGTCACTTGAGTGACTAAATTTGGGAGCTTACAGTATATTCAGTTGGTTGAGTATCCATATATCTTTATAATTAACTTGGAAACAATATTAGCTAATAAACTAGCAAATTTTGCTCCTAACAACATTTACAAGAAAACTTTGGAGCAAAGACAAACTCACTCACATTATTTTAAAAAGTTCAACACAAGTTACAACAGGAGAAAAAGCTAGAAGGCAGCAGAGTTTCCAGATTACTTTCCTTCACTTGCTTTTGTTCTTTTTCACCCTCGTGGGGGAGAGGGACTGGTCTTACCACGGTATTAAGACTCTCTGCTCTCCACCCTTCCCTCTGACCACATCTACCAGATGACTCTGGCAGTGTATGTTGAGGGCAGCATGACAGGGTCTTGCAAAGCCACATTGAGATACTGTTGGAACTGCAGATGCTGCTTGCACTCTGTTGAAAGCATGAACTAATTATGAACTGGATAGTAGTGTGGTGGTCTTAGGAAGAGGAGAAACCTGGTAATGTAGTTCTGCAGAAATTTTTTTAAGATCCTGCATCTCTGAAATCGTAATTACTCTACTTTGTGCCTAGTTACAAGAAAGCTTACAGTGAGTATTTTTCTTCTGCTGCATTTGTCGTCATTTTACTGGATTCAGTCAAAGACAAGGATTCTTTTCAGAGTTTCCAGACAAGCAGACATCACTGCTGCTCCCAATTCAGAGATTTGGTGGCTAATCCAAATGTTTCTTAATGTTTGTGTTCCTGTGGACTAAGTAAATGACACTTTGCCTTTGTTCCCATTTTTTATTTGTATGTTGGTCTGGAAGGTAAGTAGTCTTTACCCTGTTTACCCTGCTCTCACCTGGGAGGTACAGGAATATGTGAATGGTGAAAATACATGCATAACTGGTAAGCCTTTTTGTTGTCGAACTGGGCTAACTGGTGCGGCTCCCACCCCATCCTTGTGTCTGTCTCACTTTACAGCAGATTAATATAGGTGGTGGAAACCACTTTTATGTAAAATGACTAGAGTCATTTTGGATCAGTTTGTGGGCTCAGGCAAATGACAAACCTATCAAACAGGAGAGGGTGGAACTACACTACCAGGAAGGATGCCCCTTTTGAGGGTACCTAGTTGTTAAACTGATGTCTCTGTAATATGAAACCTCATCTTTAATAACATCAGGTTCTTTGTTGCTACTTGGCTATAGCATTCCAAGGACATAGATAAAATAAAACCGCCGTTAATGCTTTTACGATAGCATGCTGTAAAAATCTCATTGTCTTGCTATTACTTTGTTAGCAGTAGGTCACCTTCTTCCCAGTGTTTCAGACAGCAATTTTAAAAATAAACCTGCCTATGATTGTATTTGCAAACACTGACAACTTTATTTTTTAATTGTATTTGAAAATGTCTTTTTTAGAAGGTCAAGATCCTTTCTAAAAATACACGTAGGTTACATTTTATCATCTTTACTTGCCAGTAATCATTGCTGCTGCAAAGCCCAGTCCCATCTATGGCTGTGTGATTCAGCTTTCCCTCTTGTATTGGCACCAGTGATCACAGAGCTGTTGCAGTTTTTTGGTATGGTTAGACTTGCCAGTCTAGCTGGATTTGTGTTCATACAGCTGCATCACTTTGTGCTGTTCCACTGGCATAAAAGTTGTATTAGAAATCTCTCTGAGGTGGGAGCACTCCTCTTGGCATTATCTCCGATTTTTATTGGTCTCTGAGAGTTGTGTTTCCCATACTTTGCCAGTTCCTTGTCAACGATGATGAGGAACAACGCACAGTAGGAAACGCATTTGAGTCTCCCTGTTGCCTGCAGTGTTCGTGTTGGTTTACAGCCACAGGAGCAGACAGTATTGCCTGTTACTGTGATCAGGACTTCTTCTGCAACAACTTCCAGAAGTGATATGGATGCTGGAGATGTAGGGCTCTGGTATGAGGTTGAGCACTTTATTAGTGGTAAAAGCTTAAAAAGTAGTTGCTGCAGTATTTCACGCGTAGCAGTTACTCTGTTGTCTGTAATTTTGTACCCAGTAGTAATTCCTTAAAAACATTTTGAGAAAATGCACTGTTGGAGACTTTTCTATTTGTATACAAACTCTAAGTAGTTTTGCAAGTTCTCGCTAGACACTTGAGTAGAATAATCAAATCTTTTGATCACTTGACTGTTGGTTTGCACATGAGAGAACCTACTCTTATAAGTAAGTGCTCCCAAAACGTGTTGTTTCTATTGTGCATTTGGTGCTTACCTGTGGTGTGTTATCTCAGCATCTCAGGTAGTAAAAGGTATGGGATTTTTAGAATAACAGATCTTTCAAGTACTGGAGTATGTGAATAATTTAAAATGGGAATGTTGTGTTTTATTTAGTAGTGCAACTACTGATGTAAGATATTAAATCAAGCTGCTCTTTAAATACTGCAACACTTCATTTCATGTATTGGCAAGCAAGCATCACTGGCTTCAAATGGCATTAGCTGGTGATAACCTTTCTAATAATTCCCACAAAATCATTTAGTTAATTATTATTTAAAAATGCAAGACAACTGAGATTTTTTCAGAGCTAGAGTGCTTTCAGAAGTAAAGGAGACAAAATGTATTTGAACCAGTCCTAGTACTGAGCATTTGTGTTCATAAACCCTTCATACTGCTGCTGTGTAGCAAGCATTCTGCATGGTCCTGAACAGCTGTGCTCTGTCAGGCCAAGGATCCAGCGCTTTGTCTCTGACGTGAAAAAAACCCACAACCGAAAATGGGTACAAGAACCAGGCAATGAGATACTTTGGTGTACTCTTCCAGTTATTGGCAGCCTTTCGTTTCGGAAACTTCTTGAGCCAGGAGTTGCATCTGGAATGTAATCGAATAGGCTTTTTTTTTGACCTTTCTTCCATCAATTTGTCTTGATTGTTTTTTGAGACCATTTATGCTTTTGGCCAACATCCTGTGCAAATGAGTTTGTCTCACTGGGGGGGGGGGTGTAGGAAGGCCCCCTTATTTTAGTTTAACCTTCTGTTTGATAACTGCGTTGCTGCACCACTTGTACTTGTGTAGCAAGGGGTGCGGTTATCCAAGTGGTTTGTAATTTCTGTAGGTTTCTGATACATCATGTCTTCGTTATCTTTTTTCAAAGCTATGGATCTCTAGATCTCTTCACTGTTTTCTTCTGTGTAAGAGGTGATTGCATATCATGCTCTTGTTACACCTTTTCTGGTTCTACTCTATCTCCTGTCAAGTTTAATGCATGCCAGGGATTTATACAGTGACTTTAATATGTTAAAAATTATAGGAAGAAAATCAAACAGAGAACTTCCTAACTGGTGCTTCCAGTATGCTGCTGTTTTGTTGTTTTCTAATGCCTGATGCTATCCCAATCTGTGAATTTTAATTCTTTCCACCTTTACTTACTCTAGGTTCTGCTTTGGTTACAGCACAAAAGCTTTAGTTGAACTGTTCAGAAGTTTATTTCATATCAAAAGTTGTTGCCACGTTTTTTTTTTCCAGATTCCAAATTTGAAAACAGAATGGTAACTGACAATTACCGTTACTTCTGAACGAAAGTGTGAATTGACATTTTCTATAACAGTAGAAAAATCAGAAGAACTGTCATAGCAATGTTGGGAAGGTTTACTGTGAAATGAGCACTGCAGTGAAAACAGTCTGGTGTTTCCTTCGTTGTCAGAGCTTAGGACGGAGTGTTGTACAGTTTTGATAAATATACTTTATTATTAAATATATTAAACTGTTCTGTTCGTTCTAGAATAAGTGGAAATTCTACAGATTTTAATTAAATTTAATCTTCTAAACAAAATTTTTATCTGTGGGCACCAACAGCATGTGTAAACTTTTAAGCTGTTTTGCCTACACATAAAAGTAATTCTCTGGCTCTCTCCCATGATGGCCTTTTTGGAGGAAAGAGGTATGGAAAGTGTTTTGAATGTGTTTCCAGAAAGATGAAACCTTTCTGAAGGTAACTTGCACTGCAGTTTAATGGGGCAAGGATTATCAAATGCTCGTTGTGGCTGCAAAAAATAGTGTTACCAGTAAGTCTGAAATGCGAGAATAGCAATACATGGGATCTAAATTTGGCAGTTTCTCTGTTTCTCCTCATCTTTCAGACATCTGCTTGTAGCATTTATAGAACTGTTTTTTGGAGATGGAGAAATGTTTAAATTCACTTTACTGGGGATCTTGCTAAGCTGCAAACACTTGTAAATGCTAGGAGCTTGTGTAAGAAGAAACATTGGCTATCTGTTATGCAAAACTTTTACTTCTGATGCGTTTTAGGTGTATATTGCAAAGCTGATGTGTTATAAAAATTCTGATTTTTAAGTTGGTCTTTTTTGTGGGTATGCATAAGACAGCATTCCAGCTAACCCATTTCCTATTTTTTATGTTACTCGCTGACCTTCTATGTGTGTCTGTTTTGTCAGTGCTAATGCTGGTGTCTCTACACCTGAATCTGCTGTCTTGTCCCAGATCGAGCGCTCTGTGTGACTTGATGGTAACCATCTCTCTTCCTCTGTCAAAGGAAGCTGCTGATGCTATGCGTTCCCTGTGGGTAACCTTACGATAGTTAATGCAATTGCATAGGGTCTGTGAGGTCTTAAGCTTAGTTCCCTCTCTTGCCCCAGGGAGATGCAAACCTGCATTTCCAAGGAGCAGCAGACAAGTTCTGGGACTGGAGCAGTCTCTACGTGTCTGGTAGAAACTCTGTTCTGTGGTTTTTCTCTAAACAAATGATGAAAATTTCCTTGACAACGGTCTCTCTCGAGGTCCTGTATCTCCCATGGGAGCAGGAAAAGGCAGAGCAACAGTGTGGGGAAACACACCGAGTCTGAGGTCCCAGTGCTGCTTTATCCAAACAAGAATTGGGCGATCTTGCGGTCATTCCTTTGAGATGCTCTGTAGGGACTACAGTAGCTGTGAGCTGGGTAAGGGTTAAATCAGTCGGAAAGCTGTAAGACAGAGAAGGGGGAGCTGAGCCGGGAGAGATGACTGCAGAGAGCTGGAGCCGAAGCAGGTGAAAGGTCAGAGCTGGCCTGTGTGGGCTGGGAGCTCCGCAGGGCCCTCTGTGCTGCACTGTGTGGGGAGATGGAGAGATGGGGATTGGCACAGTGCCAGTTAACCATTTCTCTTCATAAACACTTCACACTAAGCAGGAACAAACCTGGCATTAAATATCTAGCAATAGCAGTGTCCCACCGGTCTTAGTGCTTTGGAAAAAAATGATCTCCAAGTTTCAGCTCAGGGAGGAGGGAGATGTCACTGACTTTGAATTGCCGTTGGGATGGTAGTCAGTGCAAAGCATGGGTTTGCAGAAGTGTCTAAGGTTGAGAGATGTAGTGCAGGCATCTGCAGTGCAGAGGCAGAACCTTAAGTGTTTTTTTTGCTTCATGCTTACACTTGTTAACACCATTCAAATAAATCAGATCTAAAGGCTTCCCTTAATAAAGGGACAAACTCTGACTGGGAATGAGAGTTGGCTTTGGTCTGAATTACAGAGTTACTAAATAGTTGTCTGGAATATAAAGCAGCAGTTTGTGAATATATTAAATTTTAGTCTTTTTGTGGTATTGTGGAGATATATTCTCTACTTTTTATAAAGAAAGTTACAGTCACTGGAGAATCATATTTACTGCAATTCAGGAACTGCAGAGCTTCACTTTGAGTTCCTATTCTGTGACGCTCACACACTAAGTTGCTTCTTGTTTCCCTTTCCAATCTTAATTTCCATTAGGAAAGTTGCTGTTCTTGTGTGGTGCCATTCAAGGACTGAAGTGGTGAAAGTTTCAAGTGTTAAGAAAATGTACCTCTAGTCTTGATAGCTTAAAGTATGCAAAAAAAATTAGTCTGATAATGTGGAGATTCATGTGAATAAGCAATGGAAACAGAACTTCATATTTTGTTTTTGTTTTATTTTCATAAACTGTAAAACCAAAAGATCAACACAATGAGAAAAGTAGTTTAATATACCCCACAGATTTTACTTGTGAATTAGATGGTACTTGAGATGCTAAGCCACAAATAACAGATCTATCCACTAAAATAGTGTTTGCTATTGAGAAATGACTGTTGGCCATCGGAAGCTATTTGGTGTGGATATAGTTAGATTCAAGACTGAAGTTTCTAAGCTGCTTAACCTCATGTGTTTGGCTTGTTGCCATGAATATGAAATTAAGTTTCCATAAGACCTCCAAAATCTGAAATCAAGCAGCCTCAGTAATTCTGAGTTAAATTTGAGAACTGGATCACTTTCCTTCCAGATTTTTTTCCCCAGAATTAGAGTACCAAAACCTTCCTGACATGTTTTCTTAGCAGATATGTGGGAAGTTCAAAAATTAAGCTGATGCGGGTGAAAACTGCACCTGCTTTACTAAGCCTGGTAGCTTGAAACCTGTGCAATGTCTTCAGTCCTGTTGCTGCTGGGCTTTCCTGCTGAAGGGAACCATCTGGATGAAGGATTCTCAACAGAAGATGCTCATTTTCAAGCAAATTTTCAAGAAATCTCTAAAGTTGGGTAGCTATGTTTGTAGCATCCAAGTAGATAATGTCAAAACTGTGCTTTACAGCAACAGGCTTTTTGGATCTTGCTAGTTTGATGCTATTTTTTTTTTTTTACCTAAATGTTTAACTAGTTGGTGGATGCATGCAGTCCTGGAAGCTACTAAATTTTCTCAGTTTTCAAATGCTCAGTATACTTTGTTTCACCAGAATATACAGTATATTCTTTCAACAATATTTTTTAATGCTCTTCTGATCTCCCATTGCCTGAGAAAGCTAGTATGTCCTTTTTGGCATCTAAAACCCAAATGCAAAGAAAAAGGTGGAAGAATATGGTTTCAGGTATGGTGTTACTTTTAAAACTACAGCTATCAGGATCATATTTTAGTTCCCAGGCACTTTTGATGTTTACTTTTATTATCTGTTGGTAGTATTGCTTGTTATAACTAGCTGTTGTTGCTAGTATGTTTTTCCACCTGGAGAAATACATTGTGGTTAAGTTGCTTACACAAGCAAGCTCTTTCTATCTTATTTCTGTTTGAGATGTAGCACTAAAAATGTTTATGATTCTCTCCTGGGTTCAGTCTCACCAGAATAGTGTTTAAAAAAAAAGTTTCAAGTACTTCTGTGTCCTTGTTCTTTTACACCGTAATCTTTTTATCACTGACTTTCTTATCTGAATCATTCTTTAGGGCTGCAGGGTTCTGGTTGATGCACGGGACAAACTGGGGATCCCTTGGCAGTACACCGAGAATGAGAAGCATGGAATGTTTTTGATGGCTTTTGAAAACAAAGCTGGAATGCCCATAGAGCCTGCCACCTTCCAGCTGTATGTACCTGCACTGGGCGCGCTGTGGAGGGATTCGGGAATCAAGGAAGCCTTCAGCCGTCGGAGCGAGTATCAGCTGGTGAGTACATCCATCTTCATGGTGGGAGGAGAAAAATTCTCTGCTGTTTAAATCTCTTCAGTTGAAACATTTCTTGCTACAAGCAAGATTTAGCCATCATAGAAGCCATTTGTAGTAATGCTGTAAATCTGAGCACTTGAGCAGCAGAAACAAGTAGTAATTGGAGCCAAACTTGAAAAACTACATGGCGGTAAGAGGGAGTGGAAAAGTGCACATCACTGGATAAACTGGAAGAGCAAGAGGAACCAAAAAAGGCAGGAATTGGTTGAACTAAAAATATTTTAGCAGCTCAGTAGGTCTGTTCATAGTAGGTCACTGATGAAGGCACACTTAATTTGTAACTTTCCAGTCCTGCCAGCTTGCACTATATTGATACTGGCAAACTGTTCCTGCATGCAGATCTTTTGAAGTGAACGCAACACCCATTCCGGCTGCTGGCATTTGACTGTTTCTTTTCATCCCGACGTCTGCAAGTGAAACTTGGATAAGCAACTGAAAGATGACAGTGAGCGTAAAAATGTGCTATCTTCCTTGCTTTCTTGTTATTAGGTTTTCATGCTCTTGTTCCAAAATAGCTGCACTTCTGGTGTGGAATATGTTTCTGACAGCTGTTCATAATCACTCCTTTTTCTTCTGGTGTACAAGATGGAGGTGCTTTTTTCTTTCTTCCCTCTTCAGTGAAATGAAGTACTGATCCATGCGTTCTACTACCACAGTTAATAGTTCTTGGTAAATTGTGTGGGTTGATTTTCTAGTTGTTCTAATACATGTATCTTTAACATAGTAATTAAGTCTTGATCTGCAGGTTGTTGTGGGTGTTCTATCCTTTTTTTATTAAAAAAACAAAAGGAAAAAGAAAAAAAGACGATTAAAGGTGAAATTCTTCATGGCTGGATATGTTATTAGTGTTTAATTAGAGGAATTAGGCAGAGAACAGAAACGTGGTGTTGTGTATTCTCCCTTAGGCTCTTACAAAGGAACTCAATATAGCTAAAGGAAAGCTACAGAAATTCAGCAGTAGAATTCTCATGGTTTGTTTTCTCATGTTGCTCCTCTGCGTGGTTCTCTAGTGTCTAATATTGTAGTTAAATGCCTGTTGCAGCCCTTAGGTTCTCATCTGTCTTCACTAATAAGATGTCTGTTTGAGTCTTGTTGCATATCTTTGAAATCTGTCTCTGAAGTGTCTTGAGCCTGCTAAATGGCTAAAGAATAAATAAAATAGCTAGGTAAAACAGTCACAGGATGAGTGTATAAACCTCATTTCCTTAGGCTAAAAATGTAGCGAGTTCTGTGTTCCAACTCTGGGTCTGGGGGGAAGGATGTGCAGGGAGGGAGAGAAGATAGATTAATTGTTCCATAATTCCTAGCGTCTGTAGACACAGACGAATACTTTGCTGTTCTAAGCACTGTTCAGACATGGAATAAAAAGATGGTTCATGCCACGGGGAACTTGAATTTAACATGAGACAACTATGAAGAGAATCAGGCATAATAAGCAATAATTGCATCAGCAGCCTGTTCAGATTTTTTTTTTCCTGGGAAATGTTATGATCAAACATGGATTTTGTTTTTAGGGGGAGATTCAGACTGGGATCATGTGGGAGGTTCATTCCTGTACTGGTTAGCAATAAAATTGCATCAAACTGGAAAAAGCAAGTCAAATTTGTTGAAAAAATAGCATTCCAATGCTAGTGGGCCTACCTCTGCATTCTCTGGCTTAGAGGATTAAACAGGAAATACCAAAAAAAAAAAGCCCTTAAAAAACATGGTCATTCAATATGTTGTCATCTTCAGCATCGTGGTGGAGTTCTATTATGTGTCTTTCTCGATGGCATTCTTATAACCTGTTCGATGTTACTGGAGCAACTGGAAGTGCAGCAGCCACCAGGACTGTTCACTTGTCAGTTAGTGCAGTGGTACGGTGTGTTACAGAATTCCTGTGTGACTCGGTCCTACTGCATACATCTGTGGGACCTACTGCCTGAAAATCCTGGGTGCAATTATTTTACTGAACAGGCTGCATCACCAAGAGCTTATAAAGTACCTCAACTGTAAATGAAAAAGACCTGCTGCATAGAAGTTTTTTAAATGTAATGGATTGTTCTCAAGGATACAAATGCTACTTCTGGATCAGTCACTAAACGAATTAACACCTTAACTTAAGTATCCGTGCCTTGCTGCTAGATTCAGCAGTAGTCTGGTTCCCTGAGTACGTGGGGATTAGCAGCAGTACAAGTCCCTTTAATTAAAAGTTTAAAACTGCAAAACTTTGTAAGGAAAACAGGTTGTTTGAGGAGATGCCTTATTTATAATTGCATATGATATGTGTAAATCTACACCTTCATTTAGTTTAAACCCTTACTGGATATAGACTCAAGTAAATAAATAGAAGCCAGATATAATGGACTCTGAGAAAGTAAATCTTTTCTGAAATTATTTTAACTAATGCTAAAGAAAACTTCTGCATCAGCACTCCCTTTATTACTTAGTGGAAGTGAGTTATTAAATGGAATATGCTTGGTTTAAACTTAATTTATTACCTTTATAATGTTTTTTAAATCATCACCAATGTTTTTAATCTTTATGTTACTATGATCTTTCTGAATGCTTCTCGACAGTGTTTGAAATAATAACCTTGCTCAGTATTTACATTTGCTTTACCCTGGTCTTACGATTAACTGAACACCAGCTCTTTTTTGAATTGTTGCTATTATTTTGCCTTCTAAAGCATTGGCTTACATTAGTCTGGTTTTGAACTCTCTGTATTTCTCCAGGAAGTTGTGTGACTGTCTAAAAATAAAAAGTAAAATATGTTGGCTGGTTAACTAGAGCTGAAAATTGTGCAGGTGTCTTCCTATGGTCTGTAATTCTAAGCTTAAAGACTGACTCAGCAGAAGCAAACTTGTTGAAAGAAAATGGCTCTGACCATAACACTACAGAATCTGAAAGCTTCATCTCTGGGACCACAGAAGCTGCCTCTGGGCATTTGAGTGTTTTCTGCTTCATATTCAGTGCCTAGAAGTGCTGGCTGTAAAGCTCTGTCTGGGTCTTCGAGCATTTCAGAAGTGAGTGGGTGGATTCTACAGTAGCAGAGTGCTTATTTTGCCTTTTTTTCCTTCCCTGTCTGTCTTAAAGCAGACTGACCAATTTCTCTTCCCTTTAACAAACACCAGCCTCTTGCTCTTCCCCTGCCGCAGCCCGTCCCCACCAACCCAAGTTTCCTCTGTTTCTTGTATGCAAGCCAAGTAGTTTGGGGACAAAAGCTTCATTGTATGTTTGGTTACATTGTCATGTCTCTGTCCCCATTTTTTAACTACTAGAATAGAACTTCCTTTGTAATCAGTATGTGATTCTTCTCTTTTCTCCCTTGCCCTCATTATCCCACCCCATTTTCTGTCTGTATATTAGAAAGGAATACATTTATCATGTGTGTCAATGTCCTGTAACATTTGTTCTGTTGAGGATGCCTGTGGTAGTTTGGGCAACTGGATGTTAATTGTTCATTTCCAGCAGGTGGAGACAACTTCTATTTTGAATGGCTCTGTGGAGAAAGGACCTTGGGATTTCAATTATGGTTTAGCTGAAACATTGGAAGCTTCTTCAGTTTGAGCATAAGTAGTTGGGTATGTTTGGGAGTTCAAGTGCATATACATGCAAGCTTTTTTGCACCCATAAATGGTGTTTCTTTTTTTATGTCATAAACCATGGAGTCTGAGGCCAAGGTAGGAATTGCTTTGGTCAGATGGTTTCTGTTTGTTGGGGTTTGTTTCTTCCTCTCAGGTGTCTAGTGGGAGAATCTAAGAAGCAGTTCACTTCTAGTTTAATGTGCCCAGAACAAACAAAATTTGAAGCAAGTTCAGGTGCCTTTTTGCCTTTTTACAACTTGGTGTGTTACATGTCATTGTGGGTAAAGATGGAATAGATACGGCTTGTCAGGCAAGATGCTCCTACTTGTGTCACCATCAAAACAGGTGTATATTGTGCTGCAGCACTGTTACAAGTTTAAGCTAGCAACAAGCAGAACTGCAAAGGCCACCATCTGGCATCATCAATTCTTAAAGCAAAATTGATATTGTTTTATCAGGTTTTTTTAAATATGTGCAGTTAGTTTTGTTTTTAATTCTCCGTCCTAACTACTCTTAGTCACAGCCTATTTGCAATTAGGCAACTCTGCTGAGTTACTCCTATGCAGCCAGACTAGCTTCTGCCTTGTGTTTAGAGATGCCCACCTTTCTTCATACAGAAAAGAGCATGACCATCCAAGGAGGCTGTGAAAGGTATCTGTTTTAATGCAGTAATTCTTAATATGCAGAATATATTCATGATCCATCACTAGAGTATCAATTTAAATTTGGTGTTATTGTTGTATTGTTGTTATTATTGATATTCACTGCACTGTTGAAAGAATTTCTAATGTTTTAACAGGTCCTTTTTTAAAAGAAAAATTAAATATCAGCATTAGTGGGAAGTAGTAGTTCCTGAGAGGGAAGTGAGGGCCTTGCAAATATAGGCAAAACCTTACTACTGTGTCCATAACTATTTTTAGATCTGTGCACAGGGAATTGTATGGAACACTTCCCAGTAATACTTCAAATACTAAGAGCCTCTGAAGCCTTGGATGTGGGAGGACTCTGGAAAATGTTTTAGAGACCTGTTCTTTTATATCGATTCACCATTCTCTGGGTGTTTTGAGGTGTCAGGCTTTGGGGGATATTTGTAATGGGACACGAGTCATTCCCCTGTGAATTAACTATATCTTTTTCTCCCTCTAAGCGGACACTTGAAATAAATTCAAGTGGTTAAATTATGTGTGCCAGAACAGATAGTGTTCTGGAAATGTTGCAGAGTGAAAAGCCTGCTCCTCGTGTTAGTATGGCTTTGTTGCTGCGTTCTCCGTATCCAAGGAGCTGATGGCTTCAGAGCCTCATAGGCAGCCAGCTGTGTGTCTCAGGCAATGTGGAGGTAAGGCAGTAGTCATTCATGCCAATTCTTGATTCAGAGTGGGCAAACTGTTTCTTAAATGTCTAGATTTTGGTACAGAAATACTAGGTATGGCAGTAATGCATCAGGAGTTAGGCTGTGTACCAGCTGCTGTAGCATTTGGAGGTTATGTGGCAGCATTTGATGGCCTCTAGAACCCAAGTGAATTGAGGGGTTGGGCAGCAGAGCGCTGACTTGACGTGGGAAGTAGGTAACTCCTGAATTACTGTGTTAAATGGGATCTACAGAAGTGGGCCTGGTTTTGTCAGAATTGTTCAGTGAGCTTTTAAGATTTCTTGAATCCTTGAGTAAAAAGTTTCCAACTGATTGTTTGTCTTAAAGATGCAGGGACAGAGAAAAATTAGCTTTAAAAGCATGTTTCTAAGCGTTTTGCAGCTCTTTCAACAAACATGCAACAGTTCTGAAATGCACACCTGGTATCAACGTGATACACTTGGCTAATGCACTTCCTCTTGAGCAAATACCAAATGTCAGTTCAACTCCAGCTTATACAACTGGCCATAACACAAAAATGAGCTCCTCTTTTTGCAAAATTGCTGTTTGAGTATGAGCTGATGAGAAACTGTGGGTGTTGCTTATTCTGTAAGGATGAGTTTTTCTTTTTTCTTCAGAGCTGTGAGACTCACATATTTGATCAGTGAGATGCGTTGGGGCTTGACCAGTGCTGGTGAGATGGACAAAGGAAGTAGCTGTGCTGTTTTAAATGTCAGCGTGAGAAATCTTGTTACCATTTAACACACATAACTGGGACTAGTCAGCAACTCTTTGCCAAATTACTTTAGAGCTTTGCTTAGGTATTCCTAGTTTGCAGAACTCCTGTGAAACTCAATTACTGCTGGGGAACTTACATGGAGTTTTTTCTTTCTACATCTGAGCCAGAAATTTTTTTAAAAAACACTGGATTGACAGTAGTGCTACAAACCAGAAATTCAGTTTGCTGTTACTGAGCTGTAATATTTTGTAATTACACAATGTTAGTGCTGAAAGTCAAGTTCATCTGTATCTAGCAATGTTATGAATATTTTTTTAAAGCTAATTATGAATCTGCGAGTGCTAAATGGGCCTGTTTGAATTTAACTATTACACTTAAGGAATGATAGTGTTATATAACCTAAGCTTTCCCTTAAAATTACTTCTTGTTTGTTATAAAAACAATAGTAGTAGTCTGTTGTAATCTGCTTTTGTTGTGTTAGGATTCTGAAACAGTGGCTTGATCTGACATAAGATGTTATATTAACTTAAAAGATCATTAGACTTTATACAGCTTGAATAATATCCAGCTCCAGGCTCACATAGCAGTTATAGAGGTGTTTCTATTTAGTTGAATATCTAAGCAAGGTTTAATACCAATATTGTGGCAACTAAGTGCCAGGGTCCAGGTTTAAATTCTTAGTTCTTCTTCTATCCCAAGACCTCAAAAGTTTATGGTCAAGTTATGGAGTTTGACACATTTTGTACAGCAAAAGAAGTTAATTGCTTGATTAAGTGTGATACTGCAAAGCATTGTGGTTCAGCTGTAGTGGGAAGGATTAGCAGTTGGAGTCCGTGGCTTCTAATCACATCTCTGAAGCCAAATAGGAAAGTTTTTTCAGATTAAAGTCCCAAGAACTCTCAAACAGAAGTGGCATTTCGTTAAAGAAGGTGAGAGTTAGTGAATCGTAGTTTGGGTTTTATTATAAATTGAGAGGTAACATAAAGCAAAATGCAGCTGGAAATCTTTGTACGAAATTCTGTATAGTTTGTCAGTTTGCATATACAGAAGTTCTCAGTCTCCTATTTGCAATTTTTCTAAAAATAAACATTTAAATGAGATATGGTAATGGGCCTGCTGCCACCAGCAGAACTCCTCGAGCAGCACAGCGTTTGGCTGTACCAGCGCTCGCGCGTCTTGACAGTCTCAGATTCAAACTCGTGACTAAGCTGGAGCAGGAGGTGGAGTTGAGAATGCCTTCTTAACACATTGGCTGTCACCTTCACCACAGAATACTTCACTTGATAATCTCAGTTTTGCTTTTAGTGCCGCTGAGCAAGAGGTGAGAAGATCTTGCATTTAAAGAGGGTGGATTCAAAATCATTTAGAGAATCAAAGGTCATAAATAATTTTACAATTCAAATCACTTTGAATTCTAGC
Source organism: Dromococcyx pavoninus (assembly GCA_033558185.1). Lineage (NCBI taxonomy): Eukaryota > Metazoa > Chordata > Aves > Cuculiformes > Neomorphidae > Dromococcyx > Dromococcyx pavoninus. Next base: position 19,833 of record JAUMJL010000447.1, read on the forward strand.
AAAATCCACTTGTGCAATATCTTTTCTCAGTCACACAAGCAACTTGCAAGCAGGACCATCCATAGAAAGCTTTGTAATTGGTAAAACAGTTGTTCGGTGTTCTTAAATACTTTCCTGGCATGGGAGAGAAATAAGAACAACAGTTGTGAATTTTTATTTTTTCAAAATTGTTAAAGGACCTGACTGAAGTCTCGACCACAGATTAAAGTTCTCTGTACTAAATTCTCTGTGAAAAAATAAAAGGATTCCTGCCATGAATTGCTGCTGGCCTTAGGTTATGACAAAATGCAACAGCTGGATGATATGTAACCTATATGGAATTGGGAGTGAGTATAAGTTGGAAAGTAATGAGCAGATCATACATAATGAATAAGTGGATAACAAGAAATTGATATGCCTACCATATGGGAACTAAAGAGGGGATTCTGAATAAAAAGAGCTGTGGTACTGGCTGTTCTAGTGCTCTGTAAAGTGAATTACTGGCAGTCTACAATTTTTCCTCTTTTTTTGCATTTAAAGGTTAAAAACATAGGGAAAAATCACCTCTAAAGTCTGTAAAACGTACAGTGCATTAATGGACTGCATTAATGTTTATAGATACCAAAAGGGTATGAGTTTTTGTTTTGACCCTTGGATGCCAGTAAATCTTGACTACTTTTATGTTGTGGTTAAGGTGAATGAGAGAAACAGCTTCATAGATACAGCTCCCATGTTGAAAATTGTTTACAAGAATTTGCTTCTTGCCTAATGATTGCCATTTCTCTGGTTGAAAGACTTTTTTACTTGTGTACAAACCTTTTTTGTCTTTACCTCTTAGTAATTGAGCCATTACAGAACTTTCTGGGTATCCCGGAAGATTTACAGAATGCATACTGTACTCGTCCTTGCCTCTCTCTGTGCACATATGGTAGCAGTTATATTTTGGTGTCTTACCTTCAGCAATAGCACTGAAACACAAAATCTAATGTTCTTAGACTGGAAAAGTCTAAGAGCTTCCAGCTCTTGAGAGTAAATGCCACCCTACTTCTGGAAAGAAGCTTTAATTTTATTATGCGTAAAATAATTAGAAAAAATACTCAGTATGTCTGTCTTTGCAGAATTGTTGTTCTAAGCCCTAATTAGTGCTACTCTAAATCTTGCAGGACTGTATTGAATATAAGGATTTGTTCAGAGCAAGTATAGCTGTAATTAATCTTCACATTCCCATCAAGAAATGCTGGCACATGCTGTGAGAAACAAGGAAGGAAACTTTCAGTTCAGGCTGTCTGAGCCAGTACCCAACTGCAGCTAAAAACCACTGGAGTAATCTCTTTATCCCTTTCTAGTGTGCAGGAAACTTCTGGGCAGAGACAAACCCAACCCAGTGAGCAGCCTTTAGCTTTTGATTATGCTGTTTTATTTCATGTTCAGAAAGTTTCTAATGGATCTCAATAATTCAGCAGACTTCAAAATTGGCAACTAGTATGTCCATAGAGATTCCCAGTAATGAGAATGTATTCCAGAAATCTGAGCTACTTAAGTACATTTAAAGACGCGTTTGTCGTATGACTGAGGGAGTGTAATAAAGAGTTTCTACTGAGATTCGGTGGAAGCAAGAGAGAGCTCATTTATTAAGTATTAAGCATATGCATAGGTTAAAACCTTGGTAGCACAAGGATAACTTTTATTCCAGTTGCAACAAAATTCCTGCATCGTGCAGAGATATATATGCTAGTATTTATCTATTTACACTGAAGTCTAGAAAAATCAAAGAATATTATTCCCAATGGAAGGGCTCTATTTGTCAGGTTTTCAACCCTTCAATCTCAAAGATGTAATTGAAACAGAGGGTGTTATATCTGTGTTTCCATTATATGGGTTTTCAAAGTTTTTAGTGTATTAATGCTATGTACACTACTTGAAGATCCAGCAAGGACTGGCTTAGATGTGTTAAAAGAGAAGGCTCCTGCTGCTTACTTTATGCTATATTAGCAGTTTTCTGACCCTATGGCTGGTTTGAGGAAATGAGACAAAACAAAACAAAAAAGACACTGCAAAAGAAGAGGTGAATGGTTTTGTTAAGTCCATCTCCCTGACACGACTCACTCTGTGCTCAGAGCAGTGCTGACAATGCACTTCAAAATGTTCCAGTTTTACAAGTCAGCCTTTTGCACTTCGTTTCTGTAGTGATTCAGCTTTCTTTCATATTGGTGCCAGTCATTGTCCTCTCCACCTGGGATTGGGACAGCGAGGAAGGGTTCTCTAAAATGAGGAAAAGGAGTAAGAAGTTCAGGCTTGGATTTTTTTAAAGGGACCACTGAATTTAATAGGATAATGGCTAATGACTGCTTTTAAGCTTTCCTGAATATCCTAGTTTATAGTAAGCTATGTAGAATGAAGAACAAGTAAAAAGCACAGATGAAAAAATATGCAAAACATAAAAACTAGGTCTGTTTTTATGAGGAAGTCTTACTGCCGTATCTTCTGGATTTTTTTTTACTTAAGACAACAGATATTTGAAGTGCTTGTTAACTTGTCACGCTGACAGTGAATTGTGTTTAATGAGCCCATGTTCTGTCAAAGACAAGACCTGGCAGAATGCTGAAAAGTAAAATGCTGGCAGCATAGTTAGGTAGCAATAACTTGCTCAGTGTATTCTTGCTAGCTATCCAAATCTTGATCCTTTTGCAATGACTTCTAGAAAAGATTGTAAATTTCTCTAACCTACTCTTCTTCTGTTACCTTCTCCTGCTCCTGCTGTCTCCCTGACAAGCCTGCTCTGCCTTAAAATGTTGAGTATTGTACTCAATGTGTCGAGCAAGGATGGAAATTAACTTGGGCTGTAGTTATGTGATCAAGTAATCATAGTGAGCAATAGGAATTGGTGATATTGGGAATTTCTGTTTTGCACTATACTCTTGTTTATATTGGCACAACTGGTTTTTGGAAGCTCAGATGAGGCAGAGTACAACCTTCTGACTGGTTGTAAGCGTGGCAAGTTGTGGTGTTGGTGAAGGAACAAGCAGCTGACATGGCAAGTGAGGGCAAGTCGCATTAAGCTGGTGCTTGCCAAGGAATGATGACAGTGTCTTTATCTTGCTGATACTTCATCCGAGCTGTGGTTCCTTTCTTCCATAAATCTTTCCTGATGCTAAAATAAGATGCCTGTACCTCAAGGATGTTGTTTAATTTTATTTGTGTTCCAGGTTATCAGAGTATCTGAAGTGTTTGCATGCTGTTCAAAGTCAAGGTTCTGTTTCACAAGTATTGAGTGTAGAGGATGATGTGGTGAGCAAAGGGAGGGAAGGAATGCAGTACTTGTCCTTTGAGTTTGTGAAATGATACCTGTGCAACAGTAGAGGTTTTACAGGGATGAGATGACTTAAGGATGCATCTGAACATGACATTGTTTCAGAAAGTCTGTCAAAGTTTCATACTGCTACAAACCCACCAGCTGATAGTTGAACAGTAATGTAAGAAGCAGAACTGTTAAGTTACCTTCTCAAAGGAGAAGGGTAAGGTTAGCTTTGCACTCTGCTTCTTTTTCTGGGAAGGCTTGCTGTTACAAAAGCAGAAGGCAGCACGGTCTCCAGCTTCTCATTAATTTGCAGCTATACTTAAAGCAGCTCTGTGGAGTAAACCTATTTTGCTCTATTATTGACTTAGTATTTGGGGGAGGGAAGGAAAACTTCTTGGAAACATCATGCAAGATTTTCTGTTTGAGAAAGTGGAAAACATGTTGCTCTGAAAAGTAATTTATTGACACCTTTCAAATGTCTCCTCTGTATACAACACAGATTCCTGCAGTTCAGACTGTGGCAGACTTGTGCTTCACTTGGCTTTACTCCTGAACAAACTGTTGGTGTTTGTCCTTAGAAGATCTGCTCTCTACCCTGCCCCCAAAGCCTCTTGATTTGACTTGCTTTTCTTAATATTCACTCCATTATTCTTTGGAAAACTCAGTAAAATCTCAAACTGAAAAAATAAATGGACCTCTTTCCCATTTAAATCCATCTCTGAATTCTGTGTATTTAAGACTTTGATCCATCTATTTCAGTCTGGTCAGAATACAGAACTGAATCAGTAATGATATTAGATGTGGATTTATTGGGCAGGAGGCAAAAGAACCACCTGCTGTATCTGCTTTTTCTGTCTTCTTTCTCCCAGTCTAGCACATCCATTCTAGGTTGCGAGGAGCGCAGATGAAAATCCACGTGGCTGGACTGTTCTCTCCTCTGCAGTTCAGTAGGATGTGACCAGGGCTTTAATTAGGACCTTTTTTAATAGGCGAGTCTGCTCAACAGCTTGTAGAAGTTTGTTAACTCAACTTCATTTTCCGCTGTGGCTTTATTAATTTACATGTGTAGATGAGGCCTTAAGGATGAAAACTAAGTCACTTATTTTAGATTTGTTTTCAGATGCCTGTAGTGCTTAATTTGTGTAAAACAGATACATTTGAGCGTGAAAGAAAATAAAGCTTTGCATTTCATGCAAGACTTTACTGTGGGCTTTTTTCCTCCATGGTAAGTCATTTCTGATAAACCTGAGCTTCAATATAGCAGCTTTATAATTATTGAAGACTGTATCAAAGGATTCAGCTGTAGGTGTACATCAAAATAGAATGGAGTTGCACATCAATACAGCTGTTCTCCATGCAGTTACAAACTCCATCTCACTTTGAGTCTCCACTCAGGGATGTTTGATCATTTCATGAATCAATACCTCAACAGCTTTAATTTTCATCTCAGGTAAATCCATTCCAATTTTCATTTCATAAGTGAAAGTAATGATGCGGGTTGTGTGGTAGGATGGATTGAAGTGAAAAATGTGGGAAAAGCAATCCTGAATGTTTTGAAGAGGGATCAAATTCTGAAATTAAATGAAGTTTGTTGCGTGAAATCTTCATACTAAAGGAGCAATAGTGTTAAGGTTTAAGTGCACATTTGGAAGAATATCTCCTTATGGCAAAACAGCCTTCAGTAGTGCGAGAGTATTTGGAGTAATTGATGTGTCATGACTGGGTGTGAATAAATAAAGTGTTTTGAAGTAATGGCTGTAAGTAACATCACAGAGAAGACTTGACTTGATTGTGAATGGAAACTGAAGTATATTTCAGGTCACCAGAGGTTGTTTGAGGTTCGTTATCACTCTTCTGCTGGACTCAACACACAGTGTTGTCACTGGCACTGGAGAGATGAAGTTATGGGGGAGGGCAGTCACTTCTTGGGTGAAACCCTCTCTCGCAGACCCAAAATACATCTGTGAAGTAGTAAAATGTTCTTGGCATATGACATGAGACTACTTGATCATCAGTGATTTAGGAGATCTGCAGCTGCATGTGAAGGTCAGACCTCATAGAAGGCAGTACCAATCCCAGTGCAAGTGGGTGAACACGAGGTGTTGAGTGCAAAGAGCAAGCTAATATATGGTGTGAAGTCTCAGTGATTTGAGAAGTCACTGGGAAAGCAAGTGTAGTAACAACTGGCAAAAATAGTGCACTTCATACGTCATAGTTGATCAGTCTCTTAGAGTTAAGAAATACCAAGCTATTATTGAAGAAAGTGTTTTGTTTCTAGAGCAAATGATGTTTGAAAATTAGACAGAAAAATTGGCTTGAGGAATCCTGTAGTTGAGCCTGCTGGGTGCTGAGGTAATGGGCATGGTGGAAAACTTCAGAGTAACCTAAGCAAGGAAGAATTTATTTTTTTTTCTGCACTTTACTGTCTACACGCTTGATTTTATAGGAATCAAACTGTTAAATAGCACACCTGAGCACAGCTGAGACTTAACTTGTATTTTACTTTGGTCTGGTTTTCACCTGAACCCAAACTTTCAAATACTTAGCAACTTTCTGAACATTGCAAGACTATTCTTTTAGTCAAAGTTGCATCTAAAATTGTCTTGGTTGTATAAATCCAGTCAAAATGAGAATTTTTTTTAAAATAAATTATGAGGGATAAAGTACTCTTTCCAATCCTTACAGTCACCTTAACAGATGTAGACAGATTTCAGTGAAAGATGCCTGAGCTGGTGTTTCCACAGTAAATGAAACGTTAGGGCACACTGCAACAAATGCTTTGATGGAAGTGGAGTAGGAAGCATCGTTCTCCAAGATACTCAAGGTTATGCCTGTTGTAAATGTATTCAAGTTGCTTAGCTTTCCAGCTGGCCACTTGCCATGGAAAAGTCCGAGCTCAACATTCTCTCATGGCTGTTGTTAGCTATTTTTTCAGCCCACAAGATCTAAGATATTTTTCCCATCCCTTCATCTGATAAGATTTGAAAGGGAAACTCACTGGTAAACTTGTGATTTAGTCTTCATCAGATAGCACTGCTGACTTAGATTAATTCATAAGGTAGTATTCTTTGTCACTGTCTGTTCTAGTTCTGCAGATGTCTTCTGTAAACAAAGCAAGTTTCAGGTTTGCATACTGAGCTGCTGGAAACAAAGCATCAGAGTAGGGTCGCATAATAACATGATTGTGGATCATTTCTGGTGGTTCGTAAAAACATCCATTTGCTTCTAAACACTGATGCCTTCGTTGGAAATACTCATTTTCTTCCTGGCAGCTGCCCCCTGAGAATAAATGGGATAATTTGCTAGTGATTGGGCAGAATCTTGGATCCATCCTCCCATTTACAGCTCAGGACTCTTAACTGTGGCAAGGTTGCTGCTTTCAGTTGCCTTCTCTTGTGCAGTTTGCTGCACTGTGCTTGGAATGAGAAGTTGAGCTGGCGTGCGTTAGCTCAGCTTCATGGAGAACCTCCGGTATTAGAGAGATGAAAGAGTTCTGGCAGCAGTTCTAGACAATGTATTCGTTTAGACAGTTGGCAGGGAAGCAGGAAGGAATCCTTTCATGGGATGCTTATGACTGTTGTCCACTCGTGCCAGGATGAGTGTGTGTGAGCTGGGCACACTGCTGATGTTGGATACAGTGATCAGACTTTGTTATTTAAACATAACCATGATTTTCCTGCATTAATTGGGTGTATATCCCCTGCATCTAATCCTTCAGTCTTGCTAGGCTGGGAAATGCTAAATCACCGTAGCCAATGTGCAAATCTGGTTAAACTTTTCTCTAGAATTTAAAAAAGAGAATGCAGTAACTTCCCCTTTTGTATTGCATGGTGCATCTTTGCCTTCTGTGGGTGGCCAGTTTTCTTTCTCTGCTGTTTGCACCTGTTTTTCTTCCAGTCTTTGCAAATCTATGAAGCAGGAATAGCAGTGATAAAGGACAGTAAGGAGGAGTAAAATCAAAATTATATTTGTGTTAATGTTTCCTGAAGTTTATAGTGTAGGATGAGCCTGCCTTAGTCTGTTAAAAGAAAATCCCTTTTTTCTTCAAGGCACAGTTGCTAGTGTGCATATTTGAGACAAATGGACAGACTTGTTAACATAGTATTGAGTAATTTATCTCCTCTTCATCCTGCTGATGTGGAAACTCCTAGAATTTTAAGAAGAAAGTGTAGCTTTTCCTTGAACCACTTCAGAAAGGGTTGCTGGTTGCTGGGAAGAAGCTCACGTGTAGGAGTTGCCCTTCAGCACAAGAACTCTGTTTGTCAGGAGTGTTTTTTAGCTGTAAGGCTAAAATTTCACTCAGTCACACTGATCTGTAATTCTTATCAAGGATATGGGAGCTCATATTAGCCTAGACTTTTTTTTAAAAATTAAATAAACATTTATCACATTTTTTCCTCCATGTGCTGCACAATGTAGAGTTTAGTGAGTGTGTCACGTAGGATGAGTTAGTAGAAAGCCATCCTGCCTTGGACAAACAGATTTTTGCATTGACTGTTTGTACTGTGCTGACAAATAATGACGTTTAAAAATATGTTCCAAATTTAACATGTGATACCTACACTGTACGACTAAGCAGTAGAAAAGAGGTAGTTTTTAGAAGAAGCTTGAAACCAAACGGTACTTCTTTGTAAGGTATGTTTTAGGGTACAGATAGCAGCAACTTGGATAAGCACTGGAGTCTCTGGAGGGGAGCCAGTAGTTCAGTCTGTTGTTAAGGAGGAAGCTAAATAATATTAGAGAGATTTGATAGTTAGAATTCTGTATGGCTTAAATAAGAAGTGGTTGGTCTCTGCCTGAGAGCTTGTGATTGAATGAAAAATTAATGTTTGTCTTGTGTCAATAAATTGCAGTGCCCAGACAGGATGTAGAATATCTGTAGAACAAAATTACAGTGTAGAATGGGTATCAGCATTTTAGGGCAATTTGGGTTACCTCACCATCCTACTCAGTGAATTCTTAGCAAGCACAGACTTGCCTGTCTCCTTGGAAAATAACACTTAATTCATCAACTGTCACGGAGAAGAGAACACACTTCTGGCTGTAGTAAATCCATGCCCTGTTACTGGTGAGGCTGAACAGAAGTGCAGATTTAGAAGTACTCTGTTGGAAGAGCCTGCAGGTGGGAAGGGTGGTGGTGTTTGTTTACAGTTGCCTCGCATAAGACTTTTACAAACCCTGAAGACGGAATGAGGAGCCGAGTCTGCGTGGTCACTTCCAAAGGTTACGTGGATTATAGTGGCAGGATGTTACCCTGCTTGATATATCCAGTAGCCCTCACTAAGAAAAGTGTTGCCTGCATCTGTCTCTGGTGGTGAGGTTTTGGGTTCTAATCTCAGTACCCAAAAACATGGCTGATTTGACATACTCTCCAACACTTTTAAACTCTCCTGGTTACTTCTGTGCTCTTCCCTAGGGCCTCTGCTTTGGATATCTTGCTTCTATAAAACATTTGGAATTGTAATGTTCAAACCCTTTACAGTCAACAGGTGATCAACATCCCAGGAAACCTGGAAAGAATGAGATCTTGGTATTTGTCTGAAAACAAAGATTTTACTTGAAAGTTAGCAGTGCAAGGTAGCATTAGCATTGTGTTCTGTTAGCGTCTATCTTTGGCAGTCTGAGTGGAATAGCTCCTTAAAGGCCAGCTTTGGATGGAGTTGTGTCAGTGTGTTAAGTCCATCCAATTTGTGTATTCGAGATATTGGATGATACAAGGTGGGAGTTTCCCAGACTTGCTTCTGAGGTCTTCTGGATTTCCTGTGTTTCTCAATCCTGCTGCTGAATGTTCTACATCAGAGTGGAGGTTGGGATACAAACACCACCGATCTCCTGTTCAGATCACTGTTGCTTTCACCTTGCAGATTCAGCTGCAATCCGTGACGGTTACTTGCAGTAACTGTTTCTCTGTGTGTTTTGCTGTGTTTGTGGGAATCTTGTTAGATCTGTATTATTTGCTTCCTTGAAGTATAACATTTCCTTCCTGTGCAGTTTAATTCATCGTTGGAAACAAACTAAGACTGACAGGTCTACCTTAAATTGTGCAGTCTAAATTTAGCAGCTAGAACCAGAATGGTCAGGAAGGGCTAAATTAATATTATATGAAAAAGGCCTTGGGACAAGGAAAGGAAAAAAGCCAGTTTGGAACAGAGGGTCCCCTTTCAAGTATCTTTATTCAGATAGAATTTAGAGGAACTGCTTTTCAGAAGGAAAAGTTTGAAATGAGCCTGTAGTTTAGGGAACTGGACAATAGGACATTTATCATCTATGATCTAATCAACTGTTCACTTTGAATAATTGGCTGAGGGTTAAAAAGTTGATTAATTCTAGCCTTGCAGAACATTTCTTCTTAACTGAGTTTCTGGTGGTATTTTAAAGTGATCCACGTACAGCCTGTTGTGCTTTTCGTACATGGAATTAATACTGCTTGGGAACTCTGCCCAAGTGTTTTCTGCTTGCTTTTTGCAATGGGGTATCAATGGCAAAGGAAGTGATGCCATATTAGTTGTAATATTTATTTAGTAAGGTTTTTTTATGTAGTGTGAATCTAGCCTGAACTGACAGAGATATTGAATTCAATTAGTTATTTCTACGGTGACTTATATGGCACTAGTCTTAAATGACATTCATACAGTACAAAATGTATAGGATAAAATTAAATAAATATTTTTTCTTCATTTTGTGGCTTTTGTCCCTTGAGAATGCTGTGTTCAAAATAATCTACAATATAAAAGAGCTTTAGAGCACTATTTCAGGAAACAAGAGTATATGTTTACATTTTACCTTTCCTGCCTTTCTCTTCCACCAGTTAGTTTTTAAGCAAATTTGGTGAAGCCAGAGAAAACAGTACAGGCTTTATACTGCAGGTTTTTAAGAAAATAATTACAAAAAAAAATCTAATAGCAATGCTGCATTGTGGAACTTGTGGGCTCATTTTAGGCCTTCTGTTTGTGTTTCTTGATTCCCCCAGTTCCCAGATGTGCAGTGACTCATCCTGCTGAACAATGGGAATAGCATCTCTTATTCCTTCACTCCATCCCAGTTGGCAAAACTGTTGCTCAGAGGATGTGTATTGCAGAGGGAGAAGAGATTAGCAGAGAGAGAATGAATCATCCAAGCTTTAGTGGTAACTCTTGTGGTGAGCAAGAAGTTAAGGAAGACTTATGGTCTGTACTATGCTCTTGTGTACTAAAAAAGACTATCTGAATTATGTAAAATTCATAACTCGGAGGTCATTCTTCTCTCCCCACCCCTGTCCCGGAAAGCACAGGGCAAGGATGGAGACAGCATTTTGACATCTTTATTATGGAGGAGGGGACGGGGGAAATAGCTATCTGGTTTGTAACAGCAGGGAAATAGATGATGGTCATCTCAAACTTTGTTGATAAAACTTTCAAAATGTGAAATACACTAGTAGACTATCCAATAAAAATGAAAAAATAAAATGCCAGACACACTTTGCTGTGACTGACAGAACGGTGCTTTGTGTTCAAGTGCTGTGCTGATTGAAGTGAAATAATGTCTTTCGGATTTTAAGAATCTCATTTATGCATATTGTTAGAATTTTTTTTAGAGAAAATAGTGTACTGATAGAGAAATTCAATAACATTTGAGTCTTCTTGAATCTGAAAAGACAAGAAGCTCAACAGTGTTCTATGAACTAGTTGATGTAGGGAAATTTCTTGAGCTGCCACAGATTTTCTTGACGCACATGCCTGTAAAAAACTAACACATCTGTCCTGGACCTTTTTTATTTGTGTTTTTTTTTTTTTAAATAAACCATGATATGATTATCCTTTAGGTATTTAAATATAGTGTAAGTGTTAATAGTATTCATAGCATTGGCTTCAATTTCTGTTTTGCTGCAGCAAACATAGTTCGAAATGGATGGCAGTTCAAAAAAACTTCTTTATTTTGATAATAATTTGCCTTGAATGGAAAAATCACCTTGATGAACAATTCATAAACTCTGTGTATTTTTATATACATACATATATGCACATGTGCATATTTGTTTGCGTGTCTGTAAAATACCCAAAGCATGAGATACCTTTGCATAAATAATAATTTGTCGATGGTATTCAAAATTGCATTCAAGTGCAACTTTATATCAAGCTATATAAATTTGACTTCTAGATCTAATTAATATTACTATGTTCCCTAGATGACAGGGAAAAATTAAAAGATGAATGAATGTTCAGTTAATGCAATTGTTCTGATTAAAAGTACTAATGCAAAACAGTCCCAACACCTGGAGTTGCCATGTTTTCCTAATTTAAATACATTACAAGTTATTCATCAAGTTGGTTGGTGTGCTCTGCAGTTGCTCCGTGCTGCCTGCTCCATGAACTGGAATACCCCACGTTCTTCCCAGAAGCAACGAACATTTCTGTGAATCAGACTAAGATGTAGAGCGAGGTTACTTGAGAATTCTTTGGAGCAGGAACTGAATCTACCCTTCCATAAGCCATAACACAGGATTTAATCAGGGAATCATCTTTAAAGCAGGAGGGTGGGTGTTTGGGGTGGGTTTTGCGTTGGTTTTTTTTTAGTACTTTTAGGTTTGTGTGCTTGAATGTTTTGAGCTTTTCTTAACTTCAAACACTCTGGAGCCTGTTGGATTGGTTGTTTTGACTGGAAACAGATATTTTGACTTCAGTACTGGATGTCTTTGAATTCTGTGCTAGGAGAGAATATTCGGACATCTTCAGATCTGTCAGACCATGCATACAATGTTCACACCTGTTCCAGCAACCTGACTTGGCCACTCTGCTATTCAAGTGTTTTGCAATTACTGTTTAAAACTTCCCAGAATGAATTGTTTGGTTTAATTGGAGTATTAGCAAGAGCTGTATAAGAAACCAGAGAAGTCCAATTTCCCTAAATCACATCAGAAATGAACATGTATTTTCTTCATTAATGAGATTATTTTCTTACCTCCTTCTAAACGTGCAAAATGTTAAACCGATTGCGTGGGGCAGGAAATAGGGGAGGCACAAGCCATAAGTCAGGTAGACGTGCTTGTGTGTCCCAGCAGTTTACGTGCACACAGCTGTTTCCTGCTCTTGACGTGGGAGGGTGTATGGACAAGGCGAGGACTCTTAAAGCAACTGGGTAGAAAATAAGATCAAGTTGTATCAGAGATGGCCTATTTCCAGTGTTGTACATCAAAAGGCATTGTGCAGCACAAAGCACAATAGATAGAGAAGGGTTTGGGGTTTCTTTATAACCCAAAAAGGTCACTGAAGCTCTTCCATCTCCTAAATATGACTAATGCTGTACAGGAAGACTTTTTCTCTTATTCATGCGGTCTGTGGTATCTCTGCTGAACCAACACAGTGCCAAAAAATACAGGAAATTACTTTCACCTTATGAAAATTCATGACTGTAAGGAAGCTCTTGGAGCAATTGTTCTTTGGAAACTTCCCCCCAGAAAAGTCATGTTTTCTGCTAGTGATCCACTGTAAATCTCTTGTGATACACGGTAGCTTTTTTAAAATATGCATGTTCTCTCCTTTATGAAAAGACACTTCCAGTTTCAAATGTTAGGATATAATAAGCTGCAACTCTTTTGTCTATGCCTTATGCTGAAAGTATGTACTTATGCGGAGCACTAAATCCTCTGCTCTCCAGTCTGATTCTTCAAAATGAGCTGTTGTGGTGGCAACTGTTTACACTTGTACTGGAGGGAAATCATTTTGTTCTGCTGTCTCGTGCCTATGGCATAGAGGAGAATGTATGGTTTGAGAATTTATATTGCTGTTGGTATCTGAGATAGTATTTTGAGAATGTTCTCATTCTGTATTATTGACTTGATGAGGGCAGCTACTGTCAGTTTGATCATTACTGACACGGCCCTGATCTGTGATATTATACAATCATAGAATGGTTTGAGTTGGAAAGAACCTTAAAGAACTTCCAGTTCCAACCCCGTGCCATGGACAGGGACACCTCCCACTAGACCAGGCTGTTCAAGGCCCCATCCAGCCTGGCCTTGAATATTTCCAGGGATGGGGCAGCCACAACTTCCCTGGGCAACTACTGCTAGTGTCTCACCACCCCCATCATGAAGAGTTTCTTCCTAATGTCCTGTCACTGCATTCCCCTGTAAAAAGTCCTTCCTCAGCTTTCCTGTAGGACCCCCTTCAGGTACTGAAAGGCTGTTATAAGGTCTCCCTGGAGCCTTCTCTTCTCCAGGCTGAACAACCCCAACTCCCTCAGTCTGTCATAGCAGAGGTGCTCCAGCCCTTGCATCTTCTTCATGGCCTCCTCTGGACCCATTTGAATAGTTCCATACCCTTCTTATGTTGGGGATTCCAGAACTGGGCACGATACTTCAGATGGGGTCTCATGAGCAGAGTAGAGGGGGAATATCACCTCTTTCAACCTACTGGCCATATATTCTATTATAGAATCTGGTTTGCTGCCTGAAATTAAGAGGCAGCAGGATTTTCCATTTCATCATTCTTATGACATGGCTGCAGCAGCAAGATACATGTCCTAAACAATGAAGAATGCTTTCGTACTGAACAGATCATCTTTATCTGAAGAATTGAAAGGGAATTGTTTGAAGGAGAACAGGCTTCTGCCAAATATAGTTTCACTCCAGAAGTAATGTCTGCATCTGTATGGAAATATTTCTTTTACTTCTAAAAAGAGTGTATCGCTAATGGGAAGTGGTGTTTGATTTGAGTTTGATATACAAGCAAGCTTGTTTAAAAAAAATAAATAAAAATCCTCCATGAAACCTCTTGTGTGTTTTCACATAAGAATACATTTTCTTTGTAAATATTGCCTATATATTTGTCAATATAACTGCTAAAGGATTTTGTACAAGATCAACAAATCCATTATTAAAACACTGAAGCCTAAAAGGGAAACTGTCTGTAGAAGAGAAATGTTCCTTTTTCTTTTTTTGACAAGCAAGCCTTTCTTAAAATATCACAAATTGTGGGGGGCACAGATCTTTCACTTTTCTAAAGGTGTCTAGGATATCCTTCTATCCTCTGTTATGAATTTTAAACAAAATGCATTGGCTTCTAATAGATGTGTTTAACTTTCACTCCCACTCATTGTCAATTCACTGCATTCATCATATAAGCAGGGAGAAACCCTAATTCTTTAAACCAGAGTAGAGGACTGTCTTCAATAACAATTCCTTTTCTTTGTGAAGATTTACTAGATAGCTTTGAGCATTTATTCAGTTCTCTACTCAACTTCCATTTTTCTAGAACTAATAGCTTATTCCTTTTGAAGAAATACTGCCCTACCTATGTGTTAGTAATGTATTATGGCAGCCCCACTTTGTTGTCATTATCAGCAGTTGATGTGAATTAAGCAGTACTTCTGTTGTTCTTGAAGCATATCAGGGTGTCATCCAAGCTTTTACATCTCATATTGCTTTGTTTCCAGCACACACAGGGGTCTAAGTGAAAACAGAGTTGTATTTGCTAACCTAGAAACAAACTCAGTCCCCATCTCTTTCCTTTTCCCCAGGGTGAATCAGTGAAGTACTTCCTGGATAACCTGGATCGAATTGGTCAGCTGGTAAGACATACCTTCTCTTTCTGAACCAAAAGAGCTCAGACTGCTAATGGAAGCCTGGGTGTGCTAAGATTAATGTTGTTTGGTTTGATTTGGTTGTTGGGTTTGGGTTTTTTTTAATAATAATGCATTAAATAAATTCAAAGTTCTTTAAAAATGCAAATCTCCAGCCTTATGAAACTGAAGCTTAGTATTTGCTTAATTTTTTTTGACAAACAACAAATATTATTTATGGAAATTTTATTTACTCACATATTTTTTTTACTCAGTCTCTCTATGCAGTCTCTGAATCTCGTGTGTTTGTGATTATCTGATCATTTGCGCTACTTAAGGTAGCAGAATGAAAAATTATCAAATAAAAAAAATTACCAGTAATTCAGGGTTTCAAAATAAGTAATGAAAATATCTGTCAGGAGACTTGGAGAGGAAAGAAAGGAGATAAATATTAACAGGATAAACTTCTGAAGAACAGATCTCTACAGTAGTGGACTGGGCCACAGCCTATGACAGAACATGTTGCTGCACTCAACTGATTGTGGATTGTGGAACTGGAAGAAGTATTTCCCCTAAAGCTTGCAAGATATCCTTTGTAAAAGCAAGGAACTGTGAAAAACTACATTTCAAAAAAAAATCCTTTCAATGATGATTTGGAGATCTCATTTACTAAACGCTAAACACTACCTAAATGGCAATAATGCTGTGGCTTAGAATTTCACAATGACAAAATGGACTTCAGCCTGAAAATGGGAGACTTGAAAGCTAAAAATGTGAACAATTGAATTGGTCCTGTATTTTTACTGTCATATGTCTCAGGATCCTCTGTAGCTTTTTACCAATATACTGAGATAAATGGTCAACAGTCCATTATTTTAAAGTTGATTATTCATTCTTCACTTGATAACTTAAAAAAAAACGCATGGCTCTTTTTTTTTTTTTTCCATTGCTTCAATACTCTGGCAGTAGCCAGCATTTGGAAGAACTTTTTTGACACTTTTCTTCTTTCTTTTACAGAATTATTTCCCCAGCAAACAAGATATTTTGCTGGCTAGAAAAGCCACCAAGGGAATAGTAGAGCATGATTTCATCATTAAAAAAATACCTTTCAAGATGGTGGATGTAGGTGGACAGAGATCTCAGCGTCAAAAGTGGTTCCAGTGCTTTGATGGAATAACTTCAATTTTGTTTATGGTCTCCTCCAGTGAATACGATCAGGTTCTCATGGAAGACAGGCGCACAAATAGACTTGTGGAGTCCATGAATATCTTTGAGACAATAGTCAATAACAAGCTTTTCTTTAATGTTTCTATTATCCTATTCCTCAATAAGATGGATCTTCTTGTAGAGAAGGTAAAGACTGTCAGCATTAAGAAGTATTTCTCGGACTTCAAAGGCGACCCTCACAGGCTAGAGGATGTGCAACGTTATCTGGTGCAGTGCTTTGACAGGAAGAGGAGAAATCGTAGTAAGCCTCTCTTCCACCACTTCACCACTGCCATAGACACTGAAAACATCCGCTTTGTGTTTCATGCTGTGAAGGACACGATCCTTCAAGAGAATCTGAAGGATATTATGTTGCAGTGAAGGAGAGCAGCCCATGTTCTGTTAAAAATTGCTGGAGGGTTAGGTCAAAGTTTTTATCCTTTCTTTATGGCCCTTGCATGTGGTGTAAGACCCGTGCTAATTACTTGGCTCAGGAATGCTGTAAACTAGCCAGTCCAAACCAAGGAGCTATAGGCCGAAGGAGTCAAATGTTGATGTTAGCTACTGAATCATTTGGACTAGAAGCACTACTGAAACGTGGCCATTGTAGGTTCTGTACCTGGTTTGGAACGCTGAATTACACAACCACCTTCTGCCTTCTTAGAAAAAAGAAATCTCTGACAAACCATGTATGGAAGACATGTTTGAAATGAATATGCTCGTTTTTCAGAGACACTAGTCGTACAAACTGCCTTTTTTTGTAGTTTGGAGGTGCTGAATCGATCACACTAATTGAAATGTAATGAGATTGGTAGCCTTAATGGAGAAGTTCCGTTCTTAACTCTTAGGAATAGAACCAGATCTTGTGTGCATGTTCAGCTTTGCCAAGGGTCTGGAATCCACTTACCAATGTGGATGCGCAGCTCTTGCTTTTGCATGAGTCTTCTAAAGCAAAAGTCTAAAACTGTCTAAGGAAACCCATGTTGGAGTAACTTGGATAGGAAGCTAAGGCCTCGCCGATTTGGAGAAGAGTTCATTTTGCACTATGCGTAAAGGGTTTTGCATCATGGGGAAACTGATTTCCTTGGTGAAGTAGCCTGTGCTTGAGCACCTGGCCGTGTATCTGCACAGTGGGTGCTTGAGTGAGCTTTATTAATACTCCATGGAAATTCAGCTCTATTCTCACACCCACAGTTGTGAAGGTTCAGTATCTCATGGGACAGGGCTTCATGTATATTCAAAAGTTTGAAAGCTGATTAAACTCTTAAGCAAAGGTTTTGGTAGTACAGCAGCTGCTTGATTCGTTCCCAACAGCTGACTTTATAGCATGACTGAACACCCTGGAGATCCCAGTTTTGCAGCTGCACTGATGTATTTGGACAGCAAGACCTTGCTGTAAAATTAGCTTTTAATAAGTGTCTTAATGGGATCTTTAGACTACAGTAATGCACATGTAATTCTGAGTACGGTCAAGTTTGGAGTTGCCCATTTTGGGCAATGGTTTGTGTGTAAAATTGAAGAGGCTATGAATAATGTTGATATGTTAAATTTCCTAGCGCTCTCAATCTGTATCCATCAGGTGCCTTTTTTGTGTAGAAACATATTGGATCTTTTCTACTACAGTGAGGTACATGGACAAACTGAAGATCTGCCTTTTATATCAACATTGTAGTGCTATCCTTTAGGTAATTCTCAAACATAGTTTACTGTGCAATTTTTGTCATAGTTTATATCCAAGAATAAAACCTGAAGGGCTGTTTGTACCCATAAAAAGTCAGCAGATTCCCTGGAGTTCTTATCCCCTCTGAGGCTGTAATGGCATCTCAAAACAAGCAACATTTTACTTCAGCTGGTAATCCCATGAGAAATGTGGTCAAAAAGAGTTCTGCTCTGTTGTCCTTTCATGTTAATTTGGATAAAATCTGGAATTTTCTTCCCTCTGAGGCTTGCAGATGTTCATATCAGTGTTTTTGTGTAGCTTCCTAATGTAGCAGTCTCTTGGCTTTCTTGTGCAGCCTTCAGAGTGGAAAAGACGTGGCCATTTCAGAGCTATCCATGTAACATGAGGTTAAGAAGCAAGTGAAAAGTTGCAGGTGGGGAAATCAAACCTAAATGTGAGCAAACTTAAACAGGAATTAGCTTCCTTGTAACAAGTCTTATTTTTGCCAGGACCAACTCTGTCTTTTAAATATTTATTCATTTTTAACCTTGAAGGGGAAAAACGTTATGTGACTCCAATATTCAGATTCGAGGAAACTCTTAAGATTATTACATTTGAAAAGGTGAATGTTTCAACAGAGTGATGCAAGCAAGTTTACTCAGTGTGTAAGGTTTGTTTCTCTGAGGCAGCACAGTTGTTTGGCTGAAGATTGTTTAAAACCTTTTTAAAAATTCTTGGAGTTCTTGGTAGTGGTTTCCACTTCACACCAGATACTGGCAAAGAGTTATGGGCTGACCTGATTTCTCAGTTGACTTGATGTTGATTCCTAGTTTGCTATGAGCCTTAGTCTTTCACTAAATTTTCTGGATGGGTTAACATGCTTGTTTTCTCAAATGAGTTAAACATTCCCTTTCAACTGTATTTTTTTTTCTCAAGAATTACCTCAGTTTTATGTCTGAATCTACTGTAGTTTTACCTGGGAGGCATAGCATGGAATTTCCTGTTTTGTTTTTCTCTTCATGCTCATCCGTGGTTTTGTATCCTTAATCACCTTATGGATTTAAAACTCAGAACAGAGTTAGTAATGCAACATATTTTAAGTAACTTAATTTGCACCTGGAAAAGAAACAGTGTGAGATAACTCCTTGAGTTGTCAAACATGGTTTTGTGTATCGTATGGCAGTTTTGCACACTAAATCAGAGTTTTAGGGAACCAGTTTGATCACCTCGGGCCCATTATTATTGCGTTTCTTCTTTGTCTTGATTAAATGGGCCTAAGCACAACGCTGCAAATTGCAGATGAAAATCAGTAGTTTGGGTCTGTAGGCTCTATGTTCTGTCGAACTTTAGTACTCATTGTTCACACCAGGAACCTAAGATCAGGAAACTCTTCTTGAACAAATCAAACCTTTCTCAAATTTGCAAAGGATCTGGCCCATCAGTAAGAAGGACTTTTTTTTAAAGTGGCAGCTTTTTCTGCAAAAATACACTCCACTTCTTGCCGTAACTGAGGGATTTTGTGACAATAACCAATGTAAATTGTGGTGTAATAAAGCCAAAAAATCATGTTGTGGTGTAAATTGGTAAATGACTAAATCAGAACTTAGGTAGGTTAGGCTGTACAACCATCTCAGGACAGGCTTGGTTGGTTGCTTAGTCCTTTCACAAGAAACAAATATAAAACTTTATTTTAAGTGACATCCTGGAGAACTTTGCAGGTAAACACAGCTGGAGAGAACATCTTTTTTTGTTAACTTTATAGGCTTATTGTTCTATTGGCCAGTCAGGAAATGGGTCACAGGCAGGATGATGATCAGATGGAGACCTTGAACAACTGCTTTTTTTCAGTAAAAAAAAAAGGGCAGCCTTTTGCTGTCCCTTCTCTGACGCCTGCAGGTCAATGGCCAGTGGTGGGGTGTTGCAAACAACTTGTCTCTGGCAAGAACAAAGAGAGGAAGTGCTTGCAGGAGAGATGTAATCTCACAGTTTAAGTAGAAAACTAACTAAATGGGAGTCATTTATCAAATACTACTTTGTTGTCCTCAAAACAGACTTTAAGCTAATGTAGTGTGTCAGTCAGTACCATTCCTACAGGCTGCAGAGCTGTCATTGTGTGAACAATCCTTAGATGGTATTATGAGGTGATATGGTGAATCGGAATTAATCAGGAAGAACAGTTTTCTCTAAGTAACATATTTAATAGGCAGTTGTCACTTTGAAAAATAGTTCTTAATGTTGAAAATTAATTTATCAATTATGGAATGGAAATTACTGGCTACTTTACAACTCAAAGATATTTTTGGTTTGATACAAAGAATTTCTCTTATTCAATATGGCAGCATATAGTTTGACTTATTCACTTTATTATTTTAAAGTACTGCTGTGTAAAACCTAGAACTAGGCATGTTACAAGCATGAGGAAGCTCCAGAAGACAAACGTTTACTGGCTTTCTGAGCCAACTATAGCCTAAACCTAAGCCAAGCAGGTAATGGAGAAACTAAAGGAGGGAAAAAACAGTAGTGAAATGGAGTAGGAAGAGGCCATCTGCAGATGAAAATGTAATTCCACTAGTATAGCTGAAGTAGTTTTTGGTATGAAAAACAGGGCATTTGAGATGTGTGTCCCGTCTTGTCCGCATGTCATCCCCCCATCCCTGTGTTCCCAGCCCCTCTCCCCCCCAGGTATTCACCAGTCCTGGTTACTGTAATCTGCAAAGAATTGTAGAATTAAAGAAATTAAAAGAATGGACATGGAACCACTGAAAAAATTTGCAGCATTCTTTAGTGACAGGCAACTATAAAGTCCTTTTAGAGAACAAGACCTCTGCTGCCTTTTAGATGGCTGTCTTTGTGGATATTAACTTCATGCTCAGTGTCTTTTCCGTGTATGTACCTCTCTAGTTCTCCTGGAGAAAAATAAAAAAGTATTCTGCTGCATGGAACTACAGGATTTCCATAAAAGACCCCTCTGATTTTCAAGTAGTGAGTTTTGACACCTGACTTAGCTTTGCTTGTGTCAGCGAATTTTCAGGAGCTTATTGGGTTGATAGACAGTTTGATGCACATCATGGTATGTGATAATACCTCCAGACACTGCAGCTTCTCCTGTAAGCCAGACACTGATCTCTCGTGATGAGAACTGTATTCATTCCTGTAAGTTGTAGCCTCTTTTCTATATCATTTTTCTAGTATAGAATCACATGATGTAGTCAGGGGTTTTGGTGCAGCACTGCCAACTCTTTACCTCAGTAGACTCTTTATTAATTCTGTTACACAGGAAGGTGGTGAGTAAAGTGTTTCAGTAGCAGCCATAAAACATCTGTGCCTACTTTTGTAAATAGGTTTTTTTAACAGATTTCTAGGGAGCATCCATTATGGGGCAGGAAGACTGGCATGGTCTGGGCCAGGCTTGGACTGAGTTAATACTGACTCCACACACTGCTAGAGGAGGACTGTCTAGCCTAGTGAGGAAGTAATTGGCAAGACAATACAAGATCTAATGCTTTTTAATATTAGCTGGTTTGTGATTAGCTGGGGTGATCTCTGCTTTGTGCTGTGAAGTGGGCACTTCTTTGTTTTAACACTAATCTTTTTTTACATAGATGGAAATGAGTAAAGCCAGGATATTTGGAGCTGACACTGCCACTCTGCTAACCAGGTGATGCTGTCTCTTTGCTCATCTTGGTGGTTGGACAGTTTAGCTTCTTTCTTACATTTTTATCTTTCTAATGGCATTTGGAAAGCGATGTTGAAGTTTGTCTATGTGTCGATATGCTTGTTGTGTTACTGGGTGGGAGTATGGATGTACTAGATCGTCAGTGCTAGTGGTTCTGTGCCTGGCTTGAGGAATCGTATCACAGCCTAGCTCTTGGCATATGTCCAAAGGTCATACCTTCTGTCTGATGGGAAAAATATTCAGTAGGAGGGAAGAAAAGATCAGCACTGACTTCCAGAGTGGGCGTTCTGGTAAAAAGACAAAAGTATGTTGGAAGGGAGCAAGAGAGGGTAGCTATTTTCTAAACAGATCCCAAAAGCTGATGGTGCTTTTGAAAACTGACTGTATTGAAGTGAAATGCCATCTGCCTTGACCCCAAAAGCTTTAAGTGACTTCAGAGAGCACGTGGCTGTGAGTTCACAGCAGCAGGCTGGCTCAGCTGGCCCTGCTGCAGCTGTACACCCTCCCGTTGTGAATCTCTCTTCATCTGTTCATGACTGAGTGCTAAAACTCAATGCCTTTGAAAACACAATATGCAGATCTCTGGCCAGACAGTGCATGTTACTCCTCTCTACAGCAACTTAACCTTTCTTTTAAGATACCAGAGCATGAGTATTCAGGGGAATAGTTAGGTAAGAGACTGTTTCCATTATTTGAATAAAAACTACAACTGATGGACAGCAAAATATTTGGAGAATTAGGACCTGAGAGCATTTTGAGGGAAGTATGAGATTTGAAACAGCACTGCTGCTCTGCTAATGCTTCCCATCAATTTATTGTGCTGAGCTTGTGTGCAGGTGGGTGGGCACAAAAGCTGAGAGAAGATAACAGGAAGAAGGGGGATGTGAAAGAGAAGTGATCTTTTGGTAATTCAGGAGACTTGGAAAGCATGCTTGGAGGGCTTAGGTTTGAAAACACGTTCAAACTCCCGTGCGCGTTGAAGCCATTGACTGTCTTAAGGCTGATCAGCGTTTTTCCAGTGAACAGACTTGGTTATTTGCCATGTGTAATGAGCTTGAATTGATGATATGTGTTAAACAGTATTTCTAGAGACTCCACTTAACAAAATGGCTAGTATTTATTGCTCTTGTGATGAGTTGTCTTGTTTATGGAATCAATGTGTATGAAAGCAAACTGACAAAACACAAAGTTATCTCATGACACAATCATGTAGCTAGGAAGCCAATTAATGTTATCTTTTATTCTGCAATTTACTTGCTCTCTGGTGCCTATGCATTGTAACACACATACTATGCAATAACATTCTTTTTTTAAACCAGTTCACTGCATTGGGCAAGAAAGGCCTGAGTTTAGCCTTAATTTTCTAACATTTCAGAGGAAAGTACTTTCAAAACAGTGACAAACTAAGAGGGTGAAAAATGCATTAAGTAAAAGCACAGTTCCAGACTGCTCACGTAAGTGTCTTTCTAGCACCAAAACAGCATCCACAATAGAAGCAGCTACTTGCTGTAATAGTTTCAATTTATGAAAGCTGTGTACTAGATAAAATTATATTGTGATGTGTAAAAAGTGTATTTTATAGCTTTGGTGACTTAGTTTACTGTTTTGTATATATGAATTTTATAAATCTATTAAAACTTGACTTGTTTTACTGTTCTTTATGGGTTTTATCTTTCAACAGTGTCTAGAGTGACGTTTTTACCTTATTCAGAAATCTTCTGCAAGAGAGACACTTTGAATAAATTACAGCATGGACTGCATGAAACAACAACTGACATGCAATGAAACCTTGTTCGTAATCTTTACGTATCTCCTGCCTCTTCGGTTCTGGTCTGAATCATTCTTCCTGAGTGTGTCCAGGAATTGAAGGCTGGTGAAACGTGAACCTACACAAAACTTCCAGCTCGCTCGTCTGTAGCATTTCAGTAGCTGACTCAGGAATTAGCGCTGATGGGAAGTGGAAGGGGAGACGCAGCTAGAGTTTGTGCTTATGTATTTTAAGCTCAGCAAGAGACGATAATTAAGCCTGTTGAGTTGGCAACACGTGTCAGAGATTCCTCTTGTGTTGTGTAGCGTCTGATAATAGCCATGGGAACTATATTTGCTGCTTTTCCAGTGCCAGTCCCCTCTGAACTCACTGTGTGCTGTGGTATCTTTGTACGGCTGTGCAGAGCAATTGACCTTCGGAGCGTCATCGGCGTCGCTGTCTTACGGCATTGCCATCCTGGCATCGATTCTGCCAGAACTTGAGCTCCAGTTCTTAGGAATGTCGTTAACCTTTCCTCGCTTGTGCTTCGAAAGGTCACATCTGGCAGATTTTTGTGGCGAGTCTTAATTGGTTTTTGTGTGAGCTGTTAATGCTTAATCAATTACATTGGCAGGTACACATTTCGAAACACTTCATGGAGCATTGTTTGTCATTGGGAACATTAGGACCTCTGCTACATCAATCTTTTGGGAATGGTTGACTTTTTTCCCCTGGAGATACTGAGCGCTTTTGTGTAACAGCATGTCAGTGTTTGGCATCTCTGAAAATGGGGGCAAACAAATTGTAAATTCAATATGTGCTAATAGGAGGTTTCCAGGTGTGATCATGCACTTTCTAATCTGAAAAGCCCTCAGCAACAGCAGCAGCTCCAAGTCATCTCCTTGGTCGTCTTCTTGAAAGCTAATTACCCCTTTTCTGGGCCAAAATATTCCTGTGAATTACAGCCTGAAGACAGTATATAGAAAAAGTTTTAACAGGTTTCTCACTGGAGCAAGAAGGGCTCTTCCTGGAGGTATCTGCTGGAACATGGTGGTGGCGTAGCAGGGGCCATGCCCTCCTTGACTCCCAGACAGCAGAGGGGGTTGTTTTAAGTTGTCACTTCTATCTGCTCTGAAACTGGTTGGCATTTGGTTGGTTTGTGTTGATGGAGTTGCTCTTATGTCAAAATTGCTCAGTCTCCAAAGCTTTAATCAAAATAAGAAATGTCTTGTTGCTGGAGTGTACCCAAGCCCAGTCCTTCCCTAGGCAGCAGTTGTGAGCAGATGCTTCAACTGCACTGATTTCAGTGGGATTTAAACTTCTGTTTGGAACACACGCTGGGAGGCTTGAATCAGAGTATCATAGTGACACCATTTTTCCATGCCTGCCAATATCTCTGCATCTCACAGTACCACACTTCTTGCAGTAAAAGATGTCCCTTTCATAATTCAGCTACACAGATGCTTCCCCGCGAGAACAGAGGCTGAAGCAATTGGTTCTGCAGGTAAGTTAGTCTGTTCGGTGCTGATAAATGCTGGTTCCCCAGGGAGAGCCTAAACTCAATATGTAAACTTGGAATTCTCTTCCCTGGATCAGCCTGGCAAGCTGTTATAGGAGTGTCTCTTCTGCAATTTCAATAACTAAATACTTCAAAGATAAAAGGAAAACATGGCTTTTTTTCCCCAGGGAGAGGCTGCTCTAAAATGCAGAGTAAGAAGGGCTGTATAACTTATATTTTTGCTGTACCAGGAATAATGTTGGGAGAGGTTATATAATATTTAAGTATTCATTAATAGAAATTAAATGGCTGTGGTTTCCAGCTCCAGTCTGGTGTATCATTATCCTGTACAGACCTAGGGGAAAGTTTAGTTAATTACTACAAAAACTGCAGAATTTCTTGTCACTCTCCCCTCAACTGACCAGCGTTTTGGGAAGCTGCGTGGTGTTGAGGGAGGAAGAGTTACTGGGAAGGGTGTTCAGGAATTTTTACAAAACATAACTTTCCTTTAAAGCCTCAGTTTTGCACAGCAGAAAGGGGCTTCAGCTAAAAGTTCCAATTTTAGGGGAGAGAGATGGTCAGACCCATTGTTAGATCAGAAAGTGCTGGATATACTCCTAATGAAAAGTTTATGGAAGATGCTGGTTTCTCCTCTGCCTTCTTTGCAGGCTGTTGTAGGCAACTTCACCCATAACTAACAAAGTCTGGGATGTTTTTATTGTTTTCCCTGGACATTGCACCCCCACTCCCTTCAGTTGCAGCAACTTCTTGTTTTAAGAGTAGGAGTGGAATGTTCTGCCTGTTTATTCTTGGAAGAAGATATTTGTCTTTATTAGCTCGTAAAGCTATTAAAAGACTGTTTTCTGCTCTGTTGAGGATTATAGACTTTAGAAGTTGCTTGAAAACTATCCTTGAGTGTGGGGCAGAAAGGGTTCAAGTGGATTTACTTTGTGATGGTGGAGGATGCTCTGGGTAGCCACAGGACAGTGTGGTTCAGGAGGTGCTCTGAGCCAGACGAGTCTAATGTGAATCCGTGTTGTGCTATTGCCTTAGGGATCGTTATGTGAAAGACAATAGTAGCTTCAGGAAGGAGTTACCTGGTTCTGCTGGGGGATCTCCTTGAAGGCAACAGCCAGGTCTTGTGCAGAGTTCATTTCTAGATCATCTACCTGTCGCAACAAAGCACCTGCAGGTCACGAGGCAGAGAAATGATAGCACTGCCTTCCTGGGGCTGTGGGGGAGGCTGCCAGCAGAGTCCCAAAGCTGTGTCCAGGGCAGCTCGGTGACAGGCTGCTGGTGCTGTTGCCCTTTGGGACTTGCCTCCTTTCCCATCTGGGTGCCCCAAAGCTGTGCCCAGCTCCTCTTGCTGCCTGCCTTCCTGTGGAAGGCTCACCAGACCACGGAGCACTGCACAACGAACACCCAGGTTCTCCTGCCCGCTGCCTGCTGTGCAGTGAAATGCTGTTCCTGGACCATTCATAACCTTCCCCAGTCTTGGCTGCTGACTTGCAAGGATCTTCTGGGTGTGCATTTATATATAGAGTACCCTACTGCTTCTTGCTGATGGTTGATCTACAGCTTGACCTTCTAAAAATGACTCCTAATTATCTCATCTGTATTTTTGTTCCACAGCTAACTCAGCGGCTTATTAGCTGCAAATTATGCTGGTGTTCCCACACCCATCCAAGTCAAAGCATCTTCCTATAACCTGCTTTGATAGTATTACTGCTGCTTAAAATGCAGGAAATTGTATTTAGGGGCTTACCTTTAATTTGTTTTATTCCTCTATCTGCTGGTTTCTGCCTCTCTACAACTCAGGTACACAAAAAAATAGGAATTACACCTTTGTGCTTTAGTCCTGGTTATAACCTTGATTTTCTGCGTAACCTTGGCCAGTGTTCCCCAGTAGCCTAGGTTGCCTCCAGTCGTTTGTTCACGCTGGTGTAGACTGTGTAGTGTAAATGCAAAGTACCACTTAAACCTAGAAACAAAACATTGCACTGTGCTGTAATGTGCAGCAGCATCTCTGGAAGCATGGACGGATGGGAAGAGTAGCTATGTCCATGGCAATGTCTTTGTGTGAACAGGAACTTCCAGTGTGATATTGCATGGACTTTCTCTCCTCCAGCTGCGTAAGGACTGAAAAGGGTAACAGCCACTTTCTGCCTGTCGCAGCGAAGTTACATCCTGCCAATGGACCCTGCCCACACAAGTAGGTGAAGCTCTGAGTTGCTGTGCTCATTTATTTATCACCTGGAGCACTTCTGGACAAGCTGAGCTGTAAGTGGTGTTTCTGTCAGTGACGGTGTCCAAAATCTTTATTATTGATAAGCAACAACTCTTAGAGCAGAAATTCATGCTCTCACAAGAGAGCTAACACGAGCCTATCAGCCAAGTGTCATGTAGGGAGTTTCCAATCTGCCTTCTGCCAGCAGTTGAAGCTGTTTCTGTGCCACCCCTTTTCTCTGTTGTCTTTGGACTTTATGATCTCTTTCCCTTAGGCAAAATTGTCATCCTGAGTTTATGGGCTCTTTCTGGAAAGTTTCTAAAGTTCAGCCTAATGATTCAGTACAGAGTCAAGTAAGAGCAAAAAGGCTGAACAGAAAGTAACCTCTTGCTTAAAATAGTAAATCTGCTAAGGCAACAACTGAGCAAGGACGGGGGCAGTACATGGATTTGTAATTCAAGCAGGATTTGTTTGGAAAATTGCTGCTGGGAAGAATGTCTTGGATGAGAACCCCATTGCCTTGGAGGCTGCCAGGAGAGGGCGGCAGCAGTGGCCCTGCTGCTCTGCGCCTGCTCCAAGTCCAGGCGTGCAGCCTGGAAAAAGTGTTTTCCAGGAATTGCCGTCATCAGTCCCGAAGCCAGAACTCCTTCTTTCTCCCTGTATGAATCATGCGGATGTGAAGTTGCTCGTGTTTCCAGAGTCCAGATGAATTTATTACAAGATCATCTTTTCTACTCACCTGCACGTGTAAATCTCAAGCTTTTCTCAAGTGTCTTCCACTGATCCTCTCCTTTCCCCCTCCAAAAATGCATTGCAGGGTTACTGCATGGTTTGAGGCCCT
This sequence comes from Dromococcyx pavoninus, assembly GCA_033558185.1. Taxonomy (NCBI): domain Eukaryota; kingdom Metazoa; phylum Chordata; class Aves; order Cuculiformes; family Neomorphidae; genus Dromococcyx; species Dromococcyx pavoninus. The sequence goes on from JAUMJL010000447.1 coordinate 47,503, forward strand.
AAAAGTGCACAGGGCAAGTGCTCAGGAAAGCCAAAGTCTTTTCCCTCTGAGGGAAACATCCTCTCTCCTCCTCCTGGCTGAGCTGTACCCAGTCCTACCTGCAGGTATTTTTAGAGAGGAGAAATCTGAAGCGTGGCCATGTAGCTGTGAGCTGCTCAGTTATCGGCACTGAGGCCTGAGTGAACTGGGGATGGAGAGGGTCAGCTTTTCCCTGGTGTGCTGCTATTAGAGAGCTCCAAAGCCCATCATCCTCATGAGCTCCATGTATAAATAGCTGGAGGAGGACAGCAGGCCTGGCACTGAGGAGTCAGGCTCTGCAGCTCCTGGTGCAAGCACAGTGCCCATCGCTGTTCACTGGGAGACTTGGAATGGAGAGGAGGGAAAGGGCCAGGGTAATAACTTTTCAAGGCAGAGAAAGAGGAATGCATGTGTAGTTTCCCACTTTTAAGTTAATGAATGTGTGCATGTTTTCAACAGATCTCTCCTGTGCCAAGCTACAGAGGATGTGAGTTGTTATAGCTCACGGCTCCAGGCCTGGCTTGCTTTGAACTGAAGCAACTCTGGAGATCCCCATGGGTGTCCGCCAAGACAGCCGTCACATCAGCACTGTGCTTTGTGGCAGATGAGCTGCTTTGCTCACTGACTGTGCCCGTCCTGCTCGTAGCCCAAGTCTGTCAGCCTTGGCCTTGCACAGCGCTGATGGGGCAGCAACCAGGACAAAGATGAATATTTGGTATGGGGGGAAATGGAGAGGGAGAAATACCATCTGTGCCCTGGTTTAATTTGCATCTGTTTGGATGGACCAAGCTTCTGTGTGAACGTGTTTATTGTTTAGCATAGACCTCTTCCTGGCTGACTTCAGACCAAATGAAATAGGGCATGAAAATACAAGTGCCTACATAAAACTTGACATGGGTTTGGAGTCGTGTTGTCTTTTAGGCCAGCACAGGAAAAACCCTTAGAGAACAACTGATCACAGCAAAAATATGTTAGCAATCTCAGAAAAAGAAACAACTTTTATTCCTGTGAGGCGTTGCTGTTTCTCCCCGACAGCAACAACTTGTGGTGAGAAAGGTCAGAAGCAGGGCAGTAACAAAAACAAAGCTGTGGGAGCAAAGCTGGCCCAACCCAAGGCAGACCCAGACTAGTTTTCCTCCCACCGCCAACGATGAGGGGACGATTCCCCTCTGGACAGTTTTCTGGAACTCAGTTTCCTCCGCAAGGAGGAAAATTTGTCGCCGAGAACTTTCCGTAGCCCGGTGTTGTCCCTGGCAAAGGGTAGGTCCTTCTTCATAGCAGGCAGTTGTCCCGTAAACATTTCCCACTTAGCCAGGGCATCCACAGTCTTGTCTACTTGAGCCAGTTCCTCCTCAGAGACATTCCTCTCCAGGGCAGCAATGCAGGTCTCCAGCCACAGTTCATAATCTTTAATGATATCTGTGGACTTGGGCCTGGCAAGCTGGGGCTGGCTCTGCGCCTCGGCCAGTGAACACGAGTGCTCGTCCTGCTCCAGCTCCTGGCCAATGGAGAGGGCCTGGCTGCAGGTGTCTGGTGTCAGCGGCTCGGACAAGGAGGTCACAGCCTCGGAGTCATTCTCACAGCCCATCCCAGAGTCTGAGCTGAGCGGAAGGACGTCCTCTGAGGCAGACAGGTCTGCTGACTCTTGCCTTGGCCACGTGGATAACACAGTCTGTGTCCAAGCATAGAGTTTCTGTGGCAAGAGGGGAAAAGATTTCATGTTAGAGAATGAGAAAAAACCGATACACGTTTCCCAATGGCTGTCAGGTAAACCTATGAGAATCATAGAATCATCTGGTTGGAGAAGACCTCTGAGATCATCAAGACCAACTGATGGGGACTGCCTGTCCCCTTACTAAACCATGTCCCTCAGAAACTCATCTGCCTGCCTTTTAAACACCTTCAGGAATGGTGAATCAGTCACCCCCCTGGGCAGTTGTTCCAGTGCCTGACAACCCTTCCAGTGAAGAAATTTTTCTTGGCACAACTTGCGGCCATTTCCTCTCATCCTCTCCCTTGTCACTTGCAAGAAGAGACCAGCACACACCTCACTACAACCTCCTTTCAGACAGCTGTTGACAGTGATGAGGTCTTCCCTCAGCCTCCTCTTCTCCAGGCTAAACAACTTCAGTTCCCTCAGCTGCTCCTCATAGGACTTGTTCTCCAGCCCCTTCCCCAGCCTCGTTGCCCTTCTCCGGACACGCTCCAGCCCCTCAATGTCCTTCTTGGAGTGAGTGGCCCAGAACTGACCCCAATACTCAAGGTGTGGCCTCACAGTGCTGAGTACAGGGGCACAATCCCTGCCCTGGTCCCGCTGGCCATGGTATTTCTGGAACGGTTCAAGATGCCATTGGCCCTCTTGGCCACCTGGGCCACTGCTGGCTCATATTCAGCTGGTTGTCAACCAACACCCCCCAGGTCCTTCAAACCTATCCATCTTGGGTGGCTCAGCTTCAGATGCCGTTGTCTTCTCTGCCAGAAGATGGGTTCAGACTACTCATGGTTACCGTAAAAAGCAGGGGCTTTCTCTTACCTCTTTTTCTTGGATTCAGCACCTGGGGCAGTTCTGCCCCCAGTTAGATGTGGCCTATATCTGCCTTATTATTGAAGATGGCACAAAATGACTCCTTACTGTTGTTAACTCCCGTGGTAAAGTGCATTTTATTCCTAAGAACAGCTCTTCTCCTCTTCAGCTAAAATGCACAAGTGAAAAGGGTGGGCTCCAGGAAGAAATTAATGAAAGGAGAATGTCTGAGACCATTTCCTTCTTAAACAGTAAATGCTACTGTGGGGCACATAATGGGCTGCTTCTGGCATATTCATTCCTTATGTGTTGAGGAATGAATCGTGGTACTCCAGTCATTGCTGGATAAAAGGTGATCTTCTCTGCCTTGTTGGAATGCATTGGGGTTGTTTTGTGTCTTTTTCTGCTTTTTCACCCCCCCTGTGGCCTATTTCTTCATCTTTGCTTTCTGCAGCTCCCAGCTGATACCTCAGCAAAGCCCCACAATTCCTTTAGGAAACAGTGGTGGCAGTTGGATTATTAACCTGGGCTGTAGCCCCTGGTGCACCAATCCCTGTGCTGGGTCCCTATGGGCTCAGCTCAGAGTGAGCTGTGGTGTTCGAGAAGCAGGCAGGAGATTTCCAGCCCTACAGAGCTCCTTTCTGCTGCAGCACCCTGCTGCTCCCTCCCCCTTCCTTCCTCTATTGCTCTCTCTTCAGGCAAGTGACAGGAAGGATAAAGAGCTCAAATTGAGTGGGTGGGAGAAATCAGCCCTGTTTCTCATTTCAGTCTGTGCATGAAGCCCCAGGGAAGAATTTCATACAAGAATAAAATGGACTCTTTCAGCTAAGTTAATCTACCCTGCCCCCTCCCTCTGGGGCAAGAAAAAGTGTAAAGGGACAACTTTTTCTCCTGCCTCATCCCACCTCCAATAGCCCTTCCCTCCCCCGGGTTTAAAAAACAAAGAAGGCACCAGAAGCTGCACTAGGAGCCAGACTAGAGAAGGGGACAGCAAAGCTATTTGAAAGCTGCAACAAGCCCATGATTTTAAAATATCTTAAAATTCCTAAAAGTAGTGAAGCTGGGAAGGAATCACAAGTGCTACTTAGCCCAATTCCCAAGAAGAGTAAAAGCTGTGGAGACAAGGATGTTCAAAGTACATCTGGATTATTTAAGGTAAAAGGAGGGGATGATTGACTTGAGATCACCACCAAAACCCCCAGATCTTTCCTGCCTCTCATCCTTTGAGTGGTTTATTGATTTGAACTCGGGGAAGGTTTGTAGGGCTGCAGCCTCTTTTTGTAGTCTCCTGTTTAACTAGAAAGGGATGACCTCTTCATGGCTTTGACTTACCTGCAGGCAAGAGCATTTGAAGTGGATGCCCTCCCGGAGTCAATCACTAAGAATGAAACTTGTCTGACACCTTAAGGGGCTCCAGGTTTGGCACTGTAAGTTTTTCAAGCCCCTCTGCCAAGGCAGCCCTGTCATCCCCTGCCCTAGTGGGAATGCTGTGATTAACACCATGGGGAGGATGTAGCTCACTCAGAGCCTCTAAGAGCACCTCAAGCACTGTTATCCTCTGCAGTGTGGCCACTGCAAACTAACTGTGCCACTACGTGCAGAGCGGCCTCGGATGCTGCAGAAGCAGCCGGTGGAAACATTGGTTGTGGTGGGGAAACACCATGGAGAACTGATTTGCTTTCAGTTTTCAAGATGACTTACGCTGGAGTAAGCAGCTGTGATGGAAAAATGGAGTATGTTTGAGTGCAACTCAGACAAATAAATTGAGGGTCTCTTCCTCCTGCATAAGGACTGGTTTCCTGTCCCACAAGCTCTTCTGCCCATTGCCGTGTCCCAGTCACAGACTCCAGCATTACCTGCTCCTGGCAGGGAACAGCTTTGTGTCTGGCATTTCCTGTATTTATTCTGAGTGTCTGGGGCTGTTATGTGGCAGGTGGGGATCCACAATAGTTTTCCAAAGGGAAACGTGACTTCAGACCTGCACTTGGCCAGCCAAATCTCTCAAAACATGCTTACCAAGTAACTTTGCTATCTGATATTGTCTCAATGCTTTGTGCTCTCATCTGTCAGGTTCCTTAGCTATTCAATTAATCCCTGACATTTGTATCTCCCCTCTCAATGCTATAGCAAAGCCTCTTACAGAGATTATCCCAGCCCTCTGATAGTAGCTTGTACTAGATCTTGCTGAGTTTTTCCTTGTCAAGCAAGCAGGTGTGACATTTGGCAAGTGTATCTGTTCCTCAGGTTTATATTCACGGGTGCCAGAGGTTGCTGAGCCAACTACTGTAGTTACTGCAGCTATGAAGGAAAAAGCACTTCTAGAAAAACTTAATGTGGATGGCAATTGTCTTCCAGAAAGCAGTAACTGGATGCTGACAGATAGGGTGTTTAAATAGACTGGAGTTTATTCCTCTGGTGTTCTGGGCAATTTAGACACCTCTTAGGGTGAAGCAGGGACCAAACAGCCAGGTCAGACACACAGACCAGCAGCAAAACCATGCACGTGTGGCTTTCCCCCATGTGCTTTGCCACGCTTCTGTGTGTCTGAGTCTGAGCTGAATGAAATGAGGGGCAACCCCCTCCTCATTCTGAGTGTGTCTTGTTACAAATACAACCCACAGACTTTAAAATAGGCAGCTGTGGAAATTCCTGTCTCTGAACACGGTATTTGTCAGTCAGGAATTATAATCAGGGAGAAGATCGGGTGCTGAGTGAGAATGGTGGAATTATTTATATTCCACCAGCCTTTTAGCTACTGAATCCTGCAATTCAGACAACAGAGGTAGAAAATACTTTCTAGAGCTCAGGATGTCTTAGTGCTGTTCCTGATGTTTTCTGAAGGTAGTGTTAGGGGCTTTGTGGGCAGGAGAAAATAGGCAAAAGATGAGTCTGGGACCCTCCGCTTGTTAGAGAGTAGTAATTTAGGATCCTTTCTTGTATCATTAAATAGAGGAACTGCAGCAAAGTACCTGCTCAGTATTTTCCTCCTTGGTACCAGCAGCCCCAGAAAGGCAGAAAACCATGGTGGCTCATAGCAAAGGGCAATTGCTTTGCTCTCACTTCTGCTCTGGCTTGAAATCTGTCCTCCCTGTCTCATTTTTGTAAGTAGCCCAATGTGGTTGAGCTGTTGTGCTGTCCCTTGTGAACAGCCAGAAGCCCTAGAGCCTGTATAAAGTGAAACCACGTGTACAACACCCCCCTTATTTAGGTGTAAGCTTTCTCTGAGCACCTTGCACCAAGAATACACGTATTTAACCCAGTGCTACAGCACGTTTAGCACTGTGGTTTGGAGGGAGCCACTCTGTCCCTGCAATGTCCCCTTTGCTCCAGGAAGAGGTGATGGATCTCTCTCTCACCCTGTAGCGCTCCACGAGCTTGAAGCCCACGACGTGCTGCAGCTTCCGAAGGCAGATGGGACACGGCTCCAGGGGCCGCAGCAGGGCTTCGTCCAGGCTCAGCGCGCCCTGCATGATGCACTGCAGCCAGCGGCAGGTCCCCAGCCCCATCAGGTGGCAGAGCTCGTGACAGGTCACCTTCAGGAAAGCAAAAAAATCACACGGGTACGCGATCGCTCCTGTTCCCACTGCCCCTTCCCCCTGCTGTTCCCCTTTCCCTGCTCCCTGACAGTCCAACCAGCTCATTGCTCACACCTGGCAGTCCTCCAGCCCAGGCTTTTCCGAGGTGAGAGGGGAACGTGGCCCTTCTTCCCATGTACCCCAACACCCGTGTTTTGTATGGTGGAGGAGTAGGGATGGGTATGGGTTTTTTTTTTTTAGAAGGAGCTGTGGGAAGACCCTGTAGGTACCGTGTTCAGAGCTCTAGGGCAGTGTTGTGCTCACCCTCTTCCCCAGGGACAGCGTTGTGGTTTTTTAAGGGGTAAACCAGTCCCATGGGGGCTTGAAAAGGGCAGCACAGTCCACGTGAGAAATCTGTAAGAAGCTATTGGCAATAACAGATGTGGGTCCTTCCAAAGCAGACGCTCCAAGCATTTGTGCCAAAGCAAAAACTAAGCTGGAGTCAGCTGGCCACACATGACTGTGTTGGGAATTGTAATCCGTGGAAAGGCTGAGGAAGAAGGATTTTCCATCCTCCTCCCATTGCCACCTAACATTGTTTCAAATTACTACAGGAAGAGACCTCAGACTAGAAAACCCTGAGCAAATACCGGGGGAGGGAGACAGAACTGGCTCCACGTGGGCCAGCTGTGTGAGAAATGCTGAAGGTAGAGCTGGCAAGAAGGGAGACGCTGGGATGAGGGAGGACAGCGCTCATGAATGGGCCGTGTTAGAGATGGGTGGGTTTTAAGGGCATCTGCATATAAGTATATGAGCAAACTTGTCTAAGGTATTTTTCTTATCAATGCAAGTGGGTCTGACAAGTGGTGCTCTCCCCTTAGAGATACCAATGACTGAAAGAAGACACAGTCACCCCTTCCCAGCTCTCCGTTAGTTAACACACAACTTGATACTCTGATTAATCTCAGACTACTCTATCAATTAACAGATCACACTGCCCATGCGTTGCCTGACCAGCAAAATACTGAGATGTTCCAAACATGAACCTGGGAGCTGGGCAGGGTTTTTGTCTCAGTGTTGCTGCATGGCATGAGGCAAATCCTGTAGCCTCCCTCTACAGGTGATACTAGAGTTTGCTCCAGTGGCAAGGGGAGTAGGAGGTGTCTATGCAGTGCACTAAAATGTAAGCTTTTTAGGACTTTGTGTGGAGTTACCTGTGCTGCCTGTGTTTTCAGGGAGATGAGTCTCATGCCTGCTTTGCTGGGCTCAGAGATGGGTTACACCCAGCCCTGAAGTATTTAACTCTACATGGCAAGAAGTGCAGGGCACAGGAGGTTGCTGGTCCTACCTTGCAGCACTGAACCATCTCCTGGGCACTGAACGGCATCGTCCGGTCTCTGCTCTCTTTGCTGACTTCACGTATCCGTTCCTTCTGTGTGAGTGGATTCAGGCTGCTACAGCCAGCCTGGGGGAAATCCCCAGAAAACCTGGCAAAGCTGCAGACTCCCACTTCTGTAAAGAGAAGCACATGCATGTGAGGCACCAGCTCTCTCACGCCTGTCTCTCGGCTTAGGCAGCGTGAAAAGAAAGCTGTTGAAGCACAGTCCAGATGAGCACACAGGATGTGATGAGACACTTCCCAAAAGCTTTGTAGCACCTCAGTTACCTTTGTCTGGATCAGGAGCCCTGACTCCTCTAATTTAAAATCGGGAAAACCTAGTTCCTCTTATAAGGGAGTGAATAAAATGTTAAGGATAAGATTTGGCTGTCCCTGTCTACACAGGAAGACTTTTTGGTGCAGTGCTGCCTTATTTGCACACTGTGGTAGGAGATCTTTGGACACTAATCCTACCTTGTCCTGGCAGGAATTTGCTGAATGTGAAGCTCCAGGTCTCACATGGGTAGAGGTCCAGCAGAGTGAGTCCAAGGACACACAGGGCATCCATGGGCTTGTTGTTCTTCAGGAAATTCAAGATCCCATCTGGACAAACACAAGAGAGATGTTCATTAAAATGATACATCTCTGGAAGGCATGTGAAGAGCCAGAATTTCTGGAGGAGGATGTAATCCAAGCCACAGATAAGCAGAGCTGCTGGATTCAGCATCTCAGGTGGAGAACCATGGCTGCGTAGCCCATCCCATCCCCTCAAATCGTAATATGAGTAGACCTTACCTTTGAAGTGGTGCTGAGCACAGAATTAAAACAAAGCAGAGCTAAGGGCAGATGTATAGGTGAATTCAGTCCTACCTCATGGAAATAAGCCCCTGGAAGTAGAATTTCCTTACAGGCATTTCAGCCCAGAGCTGGGGCAGCCACATCACTGCGGCCCTGAGCACACGCTGCCCACGGTACCTGCAAACAGCTTGTTCCAGATGGATGTTTGTGCAGCACGAGTTTGGCAGCAGACAAACCCATTTCCCTGGGGAGCCATGTGACACTTGAACTCAAATTTCCTAACATGAAAGGCCCCTGAATTCCCCATCTGCACCACCCAGGCCACTAATTTATTTTGGCTCTGAACAAGAGATGGGAGAGCTCAGACTGCACCAAATCTACAGTGCCTTCCCGCGGAGCTGATCTGATCTCTTTGCAGAGCTGGTCCTAAACATAATAGCACAGAAAACTACAAACAGTGGAGGAAAATATGATGAAAGTCACTTTGGGTTTTTTTCTCTTGTTTCCAGGCTCAAAGTTCTGGGTTTTCCATGGGAACAGGATTTCTCTCTTTTCACTCCCTTCCTCATCCCCTCCCTGCTCAGGCAATGAAGGGCTATTTCAGGCATTTCCTAAGGCAGGGCTCGTGCCCATGTGCTGAGCTGATGTCTCTACAGGCACCCAGTTCCCAGGATCTCACCTGCGTGAAGCTGCACCCTGTCCGTGTCCTGGCTGTGGCGGTAGCAGCAGTGAATGGAAGAGATGGGGATGGAGGGAAGGCACTTCACACGGAGACCCAGGAAGAAAGACTCAACACAGCTCTGCAGGGAATCCAGCAGTGAGAGCCCAGCAGGCCCTTCAATTAAGTCTAAAAAGAAAAGATCTGCTATAATTTCCTTAAAGGCAGAGAGAACAATAAGGTCTGAAGGGGTTTCTTGGGGCTGGCCACAGCGACTGGGGAAGAGGAAGGCTGGTTCATTCTGAAGTTAATTGCTTATTCTGGCATGTGGCAGACATCTCGATATGGTAATACGGACATGGAGGAGAAGAGGGGCTCTTTCTGAGAGGTGGCTCGAGGCATCAGTACACTCTCTCATTAGCAGAGCAGGTGTGCTAGGAATGTTGTCTCCTACTCAGGTTGTGCAGAAAGATTAATGTGGGAACTGGTGGCTGTTTTTAATGAACCATCAGGGATGGAGCTCCAGAAATGCTATTTTATCCAGCATTTTCTTACATATAGACACTTATGCATGCATATATATTCATAGCAAGTTTCACCCAGGGGCACACATGGCATTTACAGAGGAGACACATTGGTGTTTGTCATCATGGCTTGTGGCTCTGGACTGAGGCCATGTCAGAGCCTTTGGTGTTACAGACTTTCCTTTGCCCATGGCAGTTGCATTTTGCAGTTTAGTCCTTAGAAGAGGGTGTTAGCGTTCAACACCACCCGCCTCCCTCCTGTATCTTTCCAGGTAGCTCAGTGAAGGTGCCCACATTACCTATAGGTTGCAGGTAAATGTGCTTCCGATAGAAGTTCTGCTTCCTCCTCAGCATGGCGTGATAGAACATCTCAAAGTCCTCGGGGGCATCGGGGTGGCTGAGGAGCCAGTCGAAAGCTGTCCGGATGAGCAGCGTGCAGAAAAGCGTTCTCTGCGGGTTGTAGGCTTCAGAGAGGAACAGCTTCTCTGCCCTGGAGAAAGCTTTGGCATAGAGCTCCTGCAGGGCTGGGTTGGTGGAGATGAGGGCGTCCTTCAGAGCCCGGGGCCCGAAGCTGAATTCCTGAGCGTGTTTGCACTGCAGCATCGCGGAGAGACCCACTGGCCGTGGCACTGCCTGCAAGAGGGGATGCACCCATCAGCACGTGGCTCACGAGGGACCTGGAAACCTTCTCACACTTTGCTCACGGAGCTGTTTGCCCCAAATCCCAGCTGTAAGGTTTGACTGGGAGCTTATAAATGCTGTGGCCAGTACTGGCCAGGAGCATTGACGTGAAGCAGCTGTTCTAAGGTGCTCTGCACCTGCCTCTGTGTCACTGGTTTATGGGCAATGTACCAGTAGATGGTGCTCAAGAATGCACAGCCCCATTATTGCTACCAGATATCTGGATTAAATCAGATAGTTTGTTTTGGTGTGGGTTTTTTTTGGTGCTCCATCCCAAAGACCCAATAGCATGGGAAACATCTCTTTGTATTCCAGTTGGCTCTACTGGCTCTCATATGCTGCGGAAAGGTGGTGCTGCTTTTTGTGAGGTCTAAACCACACTCCTTGGGGCTCTCGAAGGTTTAGGTCCATGGCAGGAAAGAAAAGGTAGATCTTGGTCTTATTTATCTGTCAGAGGTCTAAACTTCTGACTTGCCTGTCACTAATAAAAGGAGCCATTCACTGTTCACAATTTCCTCTAACAGCTTTTAATCCTCACTCTTAGGTATCAAGCCAGGGCATCTGCTGGCTCACAGTGCTGTTGTCAGGCTGCAAGATGTGGGAAGCTTTCCCCAGCCTGATCCAGGTTCTAGAGGCTGGTGCTGCCTCTAGAAAGATACTTAGGGGCCTATTGCCATTGTGTCACTTCATGAATAATTTCATGTCTCAACATGTTATCATCAGGAACACTGGTGATGATGTAAAGTGGTAAATAAAGAGCAAATGAAAGTCTGCAGCAGAAAGAAATTAAGTCAGCACATCCCAGAAATATCCTGTCCGGGGTCCTTTCTAAGGCCAGCATTTTCCAAAGCTGCAGAAGTCAGGAACATACTTTCCATTGCAGTTTATGTATCTGTAGAGATTCCAGTAGATATCTTGGAGAAAGGGAAGAGGAAACAAAGTACAACCCCCATGGCTAACCTATGTCTGGATTTTTCCAAAGATGTTCATTTTTTGTAAGGAGCTTGTGCTAAGTAGAAGTATTTGGGAGCATTATTTTGGGCAAAGCTGCCTATCACAGGTCAGTGCACCAAGTGTATAGGGCAGAATGAAAAATACACAGGTTTATGTGCACAAAAGTGTAGGGTTTCTAGAAATATTATCTTTTTTTGAGCAAGTTAATACTAAAGTGAAAGAAACCAGGCAAGCTTTCTGGGTGAATTAGCAAACACACCAGACCATCACCATTCTAATGGCATCATTCAACAACAGAAAAAAAAGAGGTGAAATACACTTAGGAAGGAACTGGTTAAGTCTATAATTTAAGTAGGTCTCCAGCCTCACTCTGTCAGGTAAAGTGACATTCAGTGGCCCTGGAGGACAGCAATATAACAAGAATATTCAGTATTTAAAATGAGCCACCATGAGCCAAAGTCTTCCCTCAGTTATGCAGAGCAAGCTCTGGTAGTTTGCACCGTAAGAGAAACGTGGCAGCCCATTAAAATTAACATTGAATTTCCTTACATCTAACCCTTGGGAGGATGTGTGTACGCAGAAGCAGTCCTTAAAAAGGCTCGGGTTTTATGATCTTTTTTGGCCCTAAGGGTAGAGCCTGCAAGAGGGAGTGGGTAAGCCGTTCTCTTTTATTTTTGCAAGCTTTGTGTTTTGCTGGCATTAAAGGCTGACAGCAGACGGCACGGTGGGATCTGAAGTGGTACAAGGGCTCTAATCCAATGATAGTTTAAAAATAAAACCTGCAATGCTTCCTCAGCAACCACTTCTTATTGCCCCCAAAATGCCCAAATCACTTCTGTTGGTTTTTACAGGTAGCAAGAAGAGCTTCTGTGAGGTTTTTCTGTGCTTTGTCACCCAAATCTCTACAGTTCTGACTCGCTTCCAGATTTGGGAGGATGAAGTGAGAGTTTGTCTCTATGGAGGTCACCAGGAATTTCGCCTTGGGCTGGGGCCAAGATTTCACTTGTTCTGCATAAACTTTAAATACAGGCACCATTTTTCTGATCATGTGCAGAACTTACACTCGGAAACTACTAAGAATATTAAAATGACTGAGGATGTGATCCTGTGAGCTACTGCCTGCTGCTCCTGGGGAAATCGAGGAGAGACTTTGCACTTGGTCAAGGTTGAGAGTGATCTTGTTAAAGAAGGTTTCTGAGAAGCACAAGCCGCTTCCACGGGCGCGATCACCAGGGTCTGGGGGAGGAGCAGCTGGGTAGGAATTGAATGGATTTTTCTTTTCTTACTGGGAAGTAGCGAAGAGTGGATACAACAGCAGATACAATGAGCACACAGTCTTGTAATGTGTGTCCCCCCAGGCTCTCTCATGGAATATAGTGGGTACCCAAAGCTATGGGATATACATTGTTTCCCAAGGCTTCTTAAAAGGGCACATTCACCCAGCTCCAGACATTCCCAGCTATGACCATGGGTGTTTTGTGATATTCACCATGCCCATCATGTCCATGATTACGCATTAATGGTTTGAAAGCTCGAGCACAGGAATTCACTTGCCATGCACAGTCTGGAGCGCTGCGTGCCTCCGTCTCCTGGAGACTCTAGTTTTGCCTCAGACATAATAGCAACAACTACCCATTACACCCACCAAATCCAACACAATTACTTCTCTTTACCAAGCTTTTCTAAAATACTTTACTAGAGAAAATTAATGCTTCAGAAAATTTTTAAGGACAACTTCAACAGCTTAAAAAAAAAACCGTTTCACAACATTAACTATAGTTCATGTTATTTGTGCTTGATCTAATATATGGATACAGCATTTCATTAACTGAAGTAGTGCAAAAGGACTTTGTAATTTTAGCTCTTGTGTCGAGGGTGCCTTGTATAACTCCCTGATCCAGTGCTTCAGGAGGGAACGGCACTTGAGCTTGGATTTTTTTCTCCCTTCAGTTTTAAGATGCCAAGATGGTGATGAAGAAGTGGAAGCGCAGTGCATCCTTCTGCCTTTCAGGTATGTAGGAAGGAGACACATCTTTAAAGCAAAAACAAGCTAATTTGGCCCCTTGTTTAATGACAAGCTCTAAGACTTGACTAGCAGGTCCTGAAGAGGAAAAAGTCTGTTTATTTAAACTCTGTTTATTTAAAACTTGAGGAAATGCTTCAAGCAAAAATGATAATTTAAAGATGTGCTGCAAGTGGAGACAGTCACCACATCCCATGGTGTGCCACTTTTACCATCAGAAAAAAAGCATCCTATTCCCAATTTGAATTTTGTCATTCCATCTTGAACGTATTTGCTGATGTTGTATTTTTTCCCAAACAAGGAGCACCCAGATTGGATTGTCTGAAGGAGCAATGCCTGTCTGTGCAGTAGGAAACATCAGCCTGTGCCCTCCTGGCACCCTAACAGGGGAGGGAAGGAGCCAGCCTGTGCTGGGAATCCTAATCCAGTTTATGGAGACCTCCCTCTCTGTTCTGTTATTCCTCTCTTTCATGTCATTCATCCTCACATCCAAGCAGTGCAGTGGGAACACACATAACCCAAAAGTTTTGGTATATGGCTTCTTGTTCACTGTTGGGGACAGCCCTTTCCAATGATGATGTTGTAGGCACCCACTTGTGGCCCTTCTGCTGGCGGTGCATGATGTGAGGCAGGAGCTCCAAGGACAACACGGGCCATACACCTGCCTTTTGGTAACATGCAGAGGTTTCAGAACCTGTTGGACATATCACAGGAGTCTTTCTACTATGGAATTTGATGGATTTCTTCATTGTGGATATTTTCACAAGAAATGCCCCCAAAACCCAGTCTCAGCACATGACAGCTGAGCAATCAGAATATTGCATTTCTTATAGTAACCTGTAATGAGCCTTATATGCAGTTCAGGTTACTCATAAATTATTCTCTTTGCAAATCAGGCACATATAAATTATTCTCTGTAATTGAAAATTACCTATGAATTATTCTTTTTGTAATTCACAGATATGTCATTTATTCTCTATTATATTGACATTGCTTTCTTGGATAGGAAAGCCTGAGTCTGACAGTAACAGTGTAATTCTCAAAAGCCAAGTCAATATCAGAGAATGCGAGGTCATTTGGGATATTGTGACAAGACAGACATGATCTTGTGTGCAGAAAATCTATGTTGTCTTGGTCTAGAGAAGGGCACTCAGTACCTAATAGATTTATTTGATATTTTATGGAATTTGACCCTAACATTTTACAGATTGTATTTTTAGAGACATATATTTTTATTTTTTTTAAAGCTAGTCATTCCAAAGTCATTCATTTTATAAGGCAATTTGTCAGTAATTTCTAGCTCTGACTGTTACACACACTGCAGCCTGCAGATGCACAGAAGGAGGTTCAGTTCCCTTCAGAGCTCTTGTGAAGTATTTTGAGGCAGACTCACTTATCTGACCTCTTCAGATGTCAGAGGGACATTAGCAGAGTCTCTTAAAACTGATTAATTGCTCCAGTTAGGTGCTGTACTGTAAACAAGCAGTGATAGTGCAGAAAAATCATAGCCAGTCAACAGAAATGAAAAGCCCAGAGCAAACATAGCAAGCATTAACTAATTATCAACTCGTGCCCTAGTTGCTTAATAGCTCTTTTCCTGAGGTTTGCAGTTGGTGCCTGCTACTGCAGCTCCAGGATCAGCCTGTCCTTCCCAGTATCACACAGGTGAAAGGAATTTTCTCAATTTATTTGAACAGAAAGAGATTTTTCTTGACTGAGAAGCTGAACTCTCAGTGGGCAAGAAAGTCCAGCGTGATGGGAGAGAGAGAGGACGCTGAGGTGTGAGAGCTCTGGTCCAAACAAAGTTCTTGCTAGTCCAGCTCCTCCCTCACAGACCTCGACACAGCTCCTTGCACAGAGCCAGGCTTTGCCTGCTCCATCAGCTCAGCTGAGAGATCAGACCAAAGCCACTTGGCCTGGTTCAGACCTGGAATGGGGCAACTTCCATGGGCTGCAGGGGAATTTGAAAATTCTCAGCACTTCTCGGAACTGGTCTCGTCTGCTCATGGGTAAAATACAGTCTGGCCCTGATCATGCCCATACGTGTCCCCACAAGGAACAAGTGGCATTTTCTTTTTGCTCTGCATTAAATGGCCACAAAACAGTCAGATCTGTGGGTATTCCAGAGCATAAAGTCAGATAAAACCTTCTGGTCTACTGCCAGTTCCCAATGATATTGATGTGTAATGTCTCTAGAATACGTGTGTGACACCGAAACAGATGCTTCGTGTGGACTCTTTGAAAATGAGTCATTCCTGGAACTGTGGAAACCTCCAGGGATTCACACATACATTTGCAGGAAGGAGAATGTACCTGTCATACTGGAACTGTGATTGATAGGTTACTGCCGCAAGGCTCAGTCCTCACATGAATCTTCCTCATTAATTTACTTGGACTGTTGGACAAGTCAGATGGACAACTCATCTGCAGAAGGGTTTGCAGGATTAAAGACTAGATTTGCAAAGGTCATTAAATACTTAAGATGGAGACAGATTTTTCCATCTGTCCTTATTCAATTATTCTTATTTAAGTGTTCTTAAGTATTTGAGAACACCTATGCATCCACTTTCCCCTTGGTTTTGTTTTATGTTAAAGCCCGCTCTCTTCAATACACTTTTCCTCATTTGAATATGTATTAAGGACATACATTATCCCTAGTTTCAGTCTTCTAAGGATTTTATTTATTCTGTGCTCATACATAATGCTACCTTTTTTTTAGTGCCTTATGTTTGAAGCTCTCCAGGTGTCATACAAACATTCATGAACTTCTCTGTGCTACCCTCCAGAAAGGAAGCTGTCAGAATATGCCTCTCCCCCTGGCCCCTCTCATCATCCATTTATTTATAATTTTTATCAATTTATCTGCTCATTTTAGTCTGGTTAAACCCTCCGTGATGCTTCTCCCGTGCACATGTGCGATGAAGGGCTGGCTGCATCCTTCTTCCCTGGCTCTTGCTTGAGACAAACCTCTACAACCTCCTGGCTGGTTCCTGTGTATTTGCTAACCAAAGACCCAAAACCACCCACAAGCAGAGAAACACCTATCAGCGCCGTACGACAAACCTAACGCTGCAGAGATACCCGAGCTCTAATCATTCACAGCTCCAGGCACTTTGCTCTTCATCATACTTGTCTAGACAGACTAAATGGTTTCTGCAAGACAACCCCAGTGTTAGCCAGGAAAGAGGCTGCGTTTTCCATACCGATGAACGCCCAGACAGGTATGGTTGTGCTTAGATATTCCCTCAAGTACAGGCATTATAAAAGTGGTTCATCATACTGTATAAATGCACTGTAATGCTGTGCCTCCTCCCAGGAAATCAAGTGCTTTTTAAGTGGTGCCACCAGGCAGGGGATATTTATGTTCATTTTATAGCCAAGGAGAGGGATGCTCCAAGGTACTACCATGTCCAGAGCCATGAAGCCAGCACAGCTTGGGGAGGGTCAACAACAGACCCCAAACCCAAGATTTCTTAGGGGCCAGCAGTAGCCTAACCACGGAGAGCTCTGCCAGCGCGGGGGTTTGCTGGGTAAGAGGCATGTTCTGCAAATGCTGCAGAAGCAGGTCCTGCTCCCTGGGACACCTGAGCCCACCCAGCCCTGGTGGAAAAGGGGTAGTTGATGCTGATCCCTGGGATGGGGATCACGTGTGTGGGAAAGGACCAAATCCCCCAGTGACCTGGGAGGATGCACCAAGCACAACCCCTGGCACTGCTGGGCAGGGTGCCCCGAGCTCAGACCCCACACCCCAAGACCCTGGGAGCTCAGAATTCCACAAGAGTGTCCCGGGCAGTACCCTCAGTGCCCCGTGGAGATGATACCCCGAGCCCAGCCCCCGTGGCGTGGGGTGGGAAATGCCCCGAGCAGGACCACTATCACCGCCGTGGGAAAAGATCCAGCGCGTCCCCCCTGCATCCCCGCGGCAGGAATGACGCAAGCAGGACCCCCCACCACCGCGACGGGGCAGGAGGGATACCCCCAGCGAGTCGCTCTGCATCCCGAGGGAGGGGAATGCTCTAATCAGGATCCTTCATCACGGGGGACGGATGATCCGGGCACGGTCACCAGCACCAGGCGTGAGGTGGGAGATTCCCCAAGGAGGACCCCTATCACCGGCGGGGCAGGAGGGATACCCCCAGCGTGTCCCCTGTATCCCGGCGGAGGGGATGCCCTAAGCGGGACCCCCACCACCGGGGCGGGGGAGGGGGGGGGAGATGCCCGGAGCACAGCCCCCATCACCCAGGGAGCGATGCCCATCACTCGGGATGCTGCGCCGACCCTTCACTCCCCCCCCGGGGGAGCTCCCACCGACCTCCCTTTTCGCACCCCCCCGCATCCCCCGAGCTGCCCAAGGGAGGGCTGCAGAACTCACCGCCCGCCGGACCGGGGCTGCGGAGACCGGGGAGGCGCTCGGGGCTGGCGAGGCGGAGCAGAGCCCGGTAGCGGCAGGAGGAGCGGGAGGAGGAGGAGGAGGAGGAAGAAGGAAAAAAGGGGGAGCTAAGGGGGGGCTCGTCCCCTCTGCCAGGAGCCCGCGGGATTCGCCGAGCGGCTGCAGAGAGCCGCCTCCTGCGGGGCGCGGGGCAACCGCCGGGGGGCGCCCTCGGGCAGGGAGGGGGGGCAGCGGGGACTCAACAGAGTGGGGAGGGGGAGATTGGGGACCCTGCAAACTGGGGAGGGGGCAGCTTGGGGTGCGAGGCGGGGCTGTTTTTTCAGTACAGGGGCTGGGGGACAGCAAGGACCGTACAGACTGGGGAGGGGGCACCTCAGGGACCGGGCAGGGGGAGTTTGCAGTACGGGGGAGCGGGACCCCCTGCAGACTGGGGAGAGGGGCGAGTCGGGGTGCGAGGGGGGTTGAGTTTGCAGCACCGGGGCTGGGGGATTTAAGCAAGGGAGGGGTGGTGTGCAACACAGGGGCAGGGGGAGAGTGGGGACCCTACAAACCAGGCAGGGGGGCAGATGGGGTGCAGGGCGAGAGGGCTTGCAAACCGGGGAGGAGGGAGCAGGGACCTACAGACTGGGGAGGGGGGAAGGTACGGGAGTTGAGGGCGGGGGGGGGGGTTGGAACATGGGGGCTGGGGGAGATCGGGACCCCCTGCAAACTAGGGAGGGGGGAAGGTGCTAAGGTATGTGGAGGGTACTGGGTGATCCCGGGGAGGGGGTCTCCCTCGGCTTGCTGGGGCCCAGGAGAGAGAAGCGAGAGCGGAGTCAGACAGCATTTTGGGGAGCGTGTTCCCCAAAGAGCCTGGGGCTGAGCAACACGGCAGAGCTACAAGGACGGAAAGTCCTTTAATCTCTGCTCTTAATAAGAAACGAAGGAAGGAGCGGGTGTCTGGAGAGCAGAGCACGAGTTTTGTGGGTGCGCCAGCGACTGATGCTGTCTCCTCCATGGGATCTGTGTTTGCATTCGCCTTGATGCTGTACTCAGTAGATCTTTCCCACATGACCTGGACACATTGCTGTGTCCCAGGATACCCTTTAATTTGGGAATATTACTTGTTCTTGGAAAGGTTAATTTTGTTAGGGGAGTGGATCTGTATTCCCATTTCTTCTTGGCTTCATTTCTTCTGGCTTTCATGTGTTGATCCCTTCAGTGCTTTGATCCCTCATTTCTGCCATCCCTAGATGGAATGAAAAAGGAATACCCTGGCTGGGACCCAAGTGTGTCCCTAAGTGACATAAACAGAAATTAGGCAAAAAAAAATGTGTTTTGCAGCTGTAGTGGTTCTGGCAGCCCGAATGCTGTCCACATACCCACGGGCCTTGCAAGGGCCACCAGAAATGCCCCACGGGAGCCGAGGTGGCCATAGAAGTGGACAAATGACCGTGAGCTGTGCCGCAGGGCTAGCAAGTGCCAGAGAAAGAGCATCACTGTGTGCTGCAGCCTGCGTCCCCATGACCTGCATTGTTCTTAAGACACCGACAGCATCACTGGTGAAAAATTGCCCTAATTTGCTGCTATCATAATCAGGCCGAGAAGAGAAGCAGCAGCTTCTCCTGGCAGCAGCGGCTGTTCATGAAGCCTCTGTGGGAAACCTTCCTGAGATTTAGTGTGTGGGGAGGGCAGGAGGGAGTCCTAAGGCCTTGCAGTAGCAGAATCTTCCACTTCAGCTGCTACCCCAAGCACGCAGGATGCCCTCTGTGCTGTTTTAATTGATTGCTGCTTGTAATTAGAGTTTATTTGTGTTAATTAACTGAAATTGTCTATTTGTGAGTTGTTCATAGTACACAATCAACATACTCAGACAATACAGACCTCAAATAGTCAGCTCCTGCTTTGAGGAAGCCATGAGCTAAACTAAACAAAAACGCTGTCACAATACAGCATGCTCCAAAATTGCTTTCTTTTTGCTGAGAAACTTATAGCATTTAAATATAATAATTAATAATTCAAAATGCTGGAGGGTCAGCACAGGTAAACAGACCTGGTGGTGTTACTAGGTGTTCATAATGATGCGTTGATCCTGGGCAGACATGGGAATGGTTGGTTATTTCTTGCCCCAGAGAGGTTACAGTGAGGGAAAAGGAAAGAGGAACAGACTGAGTAATGGGGAAACAGCCACAATTTCACCCTCTGACTTTCTCTGACTTTTTAGGCGGTGAGTGGTTTTATTAAGAGAAGATCAGTACGACAGGAAGGGGAAAAAGGAGGAGAAGGTGGTCGAAAATCACATGAGATGATGGCCAGGAGTTAGAGAGGGTAAATGTGCAGTGAATTAGAGAGACAGAGATTTAGGGCCAGGGAGGGAGTGGAAGAGAACTGGGATGGCTGCACTCAGCATTAGCTCAGCCATGATTAAAGCTGGACACAGCAGAGACGTGATGCTCACCACAAGTGGCCTTTATCTGCAGTAAGCAGCAGCAATCATTATTCTGCTTCTAAACTCCATTGTTTATGCCAAGTTGCATTTCCTAGAGAGGCCACAATCCATTGCCTCCTCGTAGAAGGCTGTAAAATGCAGCGGCGCATGCCTTGGGTAGGTGAGTGCAGGAAAATTCATGGAGCAGCATTCCTCGGGGAAAGCAGAATGGAAAAATCCCCAAACTGGAGTTTAAGAAACTGTAGTTGTTTAGATGAAGAAATTCATATAGTGATACATAAATAGCTCCACAAGGAGAAAAGGTAGGTACCCAAAAGCTGTTTGAGCCAGGGAGAGGAGATGTGGCCCAAACCCACAGCTGCAGGCTGAAGCCAGACAAATTGAAATGAGAAAATAGGCGTTAATTTTTTTAAGAATGAAGTTGATTAGCTGCTGGAACAAATTACTGGGGAAAGTGAAAGCCTTTCCATATGGTAGTGTTTTCCAATCAAGATAAGATGACTTTCTGCAAGATGAGCTTCAGCCAAGCATGTGTTCCTAGGTTGAGCAGAATAAGGATGGGGTGAAAAGTAGTGATCTCTGATCTGTGTGAACAGGTGACCTCATGGTCCCACCTGGCCTTCAGGAAATGAATTAAAGGCTGTGTTCTTGGTATGTATTTCTAAATCCCTCCTGGGTAGCTGTGGTGCTGCTGCACTGGGCTGTCATCTTCCAAACAGCATCTGGGCACGGGTGCTTAAACCCAGCTGTGTGATGGGGTTTTGTGCCCTGTCCTGGCAGCCAAGCTGGGCTGTTGGTGTGTGCAAGACTGGTGGTGCAAACCTCTGAGTTAGGTGACCCCCCAGGCAGCATCAGTCAGCCACCCTGCACTGATGAAGAGTGAGCTCTGAGGTGGCAGTTGGGGCTGACTGGGGCAAATAATTTCCCTTCTGATTCCCAGTTTCTTTGTCAGCCTCGCTTGCTCTTTGAGTTTGAACCAGGGCCTACTGCAGGGGCTCTCACCTGGTGGGATTACACCCTGAATACCTCTGCAGTTGTTTTTCAGAAAGCAAATTGCTCACTGCAAGGTGTGAAATATTATCCTGTTATTGGAGTTCTGGCTATTCAAAATTTGGAGTTGCTATTATTATTTCTGCACATTTACAATCTCAAGGCAGCGTGAGAGGGGCCACGATGCCTCTTGAATTTCAGTTTGTTCTGCCATCACAAAACTTAAGTGCACGTGAGCAAACTTTCTTGAAGTTTGGCTATTAGAATCAGCTTAGAGCAAGCAATGTGGGTTCAGCTCTTGTTCTCTCTCTGCTGATGAACCTCAGATCATTGACCTGCGTGAGGGTAGCACCACAGAACTACCAGCAGCTACTTTGCTGTTGGTCCTAATGCAATTGTAGCCATGGATGTACAAGGAGCTGTCTTGCCTTTGGGCTGTGCTGTGCACAGGGAGGAGAATTAGGGAATGCACACAAAAAAGGTAAGGATCTACTCCCATGTTTCTACTTCTATGAAAAAGAGGCAGCTGCAAACTTTGCTGGGAGGGATTGGTGCAAAAGCAAAAGGGTGACATCTGCTGCATACTAATAGTGATGGAAAAGAAGAGGAGAAACAAGACCGACTGGTTTGTGGTGGAGACTGGGAGTTACCATCCCAGGCAGTGCTGGGAGGAGGTAGCATGGAATGCCCTTCCTGGGACAGGTTGGCTTCTTTTGCAGGCTGAAGGTGTGGTGGTGTGTTTCTGGTAGACAGTGGGTCTGGAGCAGGAGACGAGGGATTATTGAAGCACAATTTCACCTTGAACAGGAGAGTCTGAGGGACTATGTCTGACAAGACTGCAGGAGCTCTGTGCTTTCTCACTGAAATCAGTTGGTTTGCTTCTTCGTGTACATGAGAGGTTGTGAAAGGGAGACTAAATGATCCCTGCCTCTTCCCTTTGATACCCCAGAAATGCAGTGTGTTCTGGTGCTGCCGAAAGGCTCCTCCTCTGCCCAGCTGCTGCCCTAGGCAGTACCCAAACCATCCCCATTTGTGTGCCAGGACATCCCCCAGGATGTTGCCCTGTGCCCTATCCATTGCCATTCCCTGAAGAGCCCTGTGGGTGAACGTCACGGGGTCATGGGTGAAGAATGACATGAGACATGAGACTCTGGTTTTCTCATTATTCCCTCGAGACATCCAAGTGAAGCAGCTCGGATGGGCGGCAGCGATTGACAACTTCCTTCCCTCAGCATGAGGTGGTGGAAGAGAAGCAGAGAGCAGCAGGCACCTTCTGGTAGGTGATGGAGTGGAGGCTTTAGTGTCCCTAAGGCAGTGCTCGTGCTTTGTATGGAAAATGCACCAGGCCAGCAAAATTGTCCCTCTCTGCTGTGTCCTGGCACAGTCCAGGCTCTATTGGCAAGCCTCGGGAGGAACATTAATAAAAACAAGCATTTGGCTGGTGTTACTTTGTTATTTTGACTTTAAGAAACAAACATCAGAGCCCAGCCCTGCTTTGATTAGCGAGCGCAATCTGCTGTCACAAGCTGATGCTAGAGGGAAAGATAAGAGAGAGAAAAAGAGAACAGCTATGGAGTGAAGATGAAAACACAGGGCAGAAGATCTGCAGGGAAATGAAGGGGAGCCATTTATTTGCAAATAAGTTGCTACATCGTGCTTCCATGTGCATCCTGGGCAGCTTCTAATACTATGGATTTCTTCGGGGTGTTAGAGACCCTCGAGAAGAGGTTGTCGACCCACAGGTCTAGGCAATATCTGATTCAAATCTCTCTTTGTGCCAATCTAAAAAATTTGTTTCATCCCAAAGTGTGGGGATGAAAATATGTGCCCATATGCAGGGTCTTCTTCCCCTTCCACCACCGATTTCATGTTTGAAGTCTCTCTGTGGGAAGTCAACATGGATGCTTCATGATTCATTCCCACGAGGAAGCGTGATTTCAGGTCCCCATATGGTCTCAGAGGCAGAGGGGGGTGCAGATATATATTTTCATAGCAAGGAGAATGCAACTGCAGTGTACAATTTTGGCCTGGCATAAAAGATCTGGGGATTGCACAGTGTGATTCTCAATTGTTTAATTTTTTTTTTCTTTACGTTTTCATATTTACTTTCTCTTGACTCTTGATTAGGATTTAGGAACAATGAGGCTGCTCTATGAGCAATTTAGCCCAGGCTTTAAACTCAGCCTGGTACCTGGAGCTCAGCAGAGTCCACTTATTAAGGCCAGCAGAAATAGCATCTTGCTTCCTGGTTTCAGAGGAGGTGTTAAGTAGGACATAGTTAAATTTGGGATATTTGTAAGAGAAGAAAGGTACCTAATTCATTTGAAATGCTTTGGTTTGATGATAGATCTTTGGGCAGAGAACTGTGAAGAGCTGCCCTTTGTAGACGGTTTGAGGATGAGGTATTTGCAGTAGGGAAACTGTCTCTGATAGAGAAGTGGATGTTTGGGAGTGTTTCAAGTCACTCTACATCTCTACATGCAGCCCTGACCCTCCTGCAGCGTTTCAGCCCAGGGAGTATCTCACTGGCATCAGCAACTGGTAAAGGGCTGGGGCATGTGCATGGTCTAGAGGAATGTGAGGATCACTATGTGACAGCTGGGGGGGGTCTTTAGGTGGCATTTCCATTATATGTTTTATTGGAATTTTCCCTATGACAGAGATATAGAAAAATCAAGTTTCACTTGGGCAATAATCTAATTTGAGACGGTTCCCTCTGTAGGAACCTGTACTCTGGGTAGAAGAATGGAAGTCTGTGAATGAGAGCCAAAGCCCCACAACGAGCTGTCTGTGTAATTAAAAAGCTGCAGTGAGATAAAATAGGAGGTGGAGAGGAGAGATGGTTGGAGGCACTGAGAAACAGAAGCGCTTTCAAGTGTTTTACTGCAGAGATGATTGGAGAATTTGCCAGGGGCCTGATTTTTCTCCTTACACTGTCCTTCCCCAGGTGGATCACACTGTGCAGCCTGGTGGACACCATCACTGACCCAGAAACCTCCAAATGCTGGTACCAGTGTGAGTGCTGAACAGGGTTTAGACATAAGGCAGTGGAGAGTCACAGGGCTGCAGAGCTTTAAGCCAGAGCTAATGTCTGTGTCTTGGGCTGTTGCATGGCTGTAATATTTTTACTTGTGGGTAAACTTTGCTCTGGGCTAGGTGATGCTACAAAGGTGGCTAAAGGCTAAGTGCTGTCATTGGAAACCAGCTGTGAATTAATACACGGTGTGTGATTAATGTACTTTTAAAATGCATTCATGTCCTGCCACGCTGGCTGTGGCTCTTGTGTCACATTTGGTGTTCTCAGAATATCTATTAGCCTTACAGATCCCTTGATTATTGCTTTCTCTTTCATAATTAAGCCATGAAACTCAGCATGGTGCAGCTTATGTGGTATTAATTCATGCCTGGCCTACTCTGCCTGTGCCCTAGGATAAGGCTAAATGCTGGCAGCTGGATTGCTCTCTGCACAGTTGCTATTCTGGAATTTTTTAATATGATTATAAAAATCACATGCTGTGTGCATATGGACAACTCAGGGCTCACCACTGCTGCAAGCAGTAGCAAGATGTGGTCTGACTTCCCTGGGAACAAGATTTGCCCCCAGTAGCACCACGAGATGAGGCTTCTTCCTGCCCCAGTCATGGCCTGGTGCTTAGTTCTGCTTCAGTGCCAACGCAGCCTCGTGTGCTCTCTGCTCCCTGCTCACCGTTCTTGGGATGTGCCTGTGAAAATGTGACTCTCACAAGTGAATTCTGTTTCCCTCCTTTTTGTCCTGCCTTTTCTTTGTATGAGCATTAAGCTGAATCCAGGATTCCCTGCAAGGCTGCAGCTTCAATTCCACTTGGCAGCAGCTGCAATGGCTGTTTGAGGAGTTTTCCTCCTGGCTGTCCTCAGTACAACAGTTTAACAGTTTGTGTGGCCATGTGGTGAGTTGAACAGGGAACAAAAATATCATACCACGTCTGTTTTGCTTGTTTATTTTTATTTTCTTTCTCCTGGGAATTAGTTGTAGGAGTCACTGTGCTGAAGGAACTGCAGCTCAGCACTAGTGGAAGGGAATGACCCAGCATCCATGCCCCAGCCACTGCTGGTCCATAGGTAACTGTTTGAATGCAGGATTCTTGAAGCTTTGCCTTGGTTCAGTGTTGGGCCACTTGCTGTCTGCATTAGGGAAGTCCAGGCAGCTCTGGAGCTGCCTCCTCCCAGGGCAGTAATGGGCTCCACAGCTCTGCCCACATGGCTCTGGTCTCTAGTTCTGCTGAAAGCCCTACCAAGCTTCAGATGTGGGGACAAAGTGCTGGAGTGCCAGCTATTGAAGAACACACAGGGTGGTGCCTCTCATTTATTCTGGGCATGAGGGAAAGAGCCTGGAAGTCACAGGAGCCAAGTCATAGGGTGCCTCCATGTACAGCTGAACGGATGCACTCTTCATGGACCACAGATGCTGTAATGCAACCGCAGTTCTGCTCTGCAGTGGGCATGTTATTTATACATATATGCATGCTGCTCAAGTTATTGATTATTACTAATCAAACCATTTCTGTAAAGACCTGAATGCTGATCATCTCAAAGCTACTGTTTCAAAAAACAGTGCCAAAACCTACGTGCAGGATGTAAAGCTGTAGTGCAGAAACTCTTTGAGCTCAGACGTTTCCATGGAGATGGATCTTTGATCTTGTTGTAATAAATAAAAGGCGGAGAAGATGCTCCCAAACTAGGGAGGAAGGCGAGGCTGATCCCTGCAGGGCAGAAGTTCTCAACAGGAATTAGGGAGATGGAAAGTCTCTCTCTGTTTTTTCCCCTCCATGATGCCATGTCTGTAGTAACGGTGAGGTTGAGCTGTCTGCCCGCCAGCGCTGCGCCACAGCGTACGCCGAGGACGTGCCTTTCATCCAGGCAGCCAGCATGCTACACCTTTCAGCTGGCTAGTTTAATGCTGCTGAAAAGTCTGAGCTTTGTCTGCACAGCAATATTCACCCTGTGCTGCAGGATTTAGAGAGCAGGGATGCAGGTTTATAATACCAGTATGAGGCACAGTTGTTTTCTTGACGCATTCTGAAGAAGAACACCTGGGAAAGGTGCTGCGTTCATGGATAGAGTATAGAGGGGAAAAAGAATCGCATTTTACTCTGGCACAATGTGCAAAACAGGGGTGTTTAATATGCTGATAATGACCAAAGGCTAAGGTCAAGTTGGCGTTATCCACGTGGGTGACTGCACTGGTAACACGTGTGTTGTTAGAGCTGTCAGCAGGATCACGTCTGTTACTCCTGGCACTGGAAATCAAGGTTTCCATGGATGGAGTCGAAAGAGAATTAATTAGGAAAGGCCATAATCAGCTTCAGTAGTCACTGAGAACTGCTTGTTGGAGCAAATGTGGTCCAACAAACGAGCTCCCTGGTAGGCTGTTTCACACCGAGATGCACTGCAGCGGCAGCTGAAGGTGGTCCCTCTGCTGGAGTGCCTGGATATGCCCGCACGGCTCTCGCGGTTGCGCTGCGCTCGGGGTGTCCGTGTGTGCTGAGCTGGGCACGCCTGGTTGTGCATTTCTCGCTCCGGTTGGCAGCCGGGTGGTGGCTTTTCCTGGTCACTTCCAATCTGTTCACAGGACATTGATAGATCCGTCCCTTTGTCTCTGCTACCAGCATGGCCTCAAACAGGTTTTTGTGCAGCGTGTGAGTGTGTAGGGTGACCAAGCTGTTGTGGTACTGCCTCTTGCAACAGGGCTGGGATTTTCTTTCCCCTTTTATAAAATGGATGCAGTTGTGCTAATCAGGGTCTGTCCGGCTGAGGGGTTTGCAATACTTCACCCAGGCAAAATGGTGCTTAAGCACCTATGAAGGGTTCCTCCCACCCCATCCCACCACTGCTTTCACTGGAGCAAGTGACCCTTTTGTGCCCTGCTGAATCCCAGACACCTTAACAACTCAACCACCACTTTATGTAATTTTAAAGTTCTAGATGAAATACTTTATTTATAAGGATAAATGTTGTTTGCAGCTCTGAAAAAGTCAGCATCTTTTCCAAATAATTGCAGAAGCCTTCAGTGTTGATTGTAGTTCGCAGGTTCACTGTAGAAGCTGACAGCTACATTTTATTTTGTTGATTTTGTTGTTGTTTTTTTCAAATTATCTTCACTGAAAATACTGTCACCTAGTTCCTTGTTTTTAAGAAATGGACTATTTTGCCAAGAAAGCTGTGTTGTTGTCTTATGCACTAGCTCACTGGGAAGAGAATACATTGAAATAGCATGTAATATTAAAGATATTTCAAATTAAACTCACTTCCACTGGCTTTAGTGGAGGTTTCAACCTTGTTTTCATGGGATTCTTTGTAAAAAACTAAAGCATAAAATACTCTGCCAGGTCAAAGTTAAGATTACTAGACAGTAATAAACCCAGCATTTTTATCCTCAATTACATGGACAAGATGGGATTGTTGTGCAGCCACAGCTGTTCATCTCATGGCTGTGACAAGCCTGTACTGATGCTGTCACTTAGCAACCATTGCCATTTGTGTTTTAACTGCAGCTTTTTGTTGTTGGCAGTAATGAGAGTTGTAATCACAAGATCACTCTCATCAAGGGTGTTTGTTTTTGAGAGTGACAAGCTCCAGGGTTCACCTGTGCCCCTGCCCAACCTATATAAGGGCTAAATCAGAAGAACTGCCTGTGAAATGGCTAATGCAGCTTAATAAATGTTTATTTTGGAGCTGACTTGGCTGGGCCAAGTCATGTTTCAAGATGTAGAGTGTGGATTCACCATCTGCCAGACTGGGCTGTGCAGCTCCTTCATGCTGGTCACTGCCCAGCCCAGAAGGTGGTTTGAGGCCAAAGCTCTGCGTGTGGCTGAAACACCACCTCCCTGAGCAGGGCGGCAGCAGTGGTGGTGGTGAGGGACCAGCCAAGGCAAGCCTCGATGTCCCTATGCACAGCAGTGTAAGCTCCCTGATCTGTTCTACTGACCCAGCTTGAAGCTCAGGGAATATGGGGATAGCAGAGCCTGGAAGTATGAGGACCGAGTGATAATGAAATGGGAATACTGCACATCTGATGCAGGCTGAGGTGTGGCTGTGTTAAGTGGTGCTTTATGTCTCAGCAGAGCACAAAAACACCGCTCTAAAGCGAAATGACAGAGAAGACAGAGGTGTTATTACTGATATACTGAGAACTTCTGCAGTGAAGCCAGTTGATGAAATTCCTTGTAAACACACGGTGGTTTTTAGAAGCCTTGATGAATATGTATTGAAATATTAGAGACAAGCAAAAGAAATTGCTAAGATATGCATGAGATGATCTGTAATCACAGATCACATACATCTAAGCTAAAGCAACACCCTTAGATATTTATAGCCTATTTTTGACTAAGTTGCACTATTAGTATAATTAGGCAAAGAATAGTCTTTGAATTTTAAATGTCCAGTGTATTAAAACAGAAAATTAATAGCTGTTCTTTTGGCAGCTTTTATAAAGCTGTTAGTAGTGTAGGGCTGAGCCAAAGATGCTTATTCTCTCCTGCATCTGTTTAAGTCTGAGCAGTTAAAGGATAAATCCTGCCTTCAGAGCTTTGTTGAAATGTGTTGAAAACAACTCCAGCAATTTCATACCTGTGTATAGATCAGGCAGCAGAATTTGCGTTGTCCCCATGCAGCTGAAGAGCTGAAATGAGCTTAATAATCTTCTTTCACAGTACCAGCCATCAGAGACATACATTTTTCTAGTCTGTGATGTTCTGCATTGATACCACTTGTGTTGCTGCTGCTTGCTGTTCACCACCCACATTAAAACAAGGGATAGTCCTGAGCCTCAGTGCTAATTACACCGAGCAAGGCCCTCGTCTGACCACAGACTTGGCTGAAATCAGCTGTAGCGTGTTGGAAAAACTCTCAGTGGTGCCTGCCTCCTGCAGGAACTGTACACAGCTACAGCCTCAGTGAAAGCAGCAGTTTCCACAAGAAAATGCAGCCCCCAAAAAAGGCAGCTTTGAACTTTCTCTTGCATCCATAACAAGTCCAGGCAGCCCATCTCCTTTTCTGTTGTTGGAGTCCTCACTGTGTGTCAGGAGCAAGCTGGGTGTGTGCAGTTTATGGAGGGAATTCTGTTGTCATGTTGTGAAGTGGTGCAATAGCACTTGCTGAACTGAGTTCTCAGTATGCAGGTGGGGGTAAGAAGTCTGCTTCTCAGCACTGTGCCCTTGAGAATTAAACCCTCCTTGAGGTGCACCCACACCACAGCTCCTTGGCAAGACATACCCCATGGTGTAAACCCTTAATGCAGCAGAAAGCTGCGTGGCTGGGAGAAGGATCTCATGCAGGTGCAAAAAGCTTTGGTAGGTAAGAAGTGGGTTGAAAAACAAGCTAGCAGTGTAAGGAAGAGGGGTAGGGCTTGCAGGAGTCTGTACAGTGTGCAAATGTGGGCATCCTAGACAGGGTATCCCAGCACGATGGCTGATTCAGTAACTGTTGGTGTATGTTTACAGATCTGGTAGCTAAATTTTCACCTCACCAATCCCACTGGCATCGTCTGCTGTAGAAAGAACCTCAAGGGATTTTTCTTGTTTCATCACCCTTAACCTCTCTACTCCCTGGCATTTGTTCCTCACACTGCTTGGATGTTCATGATCCTTCGTGTTTCTCCCAATTATCAGGTTCAGGTTGCCAGAGCCAGCATCTCAGTGTTAATAAGACTCTCTACTGTAACTAGAGCAGCAGAGAAAACAAAGTAAGGCAATGCAGAGAGCTCAGAAGAGAGAGAAGTACAGAATCAGCACTAAGTCACTTCACTGCTGGAGACCTGTTTTTAATGAAAAATGAAAGGCATCCTTAATTTGCTTTCTAAAGATAAGGAGCCCTCCCAGTTTGCTGTCCATCAGGGTTTTAGTGCACAAGCATTCAGTATATGAACAAGACTTCGTACCGTTAGCCTAATTGCAGTCCAATGTCACTAAAAAAATGTTCCATTAAAAATTAATAAGTCTGGGAGTCAAGAGACTGTAGTAATAAGCAGTGGAGTTTCCCCTCTGTAACAAATCTCTTTTCAATTTGCTGATATTTGAATAATTCCTTGGAGTCTCCTAAACTGCACAACCCTGAAATCATGAGAATTCTACAGCTGAAAAGGAGGAAGATGTTTAGCCAGCAACCTGTTGTCTCCTTTCCTGGAGCGTATCTGACCTATTGCCAACACAGAATGCTGGTTTTGGAACTATAATCCTTTCACCAGGCAGGACTGGTAAACTCCACAAACAATCCATGCTTCTTTAAAAGGAAATCCTCTCTCACTGACGCCTTTGACTGCGTACCAGAAGCAGAGCTGCTTGCTTCTAACAGCTGCTGGTAGAACACCCAAGGGCTCTGCCACACAAAAAGCTGTGCACAAGGTGACAGCCAAGTGTGCTGACTTCATTAAGAGGCATGGAGTAAATCTTCAACCTCAGCAGCAAGAAATTCCAACTACATCTCACCCCATCCTACTGCTGCAGGGATGATACTGGAGGGAGAGTTGCAGATCTTCCATTGGATGCTACAGCCTTCGTTAGCCTAAAGCGAGTGTGGAGGAAAAGAAAGTGAAAAATTCAGCAAAAGGGACTTGCTTCTAACTTCACTGAGGAACAAGGTCAGCTCTTTATTGTTATTGAGACCAAACATATTTTATCTATGAAAGTTTGCAATATTAACAGCGATGAGCTTTTTTTGACTCCTTAAATGCCACATCCTGCTGGACCTCAAAATGCAACAGGGGTCTTCAAGAACTGTGGTTTTAGATATGGACACAATCAAAACAATTATCCCTTAAAACCAGTCTTCATCAGTTTTAGCTACTCTGGCTCTAAAAGGAGCATGAAACAACTTATTTTCAATCACTGCTAGGTTTTTTCAGAAATATTTTCGTATGCACCATGGTCTGGTACTTTCTTAAAAGGCACAGGACCTAAAAAAAGAACAAATGTGTTTCTTAATGTGTTTACTTTGAAAAACAAATCACAGTTTATTGCAGACTGCCTTTTTTTTAACAGAAAAATCATCAGTATTACAGCAAACATTTTCTAACCCATTTAACAGCTAACAAAACCATCTTTTTCTCCGTTTACTGTTAACATTTCTTTGTATCCTCTCTCAAGAATGACTTCGTAACTGGTAGCAAAAAATTCTCCTCCAGAAGAAAACTGCTTAAGCACTGCTCCCTCAGAGCCAAAGATGTTTTCAGTAACAGTCAGCTTCATTCTCCTCTATGGTCCCCACAGTAGCAAGGATGTCCTGCAGGAGGGACTGAGGGCTTTTCTCCACATGGTCACTACTTTTATTCAGCTCATCATGTAGCTCTTCTAAGTCTATTGTACCCAAAGCCAGCATCATGCTCTCTGGATCTTGAAAATCCACCTCATTACCACCATCTGTGGAGAAGTTCTGGGCCAGAGAACCCTGCCTTAATGTCCTCTGTAACCAGGCAATGCCATGTTCTGCAGGTGCATTTCCAGTCTCTTGTGAACCCTTCAGGGCATCAGTTGGATAGAAAGAAGTTCTTAAGCTAAGCAGTATACAACAGGCTTTCTCAGCTACTGGTTTGTCACAGTCACACACAGACCGAAACAAAAAACCAAACAGTTTTGCTCGACAAAATACCTGCAATGGCGCATTCTGATGTACAGAACCAGTGACTGCAGATGAGACAGGAGCAAACGGGCATTCAGGAGGGCCAAGTTCACAAATTGTGTATCCACAGAAAACTTCAATCAGTTCCAAACCACCAAGTCTGACTTCCCAATCTAAGTCATGCTCCACAGTTTGGATCACTCTAGAGACAAACCGCTCTGTATCTTCCAGTTGACCTGTGTGGACGCCTTGCAGCCACTTATTGAAGAAGCTGATCACAGCCCTCCTAGGAAAGACCTCTGGATCCCTGGATAAGATTTCTTGAAGCTTTGCCACAATGTTCTAAATGTAAAAAGACAAAGAGAAAACAGGATAAGGGGAAGATCATGCAAACAAGAACAGCAGAAGTAAAAAATGTAGTCTCTTCATTACTGGTTGTGAAATCTACCTGCATGAGACTGCAGGTAACTTGTGAAGAAAGTTATAATTAGCACAGCAATAAACTGATGTCTAGTTCTGCTTGATTCTGCAGTGGGCTAAACAAAGTCATCATACCTCTTTACTATACTGATTTCCTACAACAGGTGACTGTGAAGCAGAGCCATTAATGAAGGCCAAGTGTCCAAAAGCAGTCACAGCACTTGCTCGCACATAGCCTTCTGGATCCTCAAGAAGATTTTCTATAAGCCTTGGCACCTCCAAAGACAGGAGAAGCTGCATGAACACATCGTAGCCTGTAAACAAGACAGCAAACGGAAGAACCAAGGCTTTATTCTCTCAGAACATGAAGCTGTTTCCAATGCAAACAGTTCTTTGCGTCATACGAGGATGCCCAGTAACTGCAGGGACAGCTGCCAGTGAGCTGAGCCACTGCAGGGACCAGGCTGCTGCTCACAAGAGCACACACACTCTGTGTCAGCCTCCCCATTTTTCCAGCAGCTTGGTGACTTTCAGTCAAGCCCTCCTAGACACTGAAACTTGGAAAAATCTATCCAGTAGCAAGAAAAAAAAATTCTCCAGGCAAACAGGGACATGGTTTCAGCCTCATCAAACTTCCACCTTTGCTTAAAGCATGAAAAAAAATAGTCTTCCTTTCTTATGTCAAGGCATACAGCAAGAAAAAGAACGCAACTGCAGCACTGAGAGAGGCTGCAGGGTAAATTGCTAATGCAGCTGAGTGTGTTGGATACTTCCTTTGTGACCTGGGGACAACAGTAGTCAACAAGATCCCCCTCTCTTCCAGCATCACAGAGCTACTGTGGGAATTAACATTGCCTTAATGCTACTTGCTGCAAAGCTATCAGTGAAGTGGAAAATCAGTAATTAATCCAAAGCATGCAAAGCAGATCTAGGCTTTTAGCCTCCTAAATACCAGGCCCCAGCCTGCTAAGTGAAACCAAAAAGACTCCACTGCAAACTGAAAAAAGGGAAAGTATTGTCCTCCAGTAAGCACTGTCACCTGCCTTGACACAAAACATATATGACTATCTCAACATCCCTTAGTTTAACTCACCAAAACTGCCACTAAGGAGGGCACAGCAATGAGTTCAACAAAAAAGCAGGATGAGCTTACTAATCTTTTTGTGAGATTTTTGATCGTGATCCAAGAGTAAAAATCATGACAATTCTTTCTTTTCTTAGCCCTCCAGTTACCGGTCAGAGGATGCTTCACAAGCCTGACTTATTTTCATCACATTGTAAGAAATACCCCTCCAGTCCAAACTCTTAAATTTCTGCACCTACCCCTGAAGTGCTGAGTCAAGTCAGTGATGAACTCCAGAGAAGAATCTCTTACTTCCCAGCAAGGACTGCACAAACGCTTCTGCAGCACCAGAAACACTGCTGTAAAAATCCAAGTGACAAGTTTGCATGGACACAAAAGGCACCAAGCCTTACCAAAGGACTGTACAACCTCTGTATCATTTTATCTGATGCAATCCCTTTTGCTGCTGCTGTGTGCTTCTCTCAGAGTTCTTCAAAGCACTATTTGGGCAGCTAAACCTAAATTCAATATCACTATGAACAAATGAGTCCCAGGAAAGGTAGACAAGAGCAGATTTCCATACATGCCACCAGCTGCTGTTTGTTCTGAACTGAAAAGCATTGTTACCTTCAAAAATCTTCTCAGCTTGCTGCTGCTGATTGTTGCAGCAGGACCCGTATCGCAAGCGCAGCAACCACTCAAATGTAGCTTGAAGAGTTTTCTTTAGAACCTGAAGCAATATAAAGCAAATTTACTTTACTACAGCAGGAGGCATTGTTGTCTTTATGCTAGATAAAATGTTTTAGCCTCAAACTAACAGAGGGATTCTAAGAGTAAATTAGTAAATTGCTTACTAAGAGGCCACAAATAAATAGTGCTTATGTAACATTTCTAACAAACATCTAGAAAATACTTGTTCTCAGCTTAGTATTATAAAGTTCTAATACCTCCAGCTTTTGATTGATGGTTGTCATCAGTCATTTGTACAAAGCCCCTTACTGCAATGAATTCAATACTTAAGGGCAATGTCTGGTTGAATCTGGTGGCACTACTCTTCGATGTGACAGCTCCTGTCTTCTCCAGAACACTAAATGTATTGGTCAGTTACTCATTCATTAGAATTTTAACTGTTTCCTGCAAGCCACCCAGAACCAAGACAAGTCTCCTACATATTCAATACAAACTGTGCTAAGAAACAACTATTGTCAGACAGTTTCCCAGAACTGCATCCCACTGGCATAAGCTAACAGATTTGGATCTTTCCTTAGTTCTATACTTACAGGAGGGTTGGTGTTTGGACTCTCAAGGTATGCCAGAAGGACATCAAATAGACTTACTATGAGTGAGTCACAGTCTGAAACACAGAAAACAAAACTGAAGGACCAATACTGAGATAAGCAGTTGAATCACAATTCAACTGCTGAAATACAGAAAGAAACAGGATTGTAAACCTGCTTTGGAGAAGAAAGCAAGTGCAGTCCTCAAAGTAAAGAAGAAACATCCAATTTCTCACAACCACTAAAACTTTGTTAGTTACAGAATTACCTGCCCTAGCTCATCAACAGAAAGTAAGTTTAGCCAAGACAGTAGGAAGATTGGAAAAAAATGAACAAGTTTGACATGGAAAGGATAGTCTGCACTCAGATCAGGAACGGAGAATGAAAAATTCTGCTACTAAAGGATAGTTAAGTGAAAAATTAAAG
The DNA here is from genome assembly GCA_033558185.1 of Dromococcyx pavoninus. Classification (NCBI taxonomy): domain Eukaryota; kingdom Metazoa; phylum Chordata; class Aves; order Cuculiformes; family Neomorphidae; genus Dromococcyx; species Dromococcyx pavoninus. Next base: position 82,160 of record JAUMJL010000447.1, read on the forward strand.
TGTCAAGATTCACCTCTTTGTTCTGCGAGTGCTGCTAAGACATCAAGAGCTGACCTCTGTACTCTGAAGCAATTGATCAAGATTCGGCTTATCGTGCTTCCCAGAGGAGAAGCTGGACTCAGGAAGCCATTACAGATTTGTAATAATGTCATGACAGAGCGTAGCAAAGATGAATAGGACAAATCCACTGGCAAAGAAACCTAATAGGAGAGGAGAAAGAAAAAAAGTTTCCAGCATGTAAAACAGCATACAGAGCAGGAGGTTTTGGTCAGGAGACAGCAAAACTTGCAGTTTCTGGTGTGTTCTTAAGGTACCACGATGCTAATAAGTGCAAACAAATTAGCTTCCTCTCTCCCAGGAGCTACTACACAGATGAAAGGAGATTCTTCTTACTGTTCAGGAAAGCAGTTCAATTTCTGTTTTTTTCCTGGATCGATAATTGCAGTAGAACTAAGGTACAGAAACAAAGCTTGTGAAGACAGATTTTAAATAAGTGCAGTCCCACTTTACAAGCCTCAGTATTCCTCCATTCTCCTATCTGGAGTCTACTACGCTAGATTTCTTTAACATATGTAAGTCCTCACTGTCAACTCCTCTCTGTGTTCTGTTAAGCTCTACTGAAGAAGTTTGCAACCAATCTTAACACTATCTTTCAAGGACAAATTTGATCCCCAGGCATTTTTTGTTCTCTGAACATTACCAGAGACAGCAGCTCCCCCAGATGAGTGAGGTTCTGACACAGAAGGGTAACACAAGATGACTTGGAGGACAGAAGACTTTCAACAGTGGTAGGATCACTAACGGACTCATCCAGCAAACCTAGAGGACCAAAAGAAGGAAGAGCTCAGTTTGTTTCTGAGTACTAAGGACTGTGATTTTTAAAGTTAATCAAGATTTTCAGGTGATGCAGTATGAATATTCCCTCAAATGCAACTGACAGCAGGATGCTGCACTTAACCCCAAATACTGTTACTGTCCTTGACTACTTCTACTCTTCCTCCTCCAGTTTTGTCTGCACCAGACACTTTAAACGCTGGCAAGCAGACTAGCCTCTAATTCTATTACAACTGTACCTGCATATTCCAGAGGCTGGGAGGCTGCTCTCAAAATACAGTCCATTGGCTGAAGCAGAACAGTCAGTGCCTTCATGCTTACATCTTGTGGGCTTCAAGGAGGAAACAGCAATTACCAAAACAGGGACATTTCAATTCCTTCCCAAACATCTGCCACTGAATACTGAGCAGAATAGTCGGTTTTATGCAGGTTTCTACACAAGCCAGCAATGACAAAGCAATAAAAATATTATCCCAATTCAAGTCTTCTTCCAAGCTTCCCTGGCTAACTGAAAGCAGAGGAGAAATGGTTCTAGAATTTAGAAGCAGCCTTATCAAGCTATGCAAAGACAGAATGGGATGTTGGCGAAGAAGGGGGTTTAGAGAGGCATTTTCTCATCAACAAAATAGTCACCTTGTCTCATAAGACACAGGTGTTATTTAGCGTGTAAATCAGTATCCATATGCACTGTATCCATCTGATGATTTTTGATGCTTTTTCACTACCTAAAGGTGAGTCTTGGTGACAATGCAGGCAGATTTCTCAGAGGTGCACAATAAGACAGGAATCTTAAATTGCAACATGGTAGATTCCAACTGAATATACAGAAAATAATTTCCATAGTGAAACAAAAGTGGTTAAGCACTGAAACTCAATTGCTCAGGGCAGCTGTGGAATCCTGACCCTTGAGGATATTAAGTTCAATGGTAAAGATCCTGAGAAACCTGATCTGTCTTTGAAGTTAGCCCTGCACTGCGTGAAAGGTTGAATTGTATCATTTCTGCAGGTTCCTTCTAACCTAAGTTATTCTACAACTGTTGAAAAAGCTTCCAGATGCATACTTTTGCTGGAGACCAGTGAAAGTTCTTACACTACTCACTGATTTTGTGAAAGAGAAAGTTGAACAGAGACTATTGGATTTCACAGGCAGTTAAACTGTATCCATCTTAATCAACCTTGGCAGTACAATATTAAAGGAGTTTGCTATTTCCTCCTGAAAATGGCTGGCTGGCTGTAAGATGCAAACATATAGGCATAAACATGATATTGGCTCCTTTCGTTTCTCTTTGAAACTATATTATTCTGACTAGTGGCATTGAATTTTTTTTAGCTACAGGCACGGTTTTTGCCATCCAGTGTTACAATTTAAGGAATGTAGTGGAAAATGCAGTGAGAAAAAAATCAGAAACATTTGCAGGGAGCAAAAATTTCATTGCAGTTAAGTCATACCATTGGTAGAGCTTCAGAATTCCCACTGCCAAAGGACCCGCATGTACTGGGTTTAAGTGTTCCAGAGCAGAAGTCACTAACGCCCAGAAACTGCTGGTGTCACAGAACACAGGGGACCTGTGGAAAAAAACAAGTGTAAGGAATATGTCCTATGAGATGGTGGAAAACAGATATCATCTCACCACTGGACCCAAGGTCCAAGAAATCTTTACCGTGCCACGTTGAGCAAAAGATTTGCCAGCACGGGCTGTGCCTGAACAGTCTCTTCCGTCAAAAAGGATTCTATTTGCTTTGCTAGGCCCAACCAAACTGCTTCAGTCCACGTGGCATGACAATTGCGAAACAAAATAGTTAACAGCTTTAATGACTGCTCGATGCGAGAGGCAGAGCTGGACCGAAGGGAATCTTCTATATGCTTTATAATGATCTGGGCACATGCTGGCCAGTCACAGTCCTTTGAACTGACAGGTTCAGTCATTTCAGTCGCTACAGAGAGGATGAGCATCTGCACCAGAAGAGAACTGGCAACTGAAGCCACAAAGAGGCTGGGATCCCCTTGCAGAGCGAAGATCACATCTATGCCCCCTGTGTGAAAACAAAACAAGTCACTGTAGGAAAAGACAACAGCCTTTCTACCATAGAGCCTTGTTGCACTCCAACCATGTATTATTCTATTTCAAGTATCACACAGCTTTAAATGGTGTCGGTGGGTTTTTATGCTTTATTTTGTAGCTTCTATGGCATTTCAAAGTCAGCCAGTCCTTAATGACAAACAAAAAGCAAACAAAAGAAGAAAGTAAGATTGTTTTCAGTTCCTCGGGTGTTTTAATAACTCAGGAACAGAAGAGGATTTCAATATAACATTAGTAATATTAAGAGAGTTGACAGCACACTCGCTGTGTATTTACGGAAGGAGCCTGTACCATCTCCAGACACAACCAAAAGGAAAAACATGAACAGGCAGCAACAGTATCATCACATGCTGCATATTAATACCCACTCACTCTTTTAGCCCCCTCTGTACATGAGATCTAAACTGGTGTTAACACCAGAATTTATATACCTGCTATTTACCACAGTGCAACTGCAAACACATGTACGTATTAAGAGATAAATAAGCCCCAGTTAGCTTTTCTGCATTGAAATCATACCAAAAGGTACCTTTCAGTAAGAGTAACAAATAATAATACAGAAGGCTTTTAATAAACTATTTTTAACATGTGTTTCTTAAGGTATGCCTTTTCCCCCTCTAAAAAGGACACCATCTTCAGTGTGTGGGGAAGAAATTAATAATAAAAAAAATGCACAACTAATTTAGCAAAAACTCCACCATCTTTCATTGACTTCAGTGTTTTTGACAAATGGCTTACTGTTTTGCTAAATAAATGAGCAACAGATTGGAATGGAAAAGATGCCGAGGATCTGAGGAGTTGCCAGTCCTAGAGGTACTCACCACCACTGTAGATGAAGTGGAGGGCAGGCTGGTGACACATCATGCTGCACACACCCTCCAGCCAGCCACTTCGCACAGACGCATCTTCCCATTCTGCGCTGCTCAAGGGCCCATCCCTGCCAAAGAGCCTGACCAACAGCTTCTCCTGCTGAGACCAGAGGAGAACACATGGAGCAAGCGGTAAGCAAAGGGGCTCAAAGGGAGTGGAGTGCCTACTCTGTCATCCAAGCCAAGAGTATCAATACCATAGTGAAACATTCTCTAGCTAGAGTATCATTAAAATAGAGTATTTTCAGAATCCCATGATTCAACTCAACATATGCCTCTTTCATTGACAAAGCAACAGAGATGTTCAAAACCAAAACTGCTTGGTTTTAAAATGTTAGGGAACAACTTATGTACATATCAGTTCCATCAGACTGCTTTATGTAGTTGTATGCATATCTTCCCTGAAGAAACCCTTTTGGGTTTTGAGTTTTGTACTATAAATGTATTCCATTGTAGAAAACAGGACTTTAAGAAGCTCCTTCATTTTTGCAGGGAATCCAAGATTTCCTGTCAACCTACTATGGAGGGAAAACTGCATCTATTATTGCACCTTAAATCGACAGGACCCGTCCAATATTTTGCAATGACTGCTGCGAGATGGCATTATCCCACATACTGTTTTAAACTCAAAATAAGAGCACTAAATATTATCATTCACAGTACATCTGTGGCAAGACAGAGGTAAGAAAACAGCAGCTTTACATGAGAACTGAAAAGGAACGGTATGACTGTAGTTCTTTGTTATTGGATCACTGTTTGCTGAGTTGTTTGATGTGTGCCAGAAATTTTATAAGCAGAATACATATGTTTTCAGGTGTCCTCCATATAAAAGGAGGAAACAGACACATGACAGCACATGGCTACCTGAGCAGCCAACTCACCTGCAAGTGCTGGAAGCAGTTTTTGGATGCAGCAAGTATCCCAGCTAACCGCAGAGTAAAGGAGAGGATGCATGGACTGGGCTCTGGCAGTGCCAGCACGGAGGTGAAGAACTCTGTCAGGCAGGGGTTGTCCAGCACCAGCTTCAGGGTATGATCTAGTGACTGGGCGTTGCCTAAGAAGAGCTCAAAAAACAAGAGGGTCACTGCTAGGACTTTTGTCCTGTCCTGTAACCGAGGTGCTTGCCTAACCCCTTGCAGCAGTTAGAGAGGAATCTGGGTTCACCTGAAGCCCAATCCCAGGTACAGGCCCTCAGTACTGAAGAGAGTTTTCAGGTGTCACCGAGGGAACAGCAGCTCTGAGGCCCAGGCCTGTGGCCTCCCCACCTACTTAGCCGGGTTCCCGTCGCTCTCCTCCCCTCCCTCCCTCTGCCCCTCCATCCCCTCTTCCCCCTCTCCCTTTCCCTCTCCCTTCCCTCGCTTCCACTTCCCCCCCCTCCCCCGTCCGTTACCGGTCTCCTCGCGCTCCTCCGACCCCGTCAGGTCACGGAACCAATCCAGCAGCTTCTCCAGGCAGGTGTCGTCGGAGCCGAGCGGCCGCGGCTCGGCCAGGGCGGCGAGGACGCGCGGCAGCAGGGAACCCTCGCCAGCCATGGCTGGCCTGGGGACGGGACCCCCGACCCGCGCGGTACCGGCCCGGGCCGTAAAGCGACTGTCGCAAAGGCGGGGGCGCGGCCGTAGCGCGGGGCGGGGGGGGGGTGGTGGCCTGGAACACCTCTGGGGATGAGGCAGCTGGAACTTCCCTGCGCAATCCTGTGCCAGGGCCTCCCCACCCTCACAGGAAAACATTTCTTCCTAAAGTCTAATTTCAGTCTCCGCTCTTTCAGATTAAAACCATTCCACCTCGTCCTATCCCTGCGCTCCCTGATAAAGAGCCCCTCCCCAGCCTTCCTGCAGCCCCTTACAGTGCTGTGGAGGCTGCTCTAAGGTCTTCCCAGAGCCCTTTCTTCTCCAGGCTGAACAACACCAACTCTCTCAGCCTGTCCTCATATGGGAGGTGCTCCAGCCCTTGGGTCATCTTTGTAGCCCCACTGTGGACCTGTTCCAACAGCTCCATATCTTTCTTGTGTTGGGGATTCCAGAACTGGACACAATACTCCAGGTGGGGTCTCACAAGAGCAGAACAGAGCAGAGGGGAAGAATACTCTCTCTCACCCTTCTGGTCACTCTTCTTATAATGCAGCCCGGGATCTGGTTGGCTTTCTGGGCTGGGAAGCGCACATTTCCATTGCATGTCAAGCTTCTCATCCACCAGCAACCTCAAGTCATTCTCTTCAGGGCTACTCTCAATTCGTCCCTCCTTCTAGCCTGTATTTGTGCTTGGGATTACTTCGACGCAGGTGCAGGACTTTGCACTTGGCCTTGTTGAACTTGATGAAATTCATATGGCCCCACTTCTCCAGCCTGTCCAGGTCCCTCTGGATGGCATCCCTTCCCTCCTGCATGTCGACTGTGCCAAATTTCTGAGGGTGCCCTCAATCCCATTGTTCATGTCTGCGACAGACAGGGAGCAGCTGAGGGAACCTGGGTTGTTTAGCCTGGGGAAGAGGTGGCTGAGGTGAAACCTCGTCACTGTCTAAAACTGCCTGAAAGGAGGTTGTAGCGGGGCAAGTGTTGGTCTCTTTTCCCAAGTGACAGGTGATAGGACACGAGGTAATGGCCTCAAGTTGCACCAGGGAAGGTTCAGATTAGACATCAGAAAAAATTTCTTCACTGAAAGGATTCTCCGGCACTGGAACTCCTGCCCAGGGAGGTGGTGGAGTCACCATCCCTGGAGCTGTTTAAAGGAGGGGTAGATTAGGTGCTCAGGGATATGGTTTAGTAGAGGACAAGTACAGTTGGACTCGATGATCTCAGGATGATTCTATGTTAAACAGCACCGGTCCCAACGCCAGCCACTGCGGTCGCCGCTCTCCACGGGGCTCCCGCCCTGAGGGGCCGCCAGGTGGCGCTCGCGCTCCGCAGGCGCTCCCGGCGGAGAGGGGCGGGGACCTTCTTTGGCCCCGCCCCCCGCCGCGCGGCTCGTTGCCATGGCGTCCGCAACCCGGAAGTGCCATGCGGAGGAGACCCGCGCTCACCCCAGGCCCCGTGGCTTCCTCTTGTCCCGTGGCCTCACCGTGCTCTGAGGCCTCTCCGCCGCCCGCCATGGCCCGGGGAGGCAGCGAGGCGGCCGCGGAGGGGGAGCTGGTAAGAAGCGGGCGGTAGGAAGGAGGAGTCGGGGTTGGGCCTGCCTCATGTCGGGCCTGATCCTGGAAACACTCCCACCTTCCCGCCGGGTCGGGGCAAAGCTTGGATCCCCCTCAGGCTCGCCGAGGAGTGGCCCCGGCCCGTTTGCAGCGTGGTTCTGGGTGCTGTCCGTACCCTGCTGGCAGGCCGGTGGCACGGCGGGGCGGGGGAGTCAGCGTTTGTTTCCCTCCCCGTCGGCAGCCAGGGGGAGGGTTTGAGGCCCATTGCTGGGAGCCACCCTGTCCCCTCATTGTCTGTCGTAGGTGGGTCTTTGTTGGGCCTGTTTCGCAAGAGCAAAGGGACTGGGAAGGTTTGTAAGAGCTGGGGTGTTTTTGTTGTTGCACGTTTATATCCCGGTGAATGTTTCATGTCTGCCATCTCCTGTCAAGGCTGGGCACTTTCCACATCCTCGGTTTCCTAATTCAATAGCTGCCTTTAGGTAGAGAGATCTCCCAGAGTGATAAAAAGGCCTTCAAAATAACAAAACTAATCAGCATGCTGCAAGGAACACTGCCTCAGGAAATTAAAAACTCTGTGGCATGGTGTATGAGATGCCTGCCTGCCTGCCTGCTTGCCGGCACAAAAAGCTGATTTTCCTGCTCTGCTATTGTCAGTCACAGCTCATTTTCTGTCAGGATTCTCAAACACACTTCACCTCGACTTGCCTCTCACAGAGGCAGATCAGCATCTGCCCAAGAATGGTGCTGCAGCTGTGAGCTGCAAGTGAAGATGTTATTTTTGCAAGGGCGGTGTACAGTTAGATCACTTGAAAGCACAGTGGAAATTTTCCTTTCGCTGCAAATCTGCTTACATTACAGAAGGAAGGAAACTTGCTGACTTAATCTGAGGAAAAATTAACCATTTTTGATTCCTTGGTTTGGTGTTTTTTCCTCAACCTGATCAGTATTCCAGTCAAATTTACTGAATACCCATAGCAAGGGTAGGAACAAACAAATGAGGAAGGGGACAGATGGATGAATTGCCCCCTAACTCCTACTGGTGAAGAAATTCGTGCAGGACCAGCACTGGGCAAGGTGGGGCTCCTGAAGTTTCAGCTGTTGTAATGCTGTGCACTGAAGTGTGTAAGTCTGTGGCTTGAGTCTGCAGTGACTTGCACTTTTATCATACTGAACATTTACCTTGGAAAAAATGGTGCTGGTTTTTTGCAGGGGTGGTGATGCATTTACCATTTGCACTCAAACTTTATTCTGATAGCAGCAGGATATAAAGTTTTCTGGGTGTCTAGCAATTACTTAGTAGCAAATGTCAAACTTAATGTCTCTGTTTCCCAGGGAGATGACAACTTGTCTGTGGTAACCTGTGAATCGGATGCAGAAATGGTGAGTTTTATTAAAGGCACGTGGCAAGTGAATGCCTTGAAAGGCCTTTCAGCATGTCCTTGCGCCCAGTACATCCATGGGATGCCTCCTAATTAGTAAGATGGTCTTCAGAGAGGAGAGATGACAACGTTATTGCAACACAATTTGATTCAAACCCTTCCTCTATGTCCAGATGTAATCCTGGTTTCTAAACTCTCAGTGGTGGGGGCTGCAAATGAAGTTTGGCTTCATTTCGATGTTCGGTTGAGGTAATTAAACTCAGTAATGCTTTTACAGAGTTCAAATGAAATTGAATAAGTCTTTCCTTTAGCTAAACGGTTCTACAGATCAGCCTCTGTGATCATCTTGAATTTGCTGCTACTTGTATTTAATAGTGCTGGGAAAGATCTTGGTGTACTAAGTGCAGACTACTTTTTATCTATACCATAAAACTTCAGTAGGCACCACTTTAATTTTGGTGACTGTTGCTGTGGCCAAATCTCTATATACTTAATGCCACTGTTTTTCGTTTCTACACGGAAGATTTTGTATTATTAGAACAAATTATCTTCATACAAAATGGAGATTGAAGCCAATTTTGAGATTATATGCTGAAATCTTTGAAGAGTGGAATATTTTAAATACATAAAAAATTCTTTTTATCTTCCAGAAGCTAAAGAAGAAAATCCTTCACAAGCCCCCAAAGTCACCAAGTGAGTCTTCGAAATTTTTCTCTTCTGCTTCTGTTATTGCAGAACAAGACAGATTTGTGGGACACAGGAACTGCAAGATTTACTTGGAACGACATCTTATTATTCTCTTTAGAGTTACTCAGTGGTGTGTGCAGAGCACACCTGTCTGAGATATGTTCTCTAACCTGTGACATTAGACTTGTATAGGCTAAATATTGAAGTTATGGTTTAGCTGTAAGTCTGGATTCTCCAGTAAATGTTTCAAAGAAGACTTTACCTCAAAGTGTTGCTGATTGTTGTTACTTTGTTTTGATTCTAATAATTTAAATGAAGTTGTACTTTTCCAACACATAAAGCCAAATTTCTGGTAGATGTACATCTGTTTTCTTTCTTTTCCTGAAATCCCTTTGCTTGTCTATATGATGGCGTTTAAAACAGCTGTTTAATTTCAAGTATGATGTTTGTGACATTGCTTCTTACTGTATTAACTTCTTTTGGTAATTGAAGATTAACTAGTTGGCCCATGTAGTGCACATCTGTACTAACAATTTGAAGTTGAATTAGTGTCAGTATTTGAATGTAGCTGGCATACCTGAAGTAATAATGGGAGGGGCTCCCCAGCAGTTGCATCAGACCAATTGTGTTTTTTGATTACTGCAAGAAAATTGCTAGTGGCTATGGAGTTACTTCTGTCTGTTTAGTCACACACATTTTTCTCATGGATAAGACATTTGTGTATACATTCATTAAAAGGACAATTGAACATATGAATTTTGACATGCAGGTATCTTAAGGATGCCTATCTAGACTGTACACATAAATATTTCTACATATGTGGAGTCATATTAGTCTCTTCAAGCCTATTCATTTTTGGGAATTGGATTTTTTATAGTGATGGGGTTTTTTTTAGGTTAATATCCCATCGCCCCCTATAAGTCACTATGTAGTATGCTGTTAAGTTCTATTCTTATAATTAATAGGACTGTGTCTGGGAATCTTGAAGCATGTGACAAGAAGAATTGTTGTGACTGTGAGAGCTTAAGATGACAATGATTTATTTTTTTTGTTACAGAGTCTCCGTACAGCTCTAGCACACAACTGTATCCTAAAAAAGCTGCAGTTTGGCGATCTCTACAGGGAACAGGCACTGCACGTTTCGAGAGTGCAGTTGTAAAAAGCCCAAGGCAGATGTGGCTGGGATCACTGAAGCAAGGTATTAGTATAGAATATTTATCTGCATATATGGATAAAATTCAGTGTTGTGAGCAGTGTAACATATAAACTCTTAAAGAATAGATTTGTATTTGAGTATAGATTACATAGGAAGTCGTTTCACTATTATTTATTTGGGTGGTTGAAATTATCTGATCTTGAGCATTGGAATTTATAGAGGGAATAATTAACAGCATCTGGAGCTTTCTAAGTTGCATTTGCTCAGAATAAATCCACAAATTTAATTCACAGTTATTGCTGATTTTTGCATTTTTGTTCCATTTTTGTTGGCAGGAATGAGCCATCCTCTGAAATCAGAAGCTGACATGGGGCATATACGAACTAACATTTCTAGTAGCACTCCAGAATATTTGAAGGAAGCTCTAGGAATGAAGAAGCCAAAACATTCTCGTTCTTCTAGTAATGGTAAACTGTGTAATTGTGTGGTAGATAAAAGTTAATGATCTTGTTTTCATGTGAAAAAACCACATTGTTTAAGATCTTTGCTTTAATAAAACAAGAACCATTTCAGTTTAGCCTGTGTTAAAATATATGTATCAAAATATGATCCATGAGATACTTTCTGAGATTTCTAGATTGGATAAGATGGGGTTCCAAATTTTTTTAAGCAATGAATCACTATTAGCCTTCAGAGCCCTTTGCAAATTGCCATGCATTTGCAGCTGAACACATTGCAAGTATAATATGGTTCAGTGGGCCAGCTGTAGACAATTTATTGTGACTTTGGAAAGCATAGTTTAGGAACCATTGATAGAAACCATCTGCTTGCCTGAAATTCTGTGTAATTGCTTTTATTTCTTCTCTAGAAAGTGTTTTGCCATGTGGTTGTGACATTAACATCAGTTGAGTTTTATGAGAAGAGCAAAATTTAAAAATTCTGTCTTCCCTTTCTTAAAGGAGAACTGTAAATGTAAAAATCCCACTTCCATTTAAAATTACACCTATACTGTTACTGGTATTACACAGTTTCTGGCAACTTTAAAATATGAGAGACTTCTACACATCAGGCATAAATAGAACAATGTATTCTGGACATCTTTTTGAAATGTTTTGTAAGTAATTGCTTTGTTGGGAGGAGAAGACTGTGAAGTGTGTATCTTTCTTGAGATGGATATTTTAATCTAGCACCAGAGAGAAGTAATTAGGAGAAATTTTCTGTAAAATCTGGCAGAAGTTTCATACAGTAACATTTCCATTTCGCCTCCATTTCTAAAATTAATTTCCTTACTGATTTTTCTTCTAAAAAAAAAAGCTAGTTTCAAGTTTGGGGCTGTTCTAGATATTTTCCTTTAAGTGTAAGGTTTCTGCTAAGTTAAAAATATCTCTTTCAGATCCGCTTATTTTACATACCTTTTTCTGTAGGCTACATTCCTGGAACTCCTGACTACAAAGAAAAAGAAGATATGTATGATGAAATTCTAGAACTGAAAAAGGTACTGATACTTATAGAAAGCCATAGTGTCGCTCCATCCACCTGAAGATGCCCAGGCCTTATTGTTTCAGAATACTTTGGTTTCTACAACTGGGAAACCAGTTGAAACCAGTTGGGGTTTTTTTTTTTTTGCATTTGTAATGTAAGGCTAAACTAAACTTATGTTGATTTAAAGCAATTTCATTGTTCCTGTGGTGTGATAGATACTTCTGAGTACTGGATGTGGAAGCCTTGAAGTATACCCAGTCCTGAGCCATGACCCTAGCTGGACGCTGAAAAGGTTCATTGTATTTGGTTTCTTTGTCCCTCCACCTCCTCTTTTTTTTTTTTGGTTCCCCCTGGCTGTTACCCATCACATTTTAACAATTTGTCAGTTGAGTTTTGTGCAGTATATGAAAGGTGAGGACTGGGCATGTTGAACACTAGGGATACCTATAGGCAAATATCTTGGCTGTTGTAGATCATTTGCATAGAGTTGCCTTTCTGTTAAACCTTTTCCTTTTATCTTTGCCCTGTCACCTCCCTTATCTGTCAGCCTTGGTCCAGTGTGGTGGTGTCTCTTCTTTTGCTTCATCCTGACCATCATAATTGGATTGTTATTGACATCAAAACTTGTTTCCATGTGAAAACTCAGTGTGTTTCTATTTCTGAAATGTGTTTACAATTTTTCTCCCATCTATTAGACAATACAAGCTCAGAAAAATGAGGGAGATCGAATGAAAACTAAGCTCCGCCGGCTAGAAGAAGAGAACAATAGAAAGAATAAACAGATTGAACAGCTGTTGGATCCTTTCAGGGTGACTATTTCTTGGGGGGATAAAAGTGGGGCAAAGGACTGCTGAGCAGTGTGATCCTCCTCTTGTATCTCTAGATTTCAGAGCTCTGCAGTGTGAGGGTTCCTAAGAATCACGAGTTTGAATACAAGAGGTAGTTGGCTGATATGAAGGGGTTTCTGTTTTGTGTATCTCAGCTCACCATTCCAGCTCAGTTCAAAGAAAGATCATGCCATGCTTTGCAGATAAGTGTATTTAGCAACAATATTTTTAATTTCTGAATTTAAATGCTGTCTCTTTAGAGGCCCACTTGCCTGAGAGTAGAAGAGAGTTACCTCTTGCATGGTGGCTGATGTGTGCAATACTGAGACCTGAACCAGGAAACAAAAGATGAGCCTTATTGTCAGACTCATGAGGCTGAGAAGCATTTCTGGTCAGAGTTAGAGACCTGAATTTCAGTGAATTCCTGGTGGCTGTCATTTTCTGTGGCAAGTTGTACCTCTTGCGAGAAGTATACTAATATAAAACAATGAGCACAGGGGACTTTGGAACTTAAGCTGTTGGACTGTGACATGACTGTGGACATGAGTAGAGTAGGAAATTCTGTGGAAAGAGCTGGCAGAATAAAAGAGCAAGGTTGTCACTTGCTTTATCTGTCTCACTTTGCAGGGCTCCGAGCTGGCACGAGCTTTGTCAGAAAAGAAGACTGATAATGGATGGGTAATAGTTTTTTCATCACCTTTTACTTTCATGTTTCCTTTTTTACTCTTGCCAAGTTGAAACACTATGGATTAAGAAAATACAATTAAGTAAGAATGACTAAGCAATTAGGGAGTCAGGTAACCATTATCTATAGTCAGATAAAAAACCCCAGTAACAAATACCTGTAATTAACATTATTTTAGAGAACCTTCTTTGTAACTGTCCTGAATCTGTTTTGGGAGCATTCTCGCTATTATTTGCTGCCTTGAGTTTAGCAGGGTAATGGGCAGATTTGTTATTAATTGATGTTTGTGCATAAATATTATTAAGCTGAATATGCTACCACAGATCCAACTTAGGGATCTGATTTCATTAGTATTCTCTTTGTCACAAGGTAGCAAACGTGTATGATTTACTAAATACTGAAATACAGAGGAATAAATATATCTGGTTAGGTATGATTCATGTCAGGGCAAGATTATGGAGAAATACAACTTCTGTGAAGAGCACTCATGGGCTCTTTGTCCTTTCTGTAGGTGGTTAATGGACTAAAGCAGAAGATTCTCAAGCTAGAAGAACAGTGCAAGGAGAAAGATGACACTATTAAGTATGATGTGGGGGGTAGAGGCTTGTATTGAATGAGATAACAAAGGGAATTTGAAATCCATGATATTTTTCATCTGTATTCTTCTGTTCCTTAAAACATTTTAATGAACTCTGAGAACATATTAGTAATTTGAAATTGTAAACCAATAAGTACTGCAGTGTCTTTGCTGATGTGACTGGATTATTTTTTTGTATTATTCTATTTTCAGTAAATTCCAGGCAGACATGAAGAACACTGATTTGGAAGAAATGAGGATAGCTATGGAAACCTGCTATGAAGAGGTACGTCTGAGGGATCCTTCAATGTGCACACAGGAGAGGAAGTTGCTCAGTTGCTAAGTCGAATGTGTAAATGTGAAAGTGTGATGTTTTAGATAGGTGCAGTCAGGCTGTAAGATAAGAATCCTGTCCCTGGAATCCTGCTTTCATAGATATTCTCATAGCTCCAACTATATATACTGAAACCTCATTTTTTCCTCAATAAATTAGTGTTTACCAAAAAGGGGAAATGAAGAAACTAACTGAAATGTAGTGCCTGGGTGTAAGCCAGGGTAACAATAGCCTGATTTTCAGTGATGGCTTCATTGCCTCTGTTACTCCCCAAAGGGTCTTGTTCTGATTTTCACCTCATGGACTAATGTGTTGCATTAGCAACGTCAGCTTCCACAGCCAGCTCCTTAATGGAATCTATATTTCACGTTTCACAGATTCATCGTCTCCAACTCCTCCTGGCAAAATCTGAGACTATGAGGAAAAAGTATGTTTAATTCTTTCAAGGCAAATGTTTGTATATACAGGTTTGATATATCACTCATATACTACTTTAACTGATGGAAAACAGCTACTTGGGAACAGTTTATTTTGTCATTTAGTTTGCTGGGTTTGCTTTTTTGGCACTGCTTTGGTTAGCTTCACAGCCTTGGCATATGTCTTCTATTTTTCTTTTCTTGTAGATAGATCATTTTGTGGATGTGTTAAAAATACTACTATTTAAAAAGTACCTGAAAGCTCTGAAAATGCATTTCAGTTAAATAAAATCCATCTTCCCCCACAATCACACCTATTTTGACATCACTGGTGATTGGAACAAACTCACTAGATCTTTGGCATTTTATTCTTGAGTCAGTTCTGCATCTTGCTCTAGGGTGAATTCTGCAAAGAAGTTATTTTGGAGTAAATGTTATATTCCTGCAGTGCAGAGAGAGAGATCTGCAAGTCAGGTTACCTTTTGTGAGCTATCCACGAGTGGTGCTAGTAAGGCACTGTCAGAGAAGGTTGTTCTAGTACTGGTCACTAGTGTGAGGGTGTACTCATACATGGTGGTGAGGGTAAGCAGTCTATAGAGGAAATAAAAGTCAAAGACAAAAGGCAAAGCTCTAGTAAGAGAGAAAAGTAAAACTATCTTGCAAGTGAGTCTTAGTTGAATTGAGAAGAGGGCAGTAGTCTTGTGGCACAGGAAAATTTGTTACTACACCACTGAAAAATATGCTTGCTCTCCTGCTGTTAAGTACAAGTAACTGCCTTAATTTTGGATGTAATTATTTAGATTTATAGAATCATATAAGAACTCTTTATGGGCTGTTACATATACTACTTGTATTTCCCTAATTCACTGTCTCTTGTGGATTGAAAACTGTACTTTGTTTTGTCACTGTTTTTTTTAAAAAAAGCCATCTCTTTTAGCTCAGACATGCAGTGACTGGCCTCTCGAGGCTGTAAGCCATCACACCTGATTTATTTACAGGTGAAAAGGAGTCATCGGGTCTCTTCCTTGTCCTCAATTATTCATAGCCTCAAAAAGGAGTGATCAGTGCAGTCTCTCTCCATTATGTGGCTGTCAGTCTCTACTTGAGAGGCTGAGCACTGAAATAATAAATGGTGTTGAAGGTCACAACTGGCACACAGAAAGAGTTGTAGGAGAGTGTTTCTTTCATGATGCTTGTCTACATTATTTCAGGCTGAATTGAGTGGCATGTGGCTCCTCTTTATCAGTGTTAACTCTGAAATCTTGATTATATATGAAGCTGTAGTGTCCAATTGTAGATAGAAACTAGGCAACATTTCAAGACCTCATAATGCTCTTTATTTAGGTTTTGATGAGCCTAAAGTAATGGCACTCAACCATATTTGTTTGTTATTATGGCTTCATTTCCTCTTAATTTCCTAAAAGGTAGATTAGATTCTGCTTTTCACTCTGATACCCGAATTGTAGACTGTCGCCCCCTTTACCTTGTAGTTATTCCAGTGGATGGAATGTAAGATTCCTTCACAAACTGTTCTGTGATTGTCATTGACAGTGGCATTTGTCCAAAAGTAGATCCGTCAGGTACTTCAAACCTTTGTTTCCAGAAGAAAGTTTGTAAGAATTTTCTCATAGCAATGAAGTATTTCATGTCACTCGAAATCTGTTTTGTAAACAAACTCTGCACATCTAGAAGCTGAGATTTCTTTCCCCTTTTATTAGGAAAATTAAAAAGGCTAAATCACTGTAATATATATTTAAAAGTTTTAACACATAGCAGACTTTCCCTTTTCTGATGCCTTTTATTCCCATCACATCGATGTTAGCTGTATTCTTCAAATCTGTTTTAAATCTCTTATTGATTGAAATGTTTCTTAAATGAAGAAAGAAATTTCTCTGGGGTTTACTTTCACAGGAGTAGTTTCTCTTACGTTAGAGCAGCGTTTGCGGTTATCTGAAAATACACTTGTGTGTTGGATTTGAGAGTTATTCCATCTGTGTATAGTCCTCTCTCTCTCCCAGTCTCCATCTGTTTGTTAAGTGAAAGAAAGCAATTCAGAGCACGCAGGTTAGCTTTCCGTGCTGAACAGTTTTTTGACGGAGTCTCCCAACTGGCTGAAGATAAGTGTTTTTAAATCAGTGGTTCACAGCGTGCTGCTAAAGTCTTATAAGGTTGGTTAACAAAACAAGTCAAAAACCAGATAAGTAAAACTCCTACAAGTGCCCTTGTTTATGAGTTAATGAAACAGAGTGGGGTAGGAAGTAGAAGTAATAAATGAACTTTCCAAGTTTCAATGTATTTTCTTTCTTTGACACAAATTAAAACAGCTGTGAAAATGTTGAGAAGATGGTATTTGCATGTTTTTTCCTAAAAAAATAGATAGCTCCTATTTACGAACTCCAAGTAAAAAATGTTGAGAAATGGTATTGGGGGGGAGCTAAAAGGCTGTTCCACTCTTTTTAATTCCGCTTCTTTATTCTCTGCTCTTAAGTTAACTTTGTGTCTTTGACCCTGTTTCCAAGTACAGAGGGCAGAGATACCCAAAAACGACTAAAGGCACTGAATGCTGCTGTCCTGAGATTATCCAGGAATATCAAGGAATTGCAGAATGAGAACCGGAGGCTGAAAGAAGATCTAGATCATGTACTGAGTGATTCTCCTCCTTCCAATAAAACAAAAAGTACGTGCTGAAAAATTGGTGAGCGTGGAGCAAGGGATTTAGGTACATTTAAAAGTTGTGTTTTGAGAGCAGAACCCTATCATGGTAGAAATAAGGGAATTATTAAAAAGGTGGAGATTCAGGAGGGGCAAAGGTTGGAATGAGAAGTTTCTTGCAGGAGTTTATGACTTCTGGTAGTGCTGCTAAGGTCAGACCTGTGTTTCCTTTATTATTGCCCCTGAGGATTCTGGACTGGAATCACTTGAAGATTTAATGTTTCACTGGAAAACTGTTTTTCAGTTGTTGAAAACCAATGAATGTGAATGGCTTTTATTGATTTCTGAGCTAATAGGTCAGAAGCTGGATATTTTCAAATCATTCTTGCTTTTCCATTGCTGCATATTTAAAGCTGGGCTTCAGAGTTCTTTTGATAGTTTTTCTGTATACACAGAACTTTCAAAAAGCAAGAACAGTGTTGACTAACTGATATAGTTCAATGTTTAAAGCTTTGTCATTGTATTTAGATTATAGTGAGTGGAGCAGACAGAGGCTGGTGAGGCGGATTTCTGAACTAGAAAAAGTAAGTGATCATAATCATGTGGCCATCTTACCTGTCTGTGAGCAGAAAATGCAGAACCTCTGGCTTATGCTCCTGTCATGAGTGCTTCAGTGTATCAGTCTTGTGCGTTCCTGCTTGTGCCTGTAAGCTAATGTCTGTACCGTGTGCCCTTTTTTCTCATACTTGCTATGTGTAAATGCATATTTTATAAGTAAATTGTTCTGTTCTCATGGCCTACATAAAATAATTCTGTGCTAATTTTCTTCTTTCTTTTCTTTTTTTGTATTTTTTAATGTAAATTTGTCCTGTTTAGAAAGTATGTGCCATGGAAAGCACCAGGGTGTCATCAGCAGATAATGAGTCATCACAGTTACTTGCTGTGTCATCTTCACCTTCTGCAGACCTGGATCATCCAGCCTCTCAACAAGTAGACCACGTTGAGGAATGTCGTCACCTCCGAGGTCTAGTGAAGAAACTGAAGAGTGATAGGAAGGCACTTCAAAATCTCCTACTCAATAAAGAGTAAGTGCGACTCTTGTGTGAGATATTGTTCTTTTGTAGGTGTGAATTATGTATTTCCTATCATGTTATAAAATGTATTAAGTCCTTCACACCTTCACAAGAAGACAAATTTTGGAAGTCCTTTCAGCTTGCTGCCTCTAGTCCTACTAACATTGTAAAATCGGTGAGTGGATGGAAAATGATGCTTGTTTCTAACAAATTTTTCAAGGCATATTTTTTTTTGCCAACCACACTGAAAAGTCTTAGAAGGCTTATATGTCACTTTATGCAGTACTGCATGCAAGAATTTTGCTGTAAAAATCTGTCTTGTTTTTTCAACATGGTGTGTTCTGATTTACCACCTTTTCCATTTAACCCTCCCTTCTGCCTTATGATGCACTGTGACTTCTTTTCTCGCCAGTAAGCGGTTGATTTGCAGTTTCTATTGCTTGGACTCGTTTGATGTGCCAGTGCATAAGGACAGGCAGGTTAATCTGATCATGAACAGAGATGTGCACACACTGCTTCCTGTGTCAGCTCACCTCTGAACAAAAACAGAGCATGTGAAGAGGCCTCTTCCTTCTGAACAACCTGTGCTTGCATTTTATTTTGTGTAAAAGGAAAAATTAAACATTTAGTTACTTTGCAAAATTAAGGAAAGCAATTTTATTTAGAAGTTTAAACAAAAATAACTACTTTGTTGAAGTATGAATGTCAAGTATTGCTTAGATTTCCTTATGCCTTTGTAGATTAGATATCAAGCAGTTACTACAGGCTAAGGCTGAAGTGGAGCTGGAGCTGCAGAAATGGCAGAATAAGATGGAGGAAAAGAGTAAAGAAGAGCAGACTTTAAGGTATCATATTTTGTATTAGGAGATCCTTTCAATAACAAAAAAATCTGTTACATAATTCTCTTTTGAAATGACTAAATCCATCTGAACTGCAGGAGGCTGAGAATTCATTGGAGCAGAACTGTTTTAGAGGGATGGAGTAAGTTACTAGGAGAAGAATTCTGTAGAGTGGTTTCAGAGGAAGTGGAAGACTAAATAGTACAGTAAAAATAAGGATTGACTTATAATAAATTTTATAAGATAAATGGAAAAAGAAAGCTGCCACGTTGGGCTCAGAGGTAATATTTTCCATTCTAAGAAAAAAAATAGTATCTTTACCTTATCTTTGCCCTTGCTTCTAGACCATTGCCACTGTCATTCCATTTACTTTGTGTATTCTGTATAACCATTGATAATCCTATGCAAGGGTGGCAGAAGAGAAGAGATTTAATTATAGCTTTGAAACAAAGGACTTTGCTAGGTTTTCATGATTATCACTCATCAGATCTAGATGCTTTGTTAAAGGTGTGAAGGGCACCACTGTAACCTTGAGAATGTTTTGTTTGGGTTTTTTTTTCAATTTTAATGTATGGCTGCATTACCACAACTTGAGAATTGATGTAACAAGTTTGTTGCTGTGAAAATATGTATTGTGTTATCCTGAGCAGTTTCCCACTTCGGCCTTTAAAAAGAACAAAGCAGCTAAATCTTATGAAATAGGTTCAGTATTTTCAAAGCAGGAAACCCAAAAATTTTGTACCTATAAATATCTTTGCTCTTCCAACTGTAGTGAGGAAATGCAGAACCTGACACAGAAGGTAGGGAAACTGGAGCCAAAATTGGAGGAAGAGAAGAGACAAATGGCAGAAGATACAATGGAAAAGCTTAATGAGGTACAGATATGGTTTTGTTTGTGGTATTTTCCCTTTGTATCTAACTTGCCAATGGAGCTGTTAGTCTAAATAGCTGCTAGTTGTGTCTCTTCAGAGAGGCATTAAATCTTGTCAGAGAGATTCTGAACGATTCAAAATCAACTTGTTGATAAGTTATTTCAATAATTACCACTACAACTTGGGGTTTTTTTGGAGCTGTTCTCTGTGATTATCTGCCCTACCATCACTTTGTGCTTAGTAGGTGGAATGTTTGCAGAAAGCTTAGACTTTTAAGCATTTGGGTTTTTTGCCTCGTTCTCTAAGAAAAAGAAGATATTTGTGCTTTTGCTTATATCTTCTTATAACATCTGAACCCATTAGCTAATTTCACTCCAATTTTGTAGAGGGAGGCAGGTCTTATAGGAGTGGACAGGTAAAGGACAGAGACATAGGTAAGTGTGCTCACTGGCAGACTGGCAAAAGACAAAAAGCCCTTTTCAATAATTTTTATGCTGGTCAGGTGGCACCATATTTGAGTAAAGAGTTAGTGAAGATGTCAATACGATAAAATAACCACTTATCCCCTTTCAATTGAAGTATTCTAAAGTAGAGGTATTCCTAACCTCTTCTTTCTAGATTTTCCAGTAGCTAATAAATATAATTGTGCATTTTACCCTGGACAGTCTTAAATGGGGCTGTATAATCAGTTGATTTTTTTTTTTTGTAAAATATGACTGACCTTGGTATCTTTGCAACCTTCCATCCCTCTGCCAAGCATTTTTGTAACTGGCCAGTGAAGATGAATGAGCATTGCCAGATATGCTTCCAGATGCAGTGTGGTCATGTTAATCTCATTTTACTAAAAAATAGTTTAACATTATTACTGGGGATTTTGATAATTTGTACTTAAAAATAAATAAGCTCTGAAATACTGTAATAAAAATATGAATAAAAATGTCTGCTAGCTTAAGAGGGTGTTGGTTTTTATATGTTTTGCAATTCCTTAGTTTCTTTTTTTGTGTGTTATAGGCTAATGGATGCTAGATGATGTTTTGAATATCAAATAACTCGAGTCTTTAAAAACAGCCAACAAACAGCTCCTTTTTTCCTCTGGACTATATATATTCTTGGCCAGTAACCATCCATTTATTGAAATGTTCCTATTATTTGTAATTATCACTAAGTTCCTATCAATTTTTCATTTTAATAGTAGGTTGTCATTTTTAGTATAACTTGATCCGTTTACTGAACTTAAGCCTGTAACTTAGCTTTTTTAGGTTATAAATAAATCTTTTTCACACAACCAAGAGGGTTTTTTCAGAGTCTATAAAATCTCTTGGTCTTCTCTGTAAAAATTTTACGCCGACAAATTAAATTAGTCTTTTAAAATTGCTGGTAACTTTCATTTGGCAAGTGAGATATGACAGCTAGTATGGGATAATTAAGGATCAAAAGGATCAGATGATGAGGGGTGTAATATGCAACCCCACCTCAGAAGAACTAAATGGAACAAAATGTTGTTCTTGATTTCTTTTTCCTATAACTGATTTCTTCGAGATAGAAGAGTAGAGTTATGCCAATTTACACAAGCTTTCCCTCTTGTCAGTGTCATATGATGGCCAACTCATCAGTAAGCTTAAAGGGGTGATTATGGGGCCACAGCTGCCAGGATGAGACAATAGAGGGCTCCCTGGTTAATTAGTACTATTCTTCCCTGGAGAACAATTATAAAATGCAAAATTAGGTATTTGACATTTATTCTCAGTCTTCATTTCTGATCAACAAAGCAGTGGGCTCCACTTTTGGAGCTCTTATTGCTTTAGCAACGCATGGAGAAATAGGAGTATGTGTAAATGAAAACCTTTCCATTCTCATGCTCTGACAGCTAAAATGGGGACAGGAATGTGTTCCGGTGTAACAGTCATCTGGATGATGATGAGTTAGAACATGAATAGTATTCAGAACAAGGAGTTTCCTCAAACTTCCTTCCAACCTGCAAGTAGGATGAGCATTTAACAACTCCGGTGTTGATTTTTCTGAGTCATTTGTAACCTGTTTTCCTCATAGAATTCCAACTTGTGTCTTTAGTGTACTAAGTTAAAGAATCTCCTTTGCAGTCTTCACCGGTCTGCATGGTTAAAGGCAAAGAAGATCTCAGGAAGGAACAAGCAGCCAAAATCATTCAGAGACACTGGAAGATATACCGAAACAAGGTGAGGTTGTCCTCTCAGGGAGCAGTGAGGATGTCCTTCTCTGAATCTTACTCCTGTTTTGGCATCTACAGTAAACTGCTACCAGGCTCCAGGAACTGCAGTAGGGCCTCCCAGTGTAATTCCTTACCATCATCTTCTCTTCCACTGCTTTTTTCAAGTCCTCCCTGCTGCTGCTTTTGCCTTTGCTCTGTGGTACCCTGTTATTTCTGCTGTAAGATAGCCAGTTCCTGAATGAGGGAGTCTGGGTGAGCAGAGAAACTGAGGAAGCAGAGCACTGCTTGAAGCAGCACTGCTGCTGTTGCCTCTTTTGATTATGAGTGATAAGTTGAATTTCACTTGCAGAAATCCTCCAAACAATACAGGTCCATGTATTGATTTACACTCAGCTAAGACAAAATGATCTAGGAAAAAAGCAGTAACCTTAAGTTTTGTTCTGTGGGCAACAGCATAATGCTGCTTTTTCCACATACAGGACATATGGTGTGAGATAGGTCTTGTAATTGCTTCTTAGGAAAATAAAGATAAAACTATCCACACATCTTTCAAAGATTAAAAGCTTTTTTTTCCTTAAATTTGTTGTTTGAGTTTTCAGGTAGAAGTGGGACAGGTGTTTTCTGTATGTTTTGATTGTTGGATAAATTTGAAAAATCTTTATTAGATAAAACTTGTATTTATTTGTGGCATTGATTTAGGCATTTTTCATTTCAGAAAGAAGAAATTGCTCTGAATGAGGTGAGTGCCTTTTATGATACTCAGTAAAACAGTAAAACAGATTTAATTTGTATCAAAAAACAAATAAATAACTTCATAATTTTAAAAGTTTTACTGTGGTACGAACTGTGGTACCAAGATCATGTTTGTTCTTCACATTGCCTCATGATCTTCTTTCTGACATCCTGGTTTTGTTTGGTATACCGTGTCAAATAGTTCCCCTTTTGGTTTCAGATTTTCTGTACTTGGTACTTTTTGCAAGATGAACACATCTGAAAATCTTGAACCAAATTGGATACTAGCAGACAGGAAAGTTTTTCTGTATTAGGGTAATTCTGATAATGCTGTCTTTTTCACTATAATGAGTCTTTAGAAAGATTTGAAGTAGGAATAGCATCTTACATTTGTTCTTCCAGAACATTAAAAATCCTACTTTCAGAAATTAGAACAAATTCTGACAGTGTGGCACAAATGTGCTGGTTTACATCTAGATGAATTTTTTTTATTACAATCCTGTAAAATCTCTTAAGTAGAGAGGAAAGACTTACGTTGTGCCATCACCAGCCTTGGCTTGATTTCTGATTGTACCGGAACATCACAGACTCAGAATCTAATATGGCAATGGGAGCATGTTGCTCTATTTGTGACATACAGGCTGGTGTTTGCAGCTAGAACCTCACTGCGTTTGATAGGATCAGTTATGAGCACCTTCCAGATTGAATTTAAACCATGGGGGGAGGGTGTCTATGGATTGTCACAGGCTGGAGATTCTCTGGATTGCAGCAGAGTACCTGTGAAGAAATGGAGATATGTGTGTAACCCCTAACTCTAAGAAAATGTCAAGGCATTGAAGAGTTGCCGTTGCACAGGAACAGTTATTTTTCCCATGTGTCTCTTCCCTCTGGACTCTTGTTTTAATTTACAACTGCCATCTTTCAAAGGAGCTAACGTCTACTTATTTCTTCCCATGCTAGGCAGTTGTTAAGCTTCAGGCAGCTTTCAGAGGACATTTAGCTCGGCAGAAGCTGTTACTGAATAACAGGATGCAAGATGCAAAATCTCACAACAAGGTAATTGTTGGGGCAAATGAGTATCCAGCCATCCCATTATGTTTAGTTTACTGTGTAAAGTACTGTATTTCCAAACTTAATTCTCTGAATCACCCAGTGATGTTGTTTTAATGCATGGGTTGGCAGCACCACTGTAATTCCAGAAAGATATCGAGCTCATTCCCTGGCCTCCCTTTCCATCTTCTTTAGTTCATAGTTTTTCTTAGAAGTAAACCTGTGACTTGTCTGAATTACAGACTGCAATTAGGTCTCATCTTTTCTTCTGGTTCTCCCATCAGCTAATAACGTACCCTTTAACTCTTTAATTTGAAGCAATGTTGAAACACTGCACTTGCTCTCAAGTGTTCACTGAATCATTGTGGTAATAGACAAACGTGTGTCACTGAAATTCAGAAATATCAATTTGGAAAGCATCTTTGGATTGAAAAGTAAAGGGGTCTTGCGTGTGGCATGCTCAACCAAAAACTTATAGTGCCCTCTGTCTTGTCAAACTTGCTCCAGATTACTCAGTTCTGAGTGTGAAAAAAATTCCTTACCAATTAAACATTTAGTTTCTGTAGATCATTTGCCAACTCACGTGAACATCCTTTGAACCTTTAGCAGACTAAAGTTAATTTGTAATTCTCCATCCAAATTGTCCATCTGGTTGCACTTTACATGCATTTTTACTTCAGTAAACTGGCCTAATTTCGCAGGTCTGAATACTTGATACAAGCAGAAGATATATCCATCATGAGGGCTGCCCTGCCTCCTTCAACTTCGAAAGGTTTCCTTCCTGGAAAATAAATGAACTTTCCTTGCAGGTGTCTGCTCTTTCATTAATAGAATACACATGCTTCAAAGCTTGTATAATGATTAGATTTGCATTTCCTGGTGATGTAGTATTATAGAACCTTAAAGACAGCAAACCAATAGATGAGAATATTTACTCTACTCCCACTTTCACCATCGGCAGTACATTTGTGAAAGCTTCTGTCAAGCTTCTGGGCAATCTGTAAAAGGTCAGTTTTCTTTAATCTGCTTTGCAGATCTCCTGTGTGTGTCCTGTGTCAAACCCCTTGAACTTGTCTTCTGACTGTGAGGAGAAAGATGAGACTGTGACATTCATCCAGTCCATTTTCAGGGCTCATTTAGCACGTACAGCACTGCTTGAGGAGAGGTAAGTGAAAAACAGATATTTCTGCAACATGCAGTAGTAAAACTGTTTTTATTACAGGGGAGGGGTCATATTTTATAAAATTTTAGTGTGGATTTCTTGGCTGAGAGAGGGAATAAGGCTAGTGTTCCAATAAATACAGAGGACAGCTTGCTCGTGGGAAAATGCAAAGAGTATGCTACTAAAAGGGTTTCTTGTTGCAGAAGTATTCTTCCTGTATCCTGTTGTATGTTCTCTTCCATAGCAATGGGAAAAAGTAAAGAAAAATAATTACTCTTTGGAAAAAAAAAATTAAAATTGCAGTTGCTGTCAAACTGATTGCTGGTACCCTCACTTAATGTAACTGAATCTGAAGCCCTGAGATGTAAAAATTAAGGCTTACGTGGATGAAGAACAGGGAAGAGCTAGAATGCCATCTTGCATACAGCCTAGTGACTTAGTTCAGCAAGAAGGCAGTGATTTGCTTACTGCTTGGGTTTATGGTGACTGTCTTGAAAAATGCTTCCTTTCTCTCTAGGGTTTACTGCACTGCAAGTCTTTAATATTGGCTGCCATGGTTACAAGGAGAGTTACATAGTTGTCACCTTGCTTTAGTGTTGATTTCACTTCTGCAGGTGATAAGCTTTTACCTCTTGGAAGCTAGCAGCACAAGAAACTTTTCTGAATGCCCTCTGAAGACAGACAGCAGTTCCTGTTCTGTGCTTCACGCTGTGCAGTGTGTCTTTTTGCAGGCTGTCTGTGTCCAGTGCACCAAGTGAGAAAGCAGATTCTGCAGTTTACATTACAGAGGAGAAACCAGTCTCAGCAGTGCTCCAGAGACCTCCTTCAATCTTCGTGTCATCTCTTCCTGGTAATCTCATTTCCCTCTGTTTTCAAAAGTTTGACAGTTTTGGGTGGGTGCACGCACTGTTTGTGCACTCATACACACCTGCAAATGCATACTTGTGTGTGTGTGTCTTCTTCCAGTTTGATGACATGCTGCTTATACTGGCAACTGCAGTCCCTTCAATAAAAAATAAAAGCTTTGGCAGTATCAGTACCAGCTTCCCCACAGTGCTTTGCCTGTCACAGCTGTGGTTTGGAAGGTCTCTCTCTGGTGTGAGTAGTAATGATTCAAGGAACATGGTGTTACTCTGCTTTGCCTCTCTACTTCCTTTTCAGTCCCCCCAGCCCTGTAGCTGCAGTATGGTACTTTCCACTATATTTTGGGCCCAAAGCCATAGACGAGCTGAGAATGTTTTCCCTGTCCTGACTTAGTTTCTGAAGGGAACAGACATCTGGTAGAAAGAACCATCCTAGCCAGCCATGTGTATTTAGTCACGTTTTTTCAGCAGTCTTCAACTGCTGCAGTAAGGGGAAAAATGAAGTCTTGGATAACTTTGCCAACTAATACTATAATGGGAGAATGTCTGTCTTTTTTTATGGCTCTTACGCCATTTGGTTTCCCTCTTGAATTCTTCACTGCTGCTCCTCAGAAGAGGAGTTAAAGCCAAAGAAGCTTTTAAGAGTATGTTAGAAATACAGAGTAGGAAAGGCAAAACAATGATGCAGATAAGGCAGCCCTAAACATGCAGCTTCAAAGGAGTTAAAAACAAACTGAAAAAGGTTCATTCTATCCACAGTGGGATATTTTAGGTTTTTATGGACCAGCTGGAGAAAGAAGAGCAACTTTGAGTGTGACCCGAGAAACACTGACTTGTTTTTTGTCAGTAAAAAGCTGACAGTCTCTGCAGACTTGCTCAGAAACAGAGCATGCTGTAAGCAGCTGAGGCTGTTTCTCTAAGATATGAGATGGGGAATGAGCCAGATTTGCAAGGGCTGTGAATACAGAAGTTACTCTTCAGTGAAGGAAAATGTGTTTAAGAAACTTTATTGTATCCCTTATTCAGGAGCATATTCTACTTTGTGAAGGAGTAGGTAGGACTTGCTTCTGAAGATGTTACAGTTTTGAGTGATTTTAGTGATGTTTCTGATGGTATCCAGGAAAAAAACATGCTGCAACCTCGTGTTTTGCCTCTGCTCTGCTGTGGTAATTGTTATTGGTATGCTCAGTCTAAACCCAAAGTATTTCTGTTGTGAAATTCTACCCAAAGAGAAAGAATCACTAAAAAAAAATACTTTCTGCTTTTGAAGAATTGCTCCTAAGACCCAGAGAAGGGTGTAAGATAAAGGTAGTCTGGTAAATGCAGTTAGTATGAATGCTAATAGAGAACAGTCACTGTCTAACCATGAAGACTCCAAAGTTAACTTTTATTGCAGATTATGAGGACAGAGTGATGAGTGAAGTAGTTCTGAAAGAATTTATGTCAGAAGGAATAGAGAGGAGACCATAAGCGTTTGAACTTTCTTCCTTGCAGTCTTTTTCTGGTGAATATCAAAAAGGAGAGATTGGAAGCAAAGCAAGTTATATTTGCTGCTCATCTTACAAATATGGGAGACATTTTCAAAATCTGGGATAAGGATGGAAAGTATTTAGATAGCTTGTGAAGAAGTGTACTGGATAGGTGCTTCTGTAAGTGCACAGCGGCCCAGAAGACTGTCTTGCACTACGTAGCTCTGGGAAATACTAGCTTTTGGTGCTTTGGAGGGTTTAACCAAACTCTTCCAAAAGACAAATTGGGAAAAACCTACTAAAGGAAGGAGAGCATTCTGGTGTAAGTGACCCCATGGCAGACTGTTTGTTTATAACAGGCTTTTTGCCATTTGAATTCATGTAGCTTAAGCAGGTTAAAGTTAACTGAAAGTCCAACACCTGTCATTCCCAGCTCATGACTGATGTAAAAAATCCACTAGCAAAATTGGGTTTTGATGTAATGTTATCACTGCTCATCCTGCAGCTTGGAAAGTACATGAGACAAAGAGCTTGTTTTAACAGCTGAGTGATTTAAAGCAACCAAATTCCTTTAGCTTTAAATCATGCAGCTGTTGAACAAGCTCTTGCTGCATTTGTCCCAAGTCCAAACTTGGATTTCATGACCTCTGGATCTTGCAATTGATCTTAAACTTTCAGCAAAAGTATATATTGCAGTTAGTCATTTAATTTCACTACCCTTTTGGCATTATTTGAGAGAAAGATGAAATTATTTGATGGGAAAGATGAAAATGTGTTTTAAAGAACCTTATGTATCTGCTAGAATAAATGTAGATACAATTCTGGTCTAGCCACTATCAATACAATTGTTAGCTTAATTTGAGGCTTTTTTGAAATCATAATGAATTTACAACTGTTAAGTCTAATGAGTGCTTACCCCTTCACAAGCATACAGCTAAAGTTGTCACTCTGAAGTATGTATTAAACTGAAAATGAGGACAAGAAAATCTTAAATATCAAGCACAGGATATTATCAAGAGTGATTTGATCAATACTAAGCTATTTCATATATAGTATCTGTTTATTGTTGGAGTGGTATCTTCTAGATATCATGCCTGCTTCTGGAACTTCTCTTTGCTCTTCCTTATCACCAGTACTACTGACTCATAAATCTTCCTGCAAAACGCTTACGTTATTTGTTGACTGATACAGAGAAGTATTTCACTTAACTGGAAAGTCGTGTGTGTTTGCTTCTGTAGGTTGAGGTCAATGTAATGGCCTCCCTGCATTCCTCTTTTCCATTCACAGCCTCTCTGTCTGTCACTCTTTCTATTTCTGGGCTTCTGTGGTCCCCTTTCTTTATTCCACATTCCAGTTGCTATGTAGCTCCTCTTCCATACCAGGAGGTTTTTTCTTGTTGTTTCATTGAGACCCATGGCATGTCTGTTCTTCTCCCCAAGTAATATTCTCTGTGTGCCCTTCGTTTTCCCTTTCATTTCAGTGTCAAAATCTCAGTGTATGGCTTCTTACTTGTCTGTTTCCTCTTTCTGCCACAGGTCATCTTGATTTGTTTTCTTCTCTGGGAGATAGTATTTTCAGAGAATTGTTATTTTAAACTGAAAAATAAGTGAAGCCGAGGGGAGAATATTGTGCTCAGAGTATTAACAGCTGAAGGGAGGATAATGTGCTAGGAGTATTAATAGCTGTCATCATTTAGTTCACGGATCTCTTGCAGAGGGGATACAAACTGCTGGTTCTGTTCATCAGATGTTAGGAGCCTTGTATGTGTCCATTTTGTTCCTCTGATTTTCCAGTATTTACTGGAATTATGAAGTGTCTATGTGTTCATGCCCTGAAGATTTTTTCAAAAGTTGGAATCTATGAGATGCATAGAACCACACACCCAGAAAAATAGCAAAGAAGCAACAAAGCTAAAATAAAGAAAACCATGATGTGGTCACTGTTTTTATTGTCATTAAGTAAGGTAGTACAGCATGTGAATAGTATTTTTGGTATTTTACAGATATAAGGATGAAACACAGTCACAGAGAGCTTCCATCATTTTTTTTCATTCCTGATTTCCATTTTCTCTATATCTGACTGAAATTCTCATGACCTTTTTGCTTAGCTTAAGCTTGCTTGGGTCAGTTCTTCCTTTCTGACCATCTAATAATATTTATTTTTACAACCTGAGATGACTTCAGTATCAGATTGCTTTACTTTGTGGTGTGTAACGTCTTGCAAAGATTTAAGACAAATCATATGTGGTCAGTATGTCAACTTAATGCTTGCTGTGCATGCTCTTTCATTAAAGAGGAACAGGAATAGTTATATGCAGGAAAAGATAGACCAGAGGTATTCATAACTGTAGGTAATTCTGGAAACTTAATGGCTCAGAGAATATTACAGTTCCCACAAGGGCTTGTTGTTGTCAATGTTGTTTATTGATGACCTTGTTTCCTTTGTAATTATTTCAGCCAGATCCTCTGAGAATCTGTCGCAGCCTGTTCCCTCTCTGTCTGTGGACGAAGCTCACTCAGATGATTCTGATGATATTGTCATTGTCTCTCCCTTGTTGCAGATGAAGAAAAACCACACCCACTTTTAAGTTTTGATAACAGGCTCTGGTGATCTCGAATTATTCGATTCACAAACAAAACTGTAAGACAAAGGTGAAAAAAAGGGGAATATCAGCCCCCTTTTAATGACAGTTGTCATTATTTCAGCCGTAAGTGAGTAACTGTTTGATATGCCGTCTGCAGTCTATAGCCAAATGCCACTGACTGTTAACCTTATCCTCCTGGTACACAGAGTTCTTGGATTTAAAAACTAAACCAAAACACGTCCATGTTTTTGTCTCACGATCAGGATTATTACCAAATTTAAATGAAAGTGATAAAACCTTAAGCTATTTCATGTCAAACAAAGTTTTGTTTCAGGTCAACTAAAATACTTAATTGGAAAGTGTTTAATGACATGGCTCTGATTTTCAGCCTGTGTAGGAAAGGGGAACAACTTGTATTTGTTCCAGGTCCTCCCTATTGAAAAATTTTACTGTATCACATTTTAATATGTTTTGTTTATTTTTATACTGAACATTTAGAGTCTGTGCAGACCTTGTAAAGGCTTTTAGAAAGCCATTTCTTTATCATGGGCCTATTCTAGGCCTACTGTATCAGCAGGGTTTTTTATTTATTGCTTTTCCCAAGGGTACTTGCTATCCCATGTATAGTACCATTTTGTATTTGGCATGTCCAATCATGTAATCAATTTTGTGTGTTTGACAGAGCAGGTGCATAATAGCAGGAGTGTTCTGTGAACGGTGCCCTTGTGACTGCTTTTTCTGCTAGCGTATCACAAATATTGAGTGGATTATGCAGGGTTGTCTCTAATATGTGAAAACTTTATTCTGAGAGTCAGGGATGACCCCTGAGCATAATATACAAAACCTAACCCATGCACTTTGGTTTGGGAACAGAGGTGGTATGTTGGATTATAATAGAAATTCAGACTACATCCAGAAATAGCACTGTCTGAGAATCTGTTGTCCATAGAAGGACCAAAGACATAATGGGCTGTGAAGAATATGGTCAGAGGGGTCTTTCCAGATCTTTTATGCAGTTTGTACCCCTTTTTGACTGGAAGGAGAGCCTTAAAGTTCCTGCTGTTCTACCAACATCCTTCACAGGCTTTACAATGTGTGTGGGGGTTTTTTAAGGTGAAGTAGATAAATTATATGATATTTACTGGATGGAAAATTTAATTTTACAGACACACAGTGAAGTCTTTGTGGAGACCCTAATGGTTTCTTTGTCATCAAGGAGTAATAAAGACTCCTGTAAACAGAAAGCACACTTTTAAATATAAGATTTTTATCGCCTTTTCCCTCTTCTTTTTTAAATTAAAAATCAGTTGCCACTGTTCCACAGAATACTAATAAGTCAGAGCTGTCTCAGCTCTTTGATTTCAATGAAGCACTATCTGAAGCTTATCATAGTTCATGCCAGTACTTGCAGCCAAAGAGGAAACTGGATGGCTGCAGCACAATGTAGCTGATTTCATTTAATCCCATCAGTGGAAATGTTGCCTGTGCTATTTCCAAAGGCAGTTTTGGGAGCTCTCCATACCCAAAGCAGACTGAAGAATGTCATTTACACTCCCGTTGGGTGAATTTTTCTTGCTGGTACTTCAGTCACGTGGCTGTCATCTATAGAAAGGATAAAAAATATATGAAATAAAAGAATAAAAGGGATAGAATACTCTTGGCAGAAGCTGATCCCTGCTGTATGGAGGTCATGTTATAAAAAAGAGTCATTTTGATAAACAGAAGCAGAGCCATACTGAGTTGTTTATGTATAATATTTCCAGTCTGTAAGTGTGACCCTGTCATGGATACCTCCAGAGAGTAACTAGAGCTGAGGACTCTGACTTATTAAGGGGAGAGTATGTAGTATGTCAGGACCGAGACTGATATAAAATACCTACCTAGCTGTTATCCTATAGGGAAACACTTGGACAGCAAATGTAATAAAGATGACATTCTTTTACTTTACTGTGCTGCAATAATCAATATGAAAGTATTAGGAAGTGGATACAGAGCAGAAAGACTTGTGTTGTAGCTGAGCATGTGGCTGGCAGTAGTGCTGTCAATAGACAGGGAGGGATAGTGTCTTGGTATGACCCAAAGGACAGACAGAGTGAAAAGGAGCAAATGTTTTCTGGGATGAGTGAAGATGTGTCTAGAGCTTCCTAAATTTCAGTCTGCTATCTCCTAGCTAGCAAAAATCTGATACTTAACTTGAGCTGGGCTTTAAACTCATCTCTTAGTTTGGAAGATAACTATATACTCAGTATACATCAAAAGTTTGGTGTGGTAGAGTAGGAGGAGAAACCCCCACAGTTTTAGTATTTTTTAATATTGTTTCATTATGTGCTGGAATGGAATGTGTTGAGATCTTGAATTGGTTGCACTTGGGTCACAACAACCCCATGGGGAAGGGTGTCTGGAAAGCTACTTGATGGAAAAGGCTCAAACCTCTGAAAATAGGACCAATACAAACATACTCAGCTTCTGAAAAATCTGCCTTTGTAGGAAGAAAATCCATGTTCTGTAGTAACCTTGTGGGGGCGTCAAGGTCTTGAATTAAAATTAAACTCCACTGTAACCTGTGTAATCTATCAGCACACTTTCCATTTCACTGATAATGGGTTAATGTTGCCTACTTAAAACCTTTTGCAATTTACAGTAGAGATTGTGTGTGAATATAGAGATGTGGCTTTCATGGGGTGTTATCTCTCTTCATCTCTTTTTGCCCTTAAGTGCCTATGCTGTAAATCTTTGCTGAGGCACCAAGATCTGAAAACTGTATTGTTTTCTGTGTAGCTATAAAAATAATCCCTGCACAGGCAACTTTTAATATAGTTGAAATGGAAAAGGATTAATCCTGCTATCTGAGAGCACCATTAATTTTAATGATCTTTTTAATATTTAGAACTGTGCAAGTCTCTTATGTAATTTATTTTGGGAACTTTTAAAAGCTTGAAATGTATTTTCATGTAATTGTTGAGCTTTCAAATAAAGTTTGTAAATGAATTGTTCATGCATTCCTGCTGCAGGTGCTGTATTTGCAGTGCTTCTTTGGCCTCTGCTCCCTGTCGTGCTTGTTTTCCCTTTGCACCTAGATTGACCTGTTACCTCTGGCTGTTTTCCTGAGCTGATAGCAACAAGGTAACTCTTAAACATGTAGAGTATGAAATTCATGCTTTAGTAGACATTCAGCATTGCCCTGTCAGGAATGAATGGTGTTCACGACCAAAGAGTAATGGAATTGAAAGAGGTGATGGGGTTGTGCTTTCAGTCTTGGCTTCAGGTGTTTTATTCAAACAAGAAATCCTGTCAAGTAGTTCTACAACTGAAAATCATGCCACTGCCTCAAACATACCTGGTTTTGTGTGGAGTACGGCAAGTTTTGTTTATGCCTTTTCATCTGTTGTTGTGCTCTGTGCTTGTTGGCTGCAGCAGTCATGCTAAGCAGTACCCAAACCAGTGAAATTCAGATAAAAGATTCAAAAGAAGTAATTGTGCTGACTGTTTGTGCCTAAATACATTATTGATTAATACTTCTCAGAAACCATTTGTAGGAATGGTGCGGAACGGATAACCAGCATTTGAACTCACAGGAGCCACAGAGCTCTCCCTGTGAGAGGGTTTGGTGGTGCTGCACACATGCCCAGGACTGGGTGAAACTGGTCTGCTGTCAGCTGAGACAAGGAGTCTGCAGGGTTCCAAAGACTGTTCAGTTTATTTGTAATGTATCCCCTTACCTCGGTTATTGTTGCTGTTTATGAAGCTCTGGTGGAAGGAATCGGAATATACGCATTCCTTTCCACATCTACTGAAAAAGCCATTAGAGACTCACAGAAAAACAAGCTTTATGCTACTTTATAAAGATAGAAGACCCTGCTAACTGCTGTGAAGACATGGGAATCCTGCAGTTATCTTCCTGTCAACAGAGTCCTTGTTGTAGGACTCAAACAGCTGTAAGAGTACAAGACTGAAACAATGAGTCTGTGTGTGCTGAATAGATTATCTAAATTTCACTTTTTTTGTTCCGTCCTGTCTGCTCCACTGACATATGCTCTGGGTTTTTTAGCAGAAACTTCAGTTCTAAATCTTAAATGCTGGAGGTAAGCCATGTGGCATGAACGGAGAAGGTCTGATATAATTTCTTGGAGCAGACTTGTCTTAAATTCAGTTGAAAGCAATTAAGCATTCACACTAGTTTCTTAAACAGTACTTCTGCTTCATCTGAAGTCAGAGTGCCCTTGACTTCAGGCTTTGCGGCATCTGCTTATGGTAGAGTTTTCAGCTAACTAATTGCTTTCCCCACATGAGCTTCTAATGGTGAAAAATAGTTTCATTCATTCTTTGGGCATCATTAAGACCTGCAAAGAGTGAAATATCCATGTTAGATGCTAGGTTATTAGGGGAGGATTTTCAGGCATGGTTGCTGGTCTGGTGCTGCATCAATTCCTGTGAAGGTTCCCTTCTAACATTTGCTGATGTGATTCTTTGGTGGAGACAGCATTGACATCAATTTCTGAATGCCTGCCCTGTTTTCAGATGTGTGTACAGCACATCAGCTCTTGCCTGTATGTGGCCTTTAGCACTCATTGTGTCCTCACTGCGCTCAAAGGAGTAGCCTTGAATGGGAAGCGTTGCTGTGTTTTTATTAACTGTACTTGTTGTGAGTCTGCTGATGAGGTTGTACCCTGCTCCTCTTGCCCTCCCACTGGCTGGCTGGCCTAGTTGCCTTTTTCAAATCTGAGAGCCTGTGTATTCGCACATCTCTGATCTCCAGTAAGGCATTCATGTTCCCCCCACCGGAGCTGTGTATAAACAAAACTTCCCCTCTCAAGATGCTGCTCAGACTGCAACAGCTCCCACACTGCTTGGTAGGGGTTTTGTCAAAGTGCCACAAAGACATTTTGTGCTCAGTGCCACATGAGCCCCTTTAGGGCTTCTGTTCTTGGTAGGTGCAAACAGATGTGTCAAAATTTTGATGCTTAAAATAGCCCAGGAAGAACCATGAGGGACACCATGCCATTGTAAAGGGCTGTCTTACCTCCCTCACTATCAGACAGATAATCTTACACCTGCATCTCGCTCCTCTGCTCCTCCTCAGTCTGTCAGCTCTGCAGCAAGGAGGCTCTACTTCAGTAATGTGATGGAGCTTGAAAGTCTTTCCCGTAACATGAATTTAGAACTGAAATAGTGTAAAATTTCTCCTGTGATTACAGTGCTGCTGTAAAAAAAAAGGAAATGTTTAAATGGCCTCTAGTTATATGCATGGAAAAGTTAGAATAGCTTTTAATAAACAGAGATTGAGCATGGCTGCCTGTAATACAAGTTACAACATTCTGTACATTGTCATTACCTAGCAAAAATCTTTATTTGCATCTTACACAAATTGGGGCAGAACCTTCTATTTATCTAACCTGGGATATTTTCCTGAATGGGCTTTCTACAATTTACACACAGAATTGGCAGTTTTCTTCCTCCTCTCAACAGATATTTAATAGTCACGTATTGCATTTCTATGCTGGTAAACCTTCATTATTATACAAAACGTACTAGAATGTTGTGAAGAAATATCTTAAATAATTAAACAGAAACTGAGTGACAAAACAAACGAACAAAGTGCAATTTGAGCTTTTATTTTTTTCCTTTTTATATTCACTTATTTGCTAATTTGCTTAACTTACTGAAGTGCAATGGGTCTCTCTGTGATTAGAGAGAATTTGCCGAGTTCCTTTATAATTGTTTCTTTGCAATTAACTAAATAATAGAATGTTCTGTGTGTTGCTCTCCAGGGAAAGGAAAGGAGCGGGCAGGTGCTTTTGTAATAGGATTTCCACATCTCCCACCCATTTCCCTGGAACTCACCAAGCATAAAAAGATCAGTAGAACATGAGAGAGAGTATTGCCTCAGGACTGGAAATGACAGAATTAACCTTTGCATATAATTTATCTGAGTTTGCTTAAAGCTTTTTATGTTACCTCTGGCTGTGGCTATTCTTCATTTAAACCCCAAAGTCCCTAGGAGAACTTCAGAGGAAAGCAATGAAGACCCAGATGTGTGTTCCTGTCTGCAGCTGCCTCTGCTCTAGGGAAATCCTTCAAGCTGGGAGGAGAAGTCACCTGGGAAGAGTGGAGGCTGGGGACTGAGCTGTCGTGAAGGGGGCAGCAAAAGCTGGGAGAGGCTGGAGGGCAGCCCTGGCTTTGTTATTTCCTTTGGCTTTCAGCAGCAGAATACAGAGGAAGCCCTGGAAGGAGAGGAAGGGTAATTTTAATAGAGGCACAGTCTAGCTCAGTGGGAAGGAGGCACGGTGTGATGTAAGGGCAGAGTTTATGGAGCAGCAGAGGTGAACAGGGTGAAGGTGTTACCTTACAGTGGCAGCTGAGTGCTGAGACACGGTTGTCTTGCTGACCTCCCTCTGGCTGCCTGTAATTTAGCTCCTGGTCTCAAGAGGGTAACTCATCCATCTGCTGGCACTTGGAGTTCAGTCTTGCCTTATTTAAAGAAAAATCTGTATTGTTGGCTAAAACCTTTCATAACGCATATTCGGTCTGACAGCCAGGGGAAGGCTTCTTGCTTCACAGTATATTAAAAGCTGAATTATTGCGTTCCATGGTGAATAAGAAAAGCCAGGAGTATGGGACTGCTGCTTTAAAAAGGTGCTCTCATTGCAAGTATTGCATCAGCAGTGTCTGGAGTCAGAGAGACGCTTGTGAAAAGCAAAAAATGGTACATTTCTAGGAGTGCTTTTTCAGATGACTTGATGATCTCAAGAGGGCAGGGGATAGCACTGGCTGCCGTATTTTGGAGATTTAAACTATTTTTTTTTTTATCTTTGTGGTCTTTAGTTTGGAACATCTCTCGTTTGCCTATTTTGTCCAGTGATTCTTTAGCAAAGCCACTGTCAAAGCAAGTTAGCAAACACTAATATGGCTCTTAGGGTTACTTTTCAGCAGGATTATCAGCTGACAAGCTGACATTTGCAGTTTGCTTTGGGTGCTTGTAGAACTGCTTTCCATGCAAGGGTGATTTACTATTAGTCTTTATTCCTGGAATGTCAAAGCAGTGGCTTGTTCGTTCATTTTGCTTTGGCAAAACAGGGTGTGTGGGAAGGGGAAAAGGCTGCTATAGTCAAAATATGAGAGCGTTGATAACTTTTTGTCGTGTAATCAAGAATTACCCAAATAGGATCAAATGAGAGATGTTAGCTAAGAAATGCAAATGTTTCTTTGTGATGATACAACAGGCTGAAATGCCCTGCCATGGAAAGTACAGTTAGCCCTAGATCCTGTGGTTTGCCTGTTATCCCTAGTTTGCTGAATTCATTTTACTCTGGTTTTTCATATTTTTCTATGTCATTATAAATAATTGTGGGGGAGATATTAAAACTGTTGATGCCTCTGTTTCTCTGTAATCCCAAATCCTAATTCCACTGTAATTTAATGCAGTTGTCTCTGCAGCAAATGGCTGTGAGAGGCATTCACACCAGTGCTGAGCCTGCTCTCTTTCCCACTTACCCCGTCCCCCATATGGCGCCTCAAACCGCTGCGCTGATACCGCGGTGCTCACACCCCTATTTAATAGCATCCAGCTTTTCTGTCACTCGTTCCAAAATGTTTTGTCAAAGAAGATCTCAGTGTGGAGCGTCTGCTGCATCTGTTTTGATTTCATGTCCATTCCAAGTCCAAATGTGCTTGGACTTGCAGCCTGGTAGGGTTTTTCTGTCTACCCAGAGGCGCATGGCAGCACTTAGGTCTGCAGGACAGATTACAGCCTTGAACATTTTGGTGCTGAATTGAATGAACTCTGGGCATGAGTGGCCCATCCAGAGAGATATCTTTCCCCCAGTGAGGTCTCTCCCCTCCTTGTCTACAGGTTGTTTGAACTGCAGGTGAAACATGTTAGATCATCAGGCTTTAAAATAATTCCTTCCTCATCCTTGCTGGCATTGTGGAAGAAAAGAAGCAAGAAAGCAAAATTGGCTGTTGTTCAGTTGCCTTCCTGCAGAAAAAAAAATACCTTCCTTGGAGAAGGCTGGATGGAGCTTTGGTCTTATATCTTATACCTTTGTATATCTTGTACTTGTGCACATACTGTGTGGCTGTGAACTCTCTGACATGTGCCTTAATGCTATTTGTGAATGATAAGATTTCATTTTAGCTATGTTGATAATACGCTATGTTGATAATACGCTCATGAAAATCCCATCCTAGTCAAAAGCTGTTAAAGTTGATGCTATATTTCAAGACATCAGCAGAAATGTGTTTATTTAGTCCCAATGTGTTAAATAGCCCATTTTAACATTTTTGCTTTCCATATTTATAAAATGCATCGGTGAGGACAGCATAAAGTCCTAACTGCCTTTGGAAATAGTAATAAAATCATACTTGCAAAAGAGATATCTCTATAATACCTCCCGACCTGTTACCATTTAGGAGAAAAAAGCAGTTTGTATTACTATTTTTCCCAATACAACACTCCAGTATTTTTTGAGTTTTCATGGGTCATAATGGTTTCTAATTCTAAACAGCTCTAACTCGATGAGGGTTTCTAAAGCTGTAAGGCATTTGCTTGGAATCTGTTTGAATGCTGGATGGTCCTTTTTCCCCTTCCAAATCCAAGTTGTGTTGAGTGATATTTAAACCACATCATTTTCGGCTTGTCAGAATGTCAGTGGGTGAAGGGCTCAGCGGCAGAGTTGGGTGGGGAGGTTTTGGGTTGTGTGATGGGATGGAGAGGGTGAAAGCCCAGGGGATGGTTGGAATAGACTGGACAAGTTTAGGTACTCCTGTATCAATGCAGGGCTACACCACACAGAGTCACTGAGGTTGAAAAAGACTGTCAAGGTTGAGTCTAGTCATAAAATAACTAGAGCAAGAATCAAATCATTTGGCCTCTTCCTTTTAAAAGAAAGTAGCAAATATTTTTATACATTTCAGTTGTAATAGGAACAGTACAATCTTTGTAAATGAATTTAATGAATCTGGGATTGCTGCTGCTTACAGTGGTTATCTTTCCTATTTTACTGTGCTATCCTAACATTATCCAGAGTATGTACTTACTGGTTTCTGACATGTCCCACTGGGAGGGTATGCTTGTATGTTTTTACCTTTAAGACTAAAAATAGTTGGTTATGTTCTGTTTAGAAAGAAATTAAAAGCCTTTCCCATCGGGTCAGGGTATAATCCTCGGGAAAGCTGTGTCGGAGTAGCTCTGTGGGAAGCACAACCCCTGCTGTTCCATTACGCACAGCTCCACTGTGTTAGGCAGTAAGATGCTGTCATTGCTGAAATACTTAGGTGTTTGATTCATGGCTCTGATTTACGTAGTCATCAAAACAAGCTGACAGTTCCAAGTCCATCAAAGTTAGTGAAACTCTGTAATTGGCTTTGGGTCAGGGTCACGGTCTGGAAGAGGCCAGACCTTTGTCTGCAGAATCATAGAAGGGTTTGGGTCTGAAAGGACTTAAAAGCCCATCCAGTTCCAGCCCCCCTTTCATGGACAGGGACACCTTCCACTTGATTAGGGTGCTCCAAGCCCCACCTGACCTGGCCTTGAACACCTCCGGGGATGGGACACCCACGAGTTCTCTGGGTAATCTGTACCAGTGCCTCACCACCCACAGAGTAACAAATTTCTTCCTTATATCTAACCTAAATCTCCCCTCTTGCAGCTTAAAACTGTTCCCCCTCATCCTATCCCTTCACTCCCAGATAAAGAGCTCCTTCCCAGCTTTCCTGTAGCCCCTTTCTGTTCTGGGAGGCTGCTGTAAGGTCTCTGCTCTAAGGTCTCCTCAGAGCCTCCTCCAAGCTGAACAAGCCCAGCTCTGGTGGAAGCTAGAGGAATGCTCTGTGTCTCCATGAAAGAAGCAAAGGTTGGGCACACGTGAAAATCACGAGAGGGGCTTGTCTGGATCTTTAGGCACGTCAGTACTTCTAGAAAATCCCCTTGTTTTTTGTAAAAGCTAAGATAGGCTTGGGAAGAAAACTGGGATCCAGTGCCACAGGAACAAGTGTGCTGAGGCCGGGGAGCAGCGCGTTCCTCAGTGGCACTGAGTGGGGTGGGGTGCACGGGGGTTATCGTGGCGGGAGAAGCGCTGGTACGGAGAAGGGGGCATCGCCTGATGCCGAGTGCGGGACATCCGCGCTGTGCCACGCGCGCCCGTGCACCGTGGGGCAGCGGCGGGCGCGACCCCCGTCCCGCTCGCGGGGCTGCCGGTACCCCCGGGACGGGGAGCCCGGAGGGACCTTGGTTGGCGGAGCGTGCGGGGCGGTGCCAAGGGGAGGGGCGGTGCCAAGGGGAGGGGCGGAGCCAATGGGGGGCGGTGCCAAGGGGGCGGGCAGGGGGGCGGAGCTGATGGGAGCGGGCGGTGCCGCGCGCGGAGGCGGCGGAGCCTCTGGGCGAACAAAGAGGGAGCGAGCGGCGCGGCGGGAGGAGGCGGGGGCAGCCGCGGGGCCATGCGGGGCCGGCAGCCGCGGCGCGGGTGAAGAGAGGGGCGGGCGCTCCATGGCCGGCGGGTCGGGGTGAGGAGCGGCGCGGCGGGGATGGCGGGGGTCAGCTACTCGCCGCCCTGGTGGGTGAGCCTGCTGCACCGGCTGCCTCACCTCAGCCTGCGCTGGGAGCTCACGGACAGCGAGTTCCGGCCGCACGACGCCGAGTACCAGCAGGTGCGAACCCCCCGCGGGCTGCGGAGTCGTGTGCCGGGGCTGCGCTGTGCGGGGCTGGGGGCGCGGAGGACAAGGAGGGGCGTCCCGGCCCCGGCTGGGGCTCCTCGGGTGGTGTTAGTGGGTGCCGCGGCTCCCCTGTTCGTGTGCGATGTGCAAGGGTTGGGGGGGCTCCATGCGTGTGCTATGGGGCTGGGGATTGCACGGGGTTGGAGGGGCTGTGCGTGTGTGTTGTGGGGTTGGAGGGGCTGTGCGTGTGTGTTGTGGGGTTGGAGGGGTTGTGTGTGCGTGGGTTTGGGGACTGCATGGCTTGGCGGGGCTCTGTGTGCACGGTTGGGGGGCTGTGTGTGTGCGTGGGGTTGGGGGCTGCCTCCCTGACAGATTAGGCAAGCTGGGATGCGGCTGTCTCACCAATGACTCAATCCAGGAGAGCAGTGTCTGCATCCAGCGCACGGGGGGGATGCTCTCAGGATACTTGAGTGCTGCTTTCTTTTAATGCTGCTGAGCATGTATCCTGTGCCTGGCTGGCTGGGCATGTAATTAAAATGATTGTGGAGAGCATCTGTGTGCTCCAGCATCTGTGTTCTCTGCTGTCATCTTGGAACAGGGCTGCAGTGACTCTGCTGCCTCGTTTTGCCACGGTCTCTGGTTTTGAAAACACCATTTTGCTTTTCTGAACATACTTGCAGTGTCCTATATACGCAGCCTGCTGTCACGCACACAGGCAGAAAGGCTGTGGTATCTAAACGGTTCTTGTTTATCCTACAAATAAAAGGTATTAAAAATACTTAAGAAAGCAGTATGTTTTGGTGTTTTGTTTTAAACCAATGAACAGACCTGTGGATCGAAGCTAACGCAAAATGTGAGATGGGTATTTGAAGTAACAACGAGCGGATACAAAGAAACTGCTTTAAACCAGTGAACAAAACAGAGTTTGGAGCTTCAGTTTGTTAATTTGTTTTAGTTCCCTTGGCTTAGCAGAGTTCAAGATGGCCACACACAGATGTAACTGCACAGCAGCTTAGCTGTGTTTCCATGACCTCGGAGGGCAGCT
Organism: Dromococcyx pavoninus; assembly: GCA_033558185.1. Taxonomy (NCBI): domain Eukaryota; kingdom Metazoa; phylum Chordata; class Aves; order Cuculiformes; family Neomorphidae; genus Dromococcyx; species Dromococcyx pavoninus. Next base: position 123,787 of record JAUMJL010000447.1, read on the forward strand.
GCCTTTAAAACAGGGAATAGGAGATGCTGAAGATCGGAAGTGAAGAGTTCATGGAAAGATGTTCTTGGGAGTGTGTTATCATGAAACAAGCACTCAGTGGCCTTTGAATAGACAGATGTACTGTTTTTCACTTAAATTGCTTAAAAACATTCATTGCAATAATCTGGGGTGTTTGTTCGTCACGTAATTTTTCTACACTAATCATATTCTCACTTAAAGCCTTCTGCTGTTCTCCTCTGGCGTAGTTACCTCCCCCTTCCTTGATGATATTAAGGACTTCTTGCACAGCAGTAGATGGCCTTTTAAGTCTTAACATCAGCTCACAGGAAAACGTTTTATCAAATCCAACCCCAAATGTCTGGATTACTGAAGTGTCTGTCATCAGGAGAATGATTTGAGTAGCAGCAGCTTTGCTGGTATCAGCGTTGATGAGGGGATAGCAAGCTGGCTCCGGTAACACAGCCCTTGGTGTCGGTGTTGCTGGTTATGTAACAAAGCTGCTGTGGCTCTGCAAGTTGACTCTGGAGTTCGTAGCTATGTAGATTAATTCTGAGGCAATGAAACGGGGAAACTCAATCCCGGAGTGGGAACTGTAATGTTAAGTGCTCTCTCATGCTTTAAATTGTTCTGAAGGCCTTTTGATTTGAATTCTAGCTTTTTCTTTTAGCTTTGTTATGAATTTGCATCCTTTCCTCTGTTTGCAGCTTATGCTGGCATAGTCTCCCTTTTTCTTTAGGAACATTTTGTATTTAGCAGGCAAGATCATATACATCCTGACAATAAGAAAGTCCATTTTAAAATTTCAATTCTGCATGTTTTTATTTTCTTTAAGGGTCTCATCGGCACGAATTGTGTGTATTTCTGTTTTCTGTTCCATTAGTGATTGATACCCTGACTCTTAAGTATAAACAGTTAAAGTGCATGCAGCATTTGGGTTCTACAGTGGTGAAGAGAGGTCAGTGGGAGATGCTAGGTGGGACTTCATAGGGGTAGGAAAAGGTAGAGTGTCCCTAGCTGTGGTATGGAAGGATGAACTTTACTAAACTGAAAATACCTTTAAGTTTCCATGACTTCAAGTCATTGGGCAGCTAGACTGTTGTGATAACTAGGCATACAGCAGGGCTCAGTGCCCTTCTCATTCTGATTTGTTATGAGGAAGGAAACCACATATCCTTTCTGATTCTTCACTTCTTCTCTAGAAAAGATTTCTTAACCCATTGCCAAGGGAAAACGTTGTTTTCCTTATAAAGCTGTTTTATTTAGTAACTCTTAGTAAAGGCTTGCCTTTTTTTGTACTCATGTTTGATGATAGGCTTTGAACTTATGCATCAACTGAACATCCCACTTCAACCAAAAGTGAAATACAGTGGCTTGGATTTGAATGTTGTTCTGCCACTTGTTGCAGTGCCACGTGCTCCTGCAGGTGAGGCGGCTGCTGATTTAACAGGCTTTCCACCTCTGCCTAGCACGGATTACTGTAATGCGCAAGCCACTATTCCACTGAAGCAGCAGACAAGCTATTGTCCTCTGAAATCTGTGTAGCTTGTAGATAAGCACGTGCTGCTGTCTTTGAAGGTCTTTGTTGTGTCTTCTGGGTCCCTGAATGATGGGGAATATCTAGAAGGATGTAGATCTGAATGGCTGGTTATACTCTTCTGCCCCATGTAGTCCCTTTCGTCAGACACCTCCTGCGCTCTGGCCGGTCTCAAGGCAGCTGCCTCCATTGTCTGCCAACCTACAGGGGCTTCCTCCTTTTGTCTGAGAGCAGGAGAGATCGTTATGGCAATGTTGTTGCCAAGGGCTGAGATCAGTGCTGCTGCAGCTTGTGGCTGCATACCTTCTTCACCTGAGCCAGTCTCTAAAATGCTCTCTTTTGGTATTACTACTTATCTTCTCCCACGGCGTATCTTGTTGCATTAGGTTAGAACAGTGTGCACGAGGGTGGAGGAGCAGAACAGATCCTTCCCCTCTGGACTAGATCGTTTGAAAATGTGTGTGTGTACGTATGTCCTTCAGATGCTTCGCTTCGATTGTGACAAGCTGTGGACAGCAGTACAAGTAGTTGTTTCCTTTTTCTGTGAGAATAGAGGTGAGCTTCAGTGTAGAATGAGCTGAGGTTGTGATCCTTCTTCTCCAGGGGATTTGGCATGCTGGTGAGTCCTGCCAGAGCTGCCTTTATATGCTGCTTGCAGGACTTGCTCCGTAGAGTCATCCCTATAGAGGATCTTATCAGACCAGTTCTTTCCCTAATCCTCCCGTGAATCATTGCGGTTGAAGATGTCTTGATATGAACAGTTTTGTTCTGACTATGTTCTCATCTGAGTCATACTGCAGTGCTCTGCAAAGCCTTTTCATTGTGTAGTGAGTCACAAACTCTGGAGTGAAGGGAATGTAAAAATGGAGCAAAGCTCCTGTTCTTTCTGACAGCATCATGCCAGTGCCAGTTCTCGTCTCCATGCCTATTCCTGCTGAACAAGTGATGATGACCTTACCAGCACTGTCCACTTATTTTCCAAGTCAGTTAATTGGACCAATGAGATGCTCCTGAGACTGTTGCTGTTGCTAGTTTAATCTGTAGAGTAATGTAGGTACTTCTCCCTGTGACTGACTTAGTTGCGTGGCATCAAATTCACTTTATTTCTCAGGGTAGAGTTGTTTAAGAGCCTTGAGGTAGTGTGGAGGTTACATGCTGGAAAGAAGTAGAAAACTGAATAGCTTTTTAATAGAGCACAACAACAGTTAATGGAATATCTGCTTGAGACAGGGTGTCTTTAGTACTGACAGAAAAGAAGTCTACAAGACTTTATTGTAGCTCTTAAGTCTCACTGTGTGCTGAGAAGTGTACTATAAAAAGTGAAGAGGAAAAGAGGCTGTAAAAGCTAAGCTACAGAACACCTTACCTTGAGTTTCTGCTTTTTCTTAATTGCTAGAAAATGGCAACGTTGACCTGAATCTCTGTAAACGCGTGGGTTATGTGTGAATTGAGCTAGAATAAGGCAAAATTCATCAGTGTCTTTGAAGCTCTTTCTGTGCACCACTCATGCTTTTTTGCTGCGAGAGTTGGAACTGCAAATGCGTGGATATGTGCTATGGCAACTCTGTGTGCTTTGGAAAAAGACTGGATGGTTGATTCACACCAATTAAGATGCAGAACCAGGCATCGATAAGAACAGGGATATGCCCTGGTCTTGGTTTTGAGGTGGTGTCTGTAGTGTCATCAGTCAGTGCTGTTGTGTTGTAACAGTCTGTGTGTGTGCTGAGAGATGATCCAGCAGTAAAAAAGGTACTGTGCAAGCAATGAGGCTTCCCTTTTTTTGGCTTGCAGGCTCTAATCCAAGACATATGTGTTTGAACCTGTAGGTAAAAGTTCAGCAAGGAATTAATTCTGTCAGGTAATTTCTGGCTCTGTGAGGCCACTTCCCAACACATGACAGCTAATGTCATCTTTGAAAGTATTTCTTGGCTGGAAAAACACGATAGAGCCTACACTGCCAAAAAACTTGGATTAGAGAGATTGTTTTAGAACTTCCTCTACTGTACTGGCATCTTATTTCAATTCTGAAACCAAGAGTCTTTCTGTAAATTGGAAACATATGTATTAGTCAAGTTGGATGACGTGGTTTTGTCTAGTTGGCTCAAAGTCAGAGGGTAGTGTGCCTTTCTTAAAGAGGTTAGACTGAAGGTTTCTTTCAAGAAGAAGTGGACCTCTTCCAAAGTCTGATCAGCTATCCTGCTGCAGCCCTCGTTTGCTCATATTTCCAGAAAGGTTAGGTGACCCCAGTTAGTAGACTCCAATGTTTTCTAATTAAATAGAAGTTGGTTTTAGATTTTTAAGAGCTGATGGTAAATCCCCTCTTCCCTTTACTCATCAGTCTCAGTTGCATGAGTAACCATGCAGTAATACCCCTTATCAGCAAATTGGTGCTGTAGTCTGACTCCTCTCTTCTGTGTTTGATCTGGAAGAACCTTTACTAGGGAACTGCAACATAATGGATAACAAAAATGTAGAATCAAGACAATTTTGTTGGCTGATTTTTAGCGAAGGTAGATGTACAAAGGTTTCTGTTGACCACACAACCAGTCATGCAGCAGCATATGGTCTACGGACAGAAAAAAAAGTCAACCTTTGCCAGCTTTCTGTCTGAGGCCTTTCTTTTTTGCTGACCCATGCTGTGCTGCTACATTTTTAGATGGTCTTCTGAGAACTGACAGTTTCTGGAAACCCTGACTGTGCATTACCTTATTCTAGTCCAAAAAAATGTAACTGTTCTGAACGTATGGTTTTAGCAGACCAAAGTACACACAGAGGGGTAAAAGGTGACTTGGAGAAATGTGAAACACACTGTGGAGGAAGGAAGGAAGGAGATAAGTGAGTGTGCAAAGATGTAAACCGTGCTTTCTTCATCTGGGTAGAGTCCTGCTTTAATCCTGCACAGAGAAGATGCCTTTGCCAAGACTGGTGAGTTCCTCACTCTCAGGACACCTCTGTGCAGCCTGTGGGGCTCTGGAGGTATCATGCTGGTCTTAGCTGAAAGAGTAGAACCAGAGTTAAAAGCACCAGTCTGGTTAGGGGATGGCCAGCCACTGGTGCCTTGGTGGTTCTGCACCAGCACATTTGTCCTCTTGAAAGTCTGTATTTTTCAACAGCAGCATAACAGCTTCTGTCTTCGGGTCTGGATTTAAGGACTTATGAAGTAAATCTTGGGTAATGCATCTGCCTCCTCTGAGCGCTGCCTATATATTTCACTTACCTGTAAGCACAGAAGTGCTTATTGGTTTGGAGGAGCTGACATTGAAGAACCTTGTATTTTACATTTGCTTTGGAAAAAGGGAGTCTAAACAAGGACTGAAAATGTAGATGAGGGTCTCTAACCTTCAGTTTGCTGCCAAAATGATATAGCTACTTAGGAAGCTTATCTTTGTGTCCAGCTGCAAAGGCTGATCACTAGCACTCTGGAGAAAGGGCTAATCAAAATCAGTTCAGTCTTACTATCTCTTCCCTTTTTTCTTTTCTTTTTTTCTTATTTTTTCTTCTTCCTCTCTATTCTTAATGCCTTTTTGAGCAGAGGAAAATCCACACTCTTCAGCTTAACAGGAAGCCTTTGTTTAAGTGTTGATCCAATAAAAGAAGTAGTGCTTTAAGCAGATGTTGGTGTGGATTTTTAGTGCTCCTTATTTTTCATTATTAGGGAAAGTGTGAAATTCTCACCCAGAAGAACATCTCCAGAGTCATGCCTAACGGGATACTAAGGGTGGGAAGTCAGGTGGTTTTCTCTGTTGTTATTTTTCACTTTTTTTTTTTCCTTCTCAGATAAGGCTAATTTTACACCTCTTCTCCCACCCTTTATCCCCACCAGCACAGTTACTGAAGGAAAGGGTGAAGTCCAGAATTGATGCTTCATGCTTTCGGTGTTGATGTGGCAAGGCTGTGTTGTGGCAGAGCTTGCCCAGTGACTTTTTTCCAGGACACTTCTATACCTGTAGGGATCAGTATGCTGAAGACTAACCATTGCTTAGCATTAACTAAAGTCAAGCTTCTCCTGAAGTCATTCTTTAACATTCTTTGATGTCAAGTGAATACGCTTGGGTGGCTGCAAGCAAGCACTGAGTAAGATGATGCTCACTCTCAATTTTCCTGAGATGGGTGGGAGTCAGCATCTCATTTGCAACTGACTGCTTGATGGTTGTGAGTTTTCCTCTTGTTTCTGTTTTATCTTTTAGTAGTAAACTTTCCACCAGTTAAGTTGAGATTTCCCATTCCCCTTGAGTGGGCAGGATAACTTGGCTTGTTTTCAACAGACTGTAATTCCCATAGCTGGGGGAAGGGATGCGATGTCTGGGAATTTATTTGCTCTAACATTCAGATGAGACTTGAGTAACTTTGGAATATATCAGGATTACATTCTGCATTGAACTTTAATTCTCACTTTTAAGACATGGATAAGACCCAAAATACTTGGGGACATATTGGTATATGCTGGAGAATTGTCTCTAATGTTAATAACAGCAAAACTCAGTCACCCTGCTCCTGTCTCAGCGAGGCTGTCTGTGCTTTCAGGGTATGTCATCCTACCAGTTCTTTGTTTTAGCTGACAGTGATGATTAACAAGACAGGGGAGCTAAAATCGGGGAGGATCAAGTTCATGCAAGATTTTAGTCGTGGGGTGCAGTCAGGTGACAGTCTAAAAAAAAGAAAAAAGCCATCACTGTTCGAAATCCTCTCTTTCCTCTGCTTCAAGGAGTGGCTGAGACTGTTGGTTCTGTTGCAGTGGTGGAAATTCAGGAGTTAATTATGTTTATCCCCAAATGAGAAATAACTTTTGCTGCATGGTGAAAGGGCCTGCTGGTATCTGGTGAACAGTCACTGTGGGGCAGTGCCATGCTGATGATGCTATCTTTGGGGTTTTTTTCCATACTGGGTGAACTAGGAAAGAGGAAACCACAGTGCAGTTCCATGCTGCAAAGGCTTTTATTCAAACTTTTTTTTTTTTTAGATTTCTGTGTAATGATCGACCTGTAGTTTTTGAGCCTGACCTTATAATTGTGAAATTTAGGGTTTGGAAAGCCACAAATGTGCATGTTCTCGCAAAGCAGTCATTTGTGTGCCTAAGCCTGCATGGCTATTCTCTTGCAAAAAGAAAACAGTAGATTAGAGTGTGCAATACGTGGCCACAGCAGTTGGTGTAACTCAGTCACAATGGTTGTACTGGTCCCCTTCTCTAAGCACTTGGATATGAGGGTTACATTTATAATAATGTGTGCTTTCCCATGGTTATCAGGTTGCTTGCTTCAGATGTAATGCGTGCCAGGTGTCTTTTAAGTTATTATTTTGACAAATGAGCATTTTTTGGTCAATAGTAAGAGCAGCAGTGAAAGCAGCCACGGGAAAGAGCTGACACTTCCCCTTCACCCTCACTTAATCTGAGGGTTCAGCTCCAGTTTGCGATTTTCTTGGTCAGAGCTAAATGCTTTTTCTGGCTGATACGTTTCAGAATGGTGCCACACGTGCATATGCATGAAAGTCTTCAGTAGTGTGAAATTAGGGATGAAAGATATTGCTAATCAGTCCTAACAATGATGGACTTATTCCTGGACAAGGGGAAATGGGAATGCGGGGAGTGGATGTTTCACAAATGTAGAACACATTCAGATGCGTTTTATGCCAGTGTTGGTGTCTGTGCATGGGCACCCTTTTCAGTCTACAAAATGCTGCTGTTCATGCAGAGAATTTAAACAAGCCTTCTATTCAACACTCAAATTCAAAATAACTCCAAAATCCAAATGGAGGCACTTCAGTTGCATAATAGTGTCTGTTACAAGGAGGGCTCAGTGCAGTAGGTGATGTAATGCTCCTTAAGATAAGGGCCAAGCTGTGGAGAAGAGGGAAGAGGGTGTCTGTGAAGGAACCATTAAGGGTATTGGTAATGATATGAAAACCATCCATAGGGTGTTAATTAGCAAACCTGAATAATCCCAAAGTTGGTTGGGTTGCGACTGCACTTGTGGAAAGAATGACCCATTGCCTGGTGGTACCTGTCTTCCCTGATAATTATAATTGCTTTGGTGTTAAATGGTGGATTTCTGACTCATGTGGGCAGAGCATGACCTCGCCATGCTTCATGCTGTTTTCTTTAGGTAGGCTTTCTTGCAGTTTAAGTATGCTGAAGTTACTGTAGCTGATAAACTGGTGATATTAATACTTGCTGTGGTAGCTAATATTTATTCAGTCTACCAGCTTTCTGTTGTGTTGCTGGGGCTGTAGTGCTTTGCATCAGGGCTGTGCCTGTAGCCTTGATGTTTCAGTGTTGGTCACAAGGGATGATGTTATTATGTTGAAGCCTTTGGCAATTTCTTACTTTTCTTCCTCCCTAAACTTACATTTAGTACATAGTTAATACTCTTCCGCTTAGGAACAGCCTTTCCTCGTGTTGCTTCCTCACGGCAAGTGCCTCTGGAGTCTCTTCTTGGTCTGGTATGGCCAGAGGGGTGGCATGCAATTGCCACTATGCCTGTGGCCCCCCTGCTCCCTTTCTCCCTCGTTTTACAGTGTTCACTCCAGGAAATGCTGAGAAAGTCGAGAGTAATGGAATTCATGAAATTCAAGCTGTGCTTCAATGAAAACGTGTTTTCAATTTCTGCCTCCTTGGGATCCTGAGACTGAGCTGTAATTGTTGGCGCTGGTGGGGGCTGGGGCTGTGGATGAATGGAAGCGGCGGAGTCAGCGCTCCGCAGAGCCTCTCGCCCAGCATCTCTCTGCTTGTCGGCATTCAAAGGCTGGTGCGTGCTTTGTGGCAGCTTCAGGAAACGTTTTGTGTTCAGCTGTCCAAAAGGCCCAGGCGTTTTCCTGCTGGGTTTGGTCTGGCTGTTGGGGTCGTGTTGGAGAGGGATGTGGTGGGGGCAGCATCAGCTGGGGCTGGCTTATCCTCCTCCTCTGCTCTTGACCCTGCTGTCACTGTCCTTTGAGTGTCCTGTTACCGATTAAGGGTGAGAATTATGACGGTGACCCAAACCCTTTGGTAGAACTCATTAATTCATTCCTCCTTTAATTAAACACCCAGCCAAGGGCTTATAATTATCAGAGCCTAGGAATGTTTGCAGCTGTAATAAGCTGTGCTGCATCAATTGCAGTGATCCTAGATTTTTGGGAAATACAGATGTGGTGAGCTCTGACTCGATTGGTTTTTTGATGAGGAACACAGAAGGACATAGAAATGAAGGAAGCAGCTGAGAGTGCTTATTAGCTTGACCTCTGGCTGAATCTTGCCTTGGGGTGTTGAACTAAGGGGAAAGGGTGGAATTGTCCTGCTTGTAAATATATTTTTTTTCCTTGGGAGGTGTAATAATGTAACTTCCAAGGAGAGAAAAGAGGAAGGAGAATCTAATGAAAAGTTACACAAACATATTTTCTTAAAACTGTAGCACCTGAGGGGATTTTACTTTTGGAATAAGAGTGTGAGAGGAGCAGTTACAGCTTTGCAAACAGTGCACGTTTTGCTGTTCAGGCATTAGGGAATGGCCAAGTGCTTTACAACAGAAAGTACCAGGTACTTTTTTGAGTCTTCTGAGAGGGAAAAAAAATCAATGCTAAGCTTCCATTATTTTTGTAATCTCTTCTTGTTTCTGAAATATGAAGGAAGGTAATTTTGAGAACTAATTTCTGTGGGTGACCCTCAGCAACAGATGACTGGGGTCTTCTGAGAGAAGTTTGTGCTACTTCTGGTATCTTTGAAATACTTGTGCATTTTTTTTTCTTTTGCAGAAGAAGAGGGAAGGCTGAAAGGACTTTAGGGAAGGACTTGTTATTTCTACCCTATTGCAGCTCTACTTGTAGTTACGATCCCTGCGAGTGCCATGGTAGACCTGAAAACATGATCTCCATTTAGCTTTGAACTGACAGGCTGTCAAGTGCAAGCAGTACTGAAAGGCACAGACACGGGAAAAGGCTAGGGATGGAGATAGCTGGCTGTCACTGGGCTTGGACAGATATGATTAAAAAGATAGGTTTGGTTTTTTTCTTAAGGACTTTAACTTGACTGAGGTTAGACTGACACCTTGGAGTTGAGTAAATGGGAGCTATTGCACAAGACTAGGTTAGAGATACTTCTAGTCAAAGGCAAGCATTAATGCTCCTGCTTCCTTAAGAGGGAAACCGTTTCAGTTGTAGTAGGTGGCAGGAAAAAATGGATCAGCTGTGTTTTGGGTCTTTTTCTGTCTGGATTTCATGGAAAGCACAGATAGCACATCCAGTGAGGATGGAATGATTTGCTTGACACTTCTCTTGTAGCTAAACAGAAGTCTTTACTTTGGATGAGAGTGCTATTTTAAAAGCACTGTACAATGCTTCCTGTGTGCTTTTTAGTATTTCAGAATGTGACTGATGTCTTCTGTTTGTCCTTCTTATCCTTTCCACATGCAGTTTGAGTTATGGTTGGCTTATGACACTGAGTGGTGCATAGAGCTTGGGTAGGACAGGGTTTAATCCCTGGTCTCTGAGCTCAAATACACTGAATCACTGGCTGTTCCTTTATATGTATATATCCAAAATTCTTATAGGTTAGACAACAAATTTTGAGTCATCCTTAGTAGACAAAATAGTGAGAGCAACAAATCAAGAAGGTTAAAAGAGCCTTTCATTCAGCAAGTTTGCCAACAACACCAAGCTGTGTGGTGCAGTCAACACGCTGGAGGGAAGGGATGCCATCCTGAGGGACCTGGACAGGCTGGAGAGGTGGGCCTGTGCAAACCTCATGAAGTTCAACAAGGCCAAGTGTAAGGTCCTGCACCTGCGTCAGGGCAATCTCAAGCACAAATCAAGGCTGGGCAGAGAATTCATTGAGCATAGCCCTGAAGAGAAGGACTTGGGGGGTGCTGGGGGATGAGAAGCTCTGCATGAGCCAGCAATGTGTGCTTGTAGCCCAGAAAGCCAACCAGATCCTGGACTGCTTCAAAAGTGTAACCAGCAGTTTGAGGGAGGTGATTCTCCTCCTCTACTCTGCTCTCATGAGACTTCACCTGGAGTTCTGCATTGACTTCTGGAGTCCTCAGCACAAGAAGGACATGGTTCTGTTGGAGCAAGTCCAGAGGAAGCCACAGAGAGGATCTGAGGGCTGGAGCCCCTCTGCTGTGAAGACAGGTTGAGTGAGTTGGACTTGTTTAATGTGGACAAGAGAAAGCTCTGGGGAGACCTTAGAGTAGCCTTCCAGTACTGAAAGGGAGGTACAGGAAAGCTGGGAAGGGGCTCTTTTTATCAGGGAGTGTAGGGATAGGATGAGGGGGAATGGTTTTCTGCTGAAAGGGGACATTTAGATGAGATATTTGGAAGAATTTTCTTCCTGTGAGGGTGCTGAGGCCCTGGCCCAGGTTGTCCAGAGAACTTGTGGATGCCACATCCCTGGAGGTGTTCAAGGCCAGGTTGTAGGAGCAAGCTGACCCAGTGGGAGGTGTCCCTGCCCATAGCAGGGGTTTGGAGCTGGGTGACCGTTAAGGTCCCTTCTGACCAAAAGCATTCTATGAACCAGGCAAAGATCCTGGTAAAGTTCTTGTGTGGCCTCAGAGACCATGTTCCTGGGGTAGGTTTATTGCTCTAACAGTGGACCTCTTTGTCACTGCAGGGGTTTCTTCTCAAGCTTTTTCAGCTTGACCTGCTGCAAATTAAAATCTCACAAGCTCTTCAAAAGCATTTTGACGTCTTTATTATTAAAGGGTAAACTAAAGGTGATGAATATAAAATATGTCCAGTGCTGTTGACAAAATTCTCCACATGGACAAGCGGTACTCTGGACATGCTTCCAATGCCTGTGCATTAGCAGGCAGCTCTTGGAGAAGCCCTGTGAGTGATAGTAGATGCTGGGAGCATTCTGCTGAGGTGTAAATAACAAGGTTGGACAGTTTACGCTAGCTCGGCTGTTTTTATTAGTACAGCTTAGCTTTTGCCTCAGGCGATGTGGAGGTTATGGGAGAAGGAAGAAGGAACAAGCTGTGAACTTGCATCCTCTCCCAGCAGAAGATGATAAAGTATGGGGATCTTGTTACCGTAATCCCCCCTTGGCATGTTAATTCTTCTCGTCTGTGCACTTGTATCTTAAGTCTGAAATTCTTACTGAGGCAACTGCTTGCCTGGTCACATGTGTATCTCGCTCCTGTGCCCTTTCAACCTTTTTGGGTTTGTGTGGATTTTGTTGCAGCTATTAAAATTCAGCTGGCTGCTGTAGGATTTCATTGCTGTTAATTTTGTTCTTGAGAAAACGCTGCTCTGAGAGACTGCTGCTTGTCCTGTTACTGCTCCTAGATTCATTGAATAGTTATTTGCTAGCTATTACATCTTCTGCTGTGATTGACCCACCTCTTAATGTGTTCCCAGTGCTGAAGAGGACTGCAGATCCAGGTTGGTTTGGTGGGTAGATCTGAATCATTCTCTGCTGATGTCGGTTACTCTTTGGCCTCGGAGATGTTCTTGACCACAGCAGTGACATATTCAGCAGGTGAAATGCAGTTCTGCAGGTATAACTGATGGGCAGGACCTTCAGCACTAACTTAGTTATTAGGTTTGGTTTAGTTGTGCTGGCTTCAATAAGACTGGTCTTCATTATTTGATGCAATAAATGAAATATAAGGTCCCTAAGAAAGAACCCATTTCAAGGTTAGGCCTTGAATGCTCATCAAGGCTTAAGTTCAAACCAGGCATGTCTGCATTTCTTTTCCCTTCCAAAGTGAAATTTGCTGCTTGATGTCTGGTATGGTGAATCCTGAGCTTTCTTTCTAACAGCTCTACCTTCAGATGGGATCTACCAGCAAATCAGACTTTACTTCCTACGCACAAACACACATACACTTCCACTTCTTGGATGCTAAAACTAGTCCTACAAGACTTTCATCCTTAGGGATGTACTCATGTGGCCTTTGACATGCTATTGCCTTCTGACAAGTCGCTGATCACCTCTCCTGGGAAAAGAGAGATCCTGAGTGTTTCCTGCGTAGCTGCATTTGGACCTTGGTCAGTGCGTGGTCCCTCATGTGCTATGAGCAGAAGCGAACTGTAACTGGGGCTGAGAGCTCCTGGAAATGACAATGTAGTCCTCAGCTTTATTCTTGATGAGGAATGTTTTTTGCTGTTAGAACAGGACATGTGTGAAAAACCCGCAGCATTGGAAGTAAGGAAGCATTACATGGTGCAAAGTTTGATGTGAACTGCAAGCTGTATATCCTTCTTATAGTCAAAACCTTAACTCTACTGGGATAAGAATCTTGTTCTTGGTGCAGCTGTGGCTTGGATTGTGCAATGTCTCTTTGGGTGCTGCTACAGGATTTCTGTATTGCCTGGTCTAGATGAGTGTCCTGATGGCTGGGGCTGTGCTGTAGGCCAGGAAGAGGTCAGAGGCAGACAGATAGACGTACATACCATCAGTGGGGAATGCTGCTAACCACTGCATGTGAGCATCAGCACTGTACTCGGGGTGCTGGCTCCTTGTACAGCCCTGGCCTCAGAGATCTAAAGCTCCTCTAGTGCTGCTGAGTGGGGTCTCAGTAGGAAACTGTCTTGTTTGATCCCCAGCTGCTTGCAAGGAATGGGGTCTTCAGGCTATTTATGCTGCTTTCTTAACTGTCATGTATTTAACTACCAAGCAGCACCCAGATAACCCCCTGTGCCTGTGCCCCTGGTAAACACGCTTCCGAGTGGGGTTAGCATTCCAGGCACGTACGCTGTCCTGCTCTGCTACCTCGAGCTGGGTTAGTCATGCGTCTCACCGAGCGTGTCAGATCTGAGGCAGTCTGTCTCTCTTGCTTCTGCTCTCTGAGTCCTTGCTCTATAAAAGACAGTAATCAACAAAAGGGCAGTTAGAGTTGTGGAGCTTGGTTATATGATCTTGTCACTTCTTTCACTCTGATCTTTCAACTAAGAAGATAGTGTTTTGAGCGCAGAAAAATTGTCGGGGTACTGGGAAAGTGGCTGGGATTGTACTGTTCAGCTGTAGGGCACTGTCTAAATAGTGGGAGTTAGTGACAGGAAAATGAAAAATGTGATTTTTTAGGAGAAAACCAAATAAAAACTTGATACCATACTATTTCTCATGGTCATATTCTGCATCCAGAAGCTCGTGTTAAAGCTCCTAGTCATTACATGTGGAATTGCACTACTGTGTCTTTCAGTGTACGCAAAAACCTACTTGTGTTCCTCCACTTACACATTTTCCACCTGAAGGCATAGTCAAGTGGCAGTGTAATCAATTCCATAGCAATCAGCATGTTGTAAACAGGATTATGATGCCTAGTAGGGATGGAGGGCACAAAGAATTTAGGAAATATCCCCTCATTGATGTGGAGTGAGGAAGGGTGAACGCAGTGACGTAGATGGAGAGAGCATCCTTTGCTGCATGGCACCTCAGGGCCTGTGTCCCTGGGAGAACGGGGGAGGAGGATGGGCACACACGCACGTGTGCACCATGAGGTGTGTTCATAAACTAATGCAATAAGGCCTTAAGAAGGTGAATCTGTGTCGTTATCAGACCAAGGTAAACCCTACAGAGAGCCTGTTACTCATCTCAAGGTGCAAGTAGAGCAGGCTGCCTTGTCTCAGCTAATGTGATTAAAACCCTGAATGCACCAGGGACATATTCTAGCCATCTCTTTTCCCCCTTTCCTTCTTTCCACTCCCCCATTAAGCACCCTTACCCTCCAGTCTGGACAGGGTAAGGTTTACCTGCTGTAAAGTACTGCGTTTTTTCCCCGCTGGTACTGTCTAGAATTAAATTAAAATGCTTTCTCAATACACATTCAAGCTTGCTTTCTCTTTTCAGGAAAAACTTGAGCTGGCTGTTTTATTGTTAAAGAAGATGGGAAGCGCAGCAAAATCAAAAGCTTCTCTCTTTAGTTCCTTCTGCAATGAAGACTAACGGTGTCTTGTGATGTTTTTCTGCAGACCCATAAAGGAAAGAGAGCTACTTTACTTGCGTGCAGTTACTGCCAGAGGTATCGTAGCAGGTTTTATGCTGCATAGAGTTAAGTGAGAACAGTTACTGAATGCTTTGTAAGAGTGTTTGAGCAGATGCTCTGCTCTACTTTGTTTTTGCAGTTTATGCACTGCTTGCTTTCATTCAATAAAAAACAACATGAAGACATGAGAGTTATTACAGATATTTGGTTTGTGGCTTCAGGGTATCTTAACTTGGGGCTGCTCAAAACTTCTTTCTAGTGCATTGCTTTCATTTTTTGCAGTGTTTGGGTGATGTACAGAATGGTTTGATTGCTTCAGTGAGTCAAAAGTACTGCTTGGCTCTTTCCCAGAAGCTTTAACACCTGCTAAAAGGGTGAAGAATTCCAGGCAACTGCTGCCAGCCCTTGAGTGCTGTGAAAAGTCTCTTGTCAAGGATCCAGTTTTCTGTATAGGCTGGGAGTCAGATAGTGTTCCATACTAATCTGACATGGTTGGTCAGAGCAAATCTAACTCTGTTTTGTTGCCCAAACTACTTTTCTCTTTGGTGTTTTTAGTGAGCTGAGCTGAGTTTGTGGCAAGGGATAGTGATCACTAGAGGTGATAGAGCAAAGGAGGACATGATGCTGCTCTTTTTAGCTTCAGAGAATCTGCAATGGACCTAAGTTAGGGAAGTCTGCCAGCCCCAGCTGATTAGAGAATAAGCTTCAGTAACAGGTATGGTGAGTCCTATACTGGAGCTTTATCTTTGTTCCTGATTAAGATACTCTCTGAAAATAAGTTCACAAAGGAGGCTTAAAATGCCTGTCTATAAAGAGTAGAAAGAAAAATTGTGTGTAGGGTAGGGTGGATTTTAAGTTTGAGATATTTCAAGTGCAAGTTGAATGTCTGGTGCAGCCTGCCTTAAAAATTTGTATAAAACTACTCAAATGCAAAAATATCCACCTGGCTCCCTTCTGTGGGATCTTTTATGGGAGAGTTCATAAACAGCCTGGGGGATTTCTGTTTACACGGTGGTGAATCCCGCTCTGTGATAATGCTCCAAACATGCAAATTGCTGATCTCTACAGGTAACAAGGTACTTGGTGCTTCAGAAGAGCTGTTTTCAAATGCAAAGTTAACTGTGAAGATAAATGTCGGCATTAACACTGAAGGTTATTATAAAGTTAAGGAACGTGATTCACCAGTCAAGATAGCTGGCTGAAAGTCCATCCAGCCACACAGTGAACTGAAAGACACTGAATTATGAATAAACAAAGCATGAGGTGGTTGCAAATAAGTAACTAAGCACCTCTTCCTGGGGTGGATCTGATGGAATGTGTTTCAGGAACAACAATGGCCAGAAAAGGTGAGGTCATGTGTTCCTGTATCCAGCATTGGGGAACCTCTAACTTGAGAATGCTGATCTGGTTGCAGCCCTAACAGCTGTTTTTTAAATAGCCCTTTCTTTAAAAAAGTTTCTGTAAGCACTCCCAGGAGAACTGGTAGATACTGGTTTTGTTGTTTAGTGGAAGTGGCCAACCTTGGTGACGTTGCAAACATGTTGAAGTCATTGTAAAGCCCCACAAGGTGCTCATTGGATGGCTCGCCAAGCCAAAGGTCAGAGGAACCACAAGGATGGCTCATAGCAGGAATGACCCACTGCTTGGCTGTCAAAGGTTGTGGCCTGGATGTTGTACAGGAGGCTGGATTAAATAGTCCTTTCCAAGAGTTTTCAGGCCAGGAATCTGTCCTTACTCCGTATTGCTTCATAGTGCTACAGCACATGAGTGTATAATATTAAGTGCACGAGGCAGCTGGCTGTTGTCCATTGGATTTCTTCTTCCTTCGCTGGATCCCTCCTTATTCTTCCAGTTTGAATGACAGGAGGTTGTGTTTCTCACCCCAGCAGAGGGAAGAATTTGTGCTCCTGGGTTTTCTTTCTGAAAGACATTGTAATCCAAAATCTGCCATTCTTCTGCCACTGTCTTCAGTAGTTGTGAAGATGTTGGAGGAAAAGAGGCTGGCTTGTGGTTAGAAGTTAGTCCTTCATACGGCCATGTGGTGACCTGGTGAGCAGGGAGCACTGCAGCCTGTGCTGGTGTGACTGTTTGTGGACTTCTGCTCTGATGGCTGATCTTCCTTCTGTGCCAGATGCAGACGCCGTGACAGAGGTGTGTTCAGAGCAGGTGTTTTGAGTGAAAAAGCCTTTCCCTTGAGGTTTAGTGGGTGTCTCTGGAATACCCTTTCACTTGACCTGTTCAGCTCTTCAGCTGTAGTGCTTCTGGCTTGTTGTCAATCTTGATGGCTGGAAGCATCTCAAGCGCTCGTTACTGATCTAAAGGTAGTATTGAGAAGACATGGAAATATACAGTATGTACAGTAATTATGGTATTCCTAGCTAGAGACAAGAAAAAGGAGTCAGTGAGAAACATAGCTCAGGATTACACTGTAAGGGGGGAACTGTCAGCCAGTTTAGGATGTGAAAGACAATGTATTTCCTTTTCCTACTTCTTTATAATTTTGTCCTCAGTGAGTAGTGTTGCTGCTGCAGCCGTAAGGAAGGCTTCAGTGTATTTAAGGTTGTCAAGGTCAAAGGCCCGGGGGCAGCTGACTAGTGAGACTGCCCATTGGTGGGAGGACATGGTGCTTTCAAAATGCAGAACTGCAGTGGTGAGATGAATAGCCTTTTACTGGGTGGAAATGGGGAAAGTTTCTGTATCAACAGCAAGTGTCTAAAGTGGCTTAAGTTTCACAAGGTGAAAGATGGCAAAGAGTAAGTTGATCACAAGTGGACAAACCAATTTGCAGTCAGTGCCTTTTATAAAATGTGAACATTTTGCTTATAGCTTGTGGGGATCACTTTTTTCCCAGACAAAATTTGGCATTTAGTGCACCTCTGCATCAGTAGCAGGATGTAGATCATGAATTGAACGGTCCGAAAAGGACAGCATTGCTAGATGAAGGCATGTTGGGATGATGGTTTGCCTCTCTGTGGTTATCAGCAGGTGGCTGAGGTGTGACAATAACAACAGGGGAGCTGTTTGCTGTTGTCTCAGTTCTAACACTGGTACCCCAGGTCCGACTCCGGAGCAGCAATCCCAAGTAATGAAGCGTGCTTGGTGACTGTGTCCAGGTGACACACGCACAGTTCACTTGGCACAGAGGGCTGGGCTGGGGTGGCATATACTGACAAGGCATGGTTCTCTGAAGCTCTAAGCAGCTAAAGCTGCAGCAGAGCATATGGTGTTTGCATTTCTCCCTCTCAATCTGATCCAAGTTGTGCTCTGCTGAGAGGTCGATGCTTTGCAGTAATTTCTTCCCCAGATGTAGCTGTTATGAAAACAAATGTCGAAGGACTTATTTTTTGACAATGGGCCTATTTATCAAGGGCACTTCTGTATTAACAAGTTACAAGATTAGCAAAACAGGGATGGCTTGAACCAATGCTGGGAGGAGCAGAATGTTTCCTGCTAAAATTATGACCGAGTGACTCTTAATTCTGCTGTCTTGCACATTTTTCAATCCCGGTCTTAATAGGAAAGCTTTGGCTGCCTGATGTGTCACCACTTCCTCTTTTGCATCCAAACATTGCAGAAGGCTTTGGTGTCCAAGCCTGCAGCACTTAGACTGGGATGAGTGCTAGAAGAGGTCACTCTCTGTAATAGGAACTGTGCAACCTTACAAAATGTTTCCTTCTTTCTGCTATGTTTGGAAAGACTATTCTTTCTAATAACTCAGAAAAAAAAGGTGTTCTAAAATCCTTGGATTTGGTTGTTGGCACTTGTATTTTGAAAAGGACTTAGTTATGCTCAAGGAGTCCAAGAGAAAACTTACTATGACCACTTTCCTCATACGGTGGACAAAAGCTTTGCATTTTTAAAAAATAAACAGAAAAGCTATCTTTACATTGTAGAAGACCATGCAAACGTTGACTTTGGGTTTCTGAAAACCCAGGAAATACCCTAGTTATATGCAGTCTAAACTTTGCTGCATGGTTTGGACTTGCTATCTGAATGTTCGAGGAGCGATTCCATTTCTCTGCGTGTCTTGTCTTTAAACATCCACAAGTGAATTCTGCTAGGCAGGCCCTGGCTGATTTTGAAATACATGTTGGAAATCGTGCTTGTGTGGTGCAGTGATAATGTGCTGTGCACAGGTAACCCCTGCTTGTGACTGAACTGGATGGCTGGGTCCTGTAACTGCGTGCCAGGTCTGAATGCACCTGCAGGTGCTGTGCTGGCACTTCAGCAAGGGTGGAGTGTGCTGGCAGCTCCTTAACCACCCAGAAGACTAAGGTAGTATGTACTCAGTTACCTGTCAGTGAAATTATAAGTAAAGCAACTGTAAATAACAGCTAGTACAGACCTCCAAAGAAGGTTGACGAGAACGCTGTGCCCGAGTGCCCAAGCTGCAATGCTGAGCTGTGATTACAGGGAGATGGGGTTTATGTGGAGCAAGGTTCTAGCTGGCACTTTCTGGCGTTATCTGTATCTGTGTGCTCAAGGTCTCCTTATTAGTTTTCTCTGTAGAAGCCATTTACACAAATTCAGCACTGAGCTAAAGCCTTGAAAAGCTGGATTATTTTTTAATAGTATCAAAGACTTCTTTGCTCCTGAAGTCTTGTGGAATGGCACTGCTGTATCACAGTGCTGAGACCTGTGTGCGTTGGCAAAACTGCTTCTGGCACACATTTGGAACAAATTCATGCAGAAGGCTTGCTTGTGTATATTTGTTGTTGGACACTATTTCTGTACAGTGAGAAAAAATATTGATAGTGCTATATTCTAATACTTCAAGCACAGTTTGAAATTATACTTAAGCTGTGAATGTGGATGTTTGTATGCGCTAGACCTCTTCAGGCAAGACCTCAGAGGAGAAATAGAGCAAAATTGTGGTCTCAATATTGTGCTTTCATGTAAATGGGACCTAAACCTGAGGACCTGGGTGGGGAATCCTGAAGTTGATGTGACTCTTCCATCCCTAATAGACTTTGCAGCTTCAGACCTTTTAATCATGCCTGTCTGAAGTGAAAGTTTCTGGTTCCTGAGCTCATGGTCCAGGAGGGTGGCTGGAACACTTTGTACTCTGGAGCTGCTCAGTGATTTAATCAAGGAACTGACCTGACTGAAAACAGGTTTCAACACCAGCACAAGGGTAGGTCAGGTCTAAGTTAAAGTATAACTAGTCCTGCTGTGAAAAGAAGCAGTGCTGTGAGCTAGAGGCCAGGGTGTTTGAATGGCTGCGATGAAGTACCTGTGCTTCTTCACAGTGCTAAGAGTTGGGTGGAAAAGTGTGGGATGCACAAGACTTTGTGCTGGAATCTCCATTTTGGACTATTTTGGGGTGTTGAATCAATAAGCAGAATTCAGGAGCCAGATAAAAAGTTACTGGCTGATTTTTGTCTTCATGTGACGCAATAGGTTTTTTAACTATAGCTTTTTTTAAAACCATCACGGAAAAACCCCACACTTCTGGGTTTGGTTTATAGATTATCTGTTTCCTGCCCTTTATAGCCTCTTTCTGGTTTGGTGTCGGAAACAATGCTGAAAGCTGATAGACCAAACCACTGTACCACTAGTGAGAGGGGTCTGTAGTAGCATTTTATTTCTGGATACTTTGTGACCTGTAGAATTGTGGCTAAGCAGGGAATACTTCTGTTAAAGTTGCAGCATCAACCCATCCTTTTCAGAGCATATTCTTTCTTTGTCTCTTCCCAGAAGACCATGCTCTCCATTACTTTAACTGTCTTGAGCTCTTCTTGCTGCCACATGAGCAGCTGATCAGTTTTTCACTTCTCCAGCAGTAGGTGATGAGTGATTTGATCGTCTCATGGTGTGTTGTGTGTGCATCTCCTCCTCACTGAAGTACTTCAAGACTTTGGACATCACCTGTGAAATCGCCCACAGCCACGTTGTGTTGACATTGAGTGTCTAAGTTGGTGGTTTAATGCCACGTTACAGCTGGACAAGCAGTGACACACACAACTGTCTTCACTACAGCCCTGGAGTTCAGCTCCATGTCTGGAACATAGCTACAGTCCCTGCCTTTCCAGCAAGTTCCTCTGTTGCAAGTCTATTTGCATTTTGAAGCCCTTTGCAGAGCTGTACCTCTTTAGAAGAGTAATGAGGTCCAAAGCAAGATACAGGGCTGTATCACTAGTTTGGGCCCATTCATTTATCAGGGAAATTGTTTTCTAGTGCTGCATACCAATAGAAAGTGTCAAGCCTGATAAATATGCTTGAGCTTCTTCACTTCTTCATTCTCCCTAGAGCTTAGTTTCTAGAAAGAAATATTGATATGTAAAATGTTGGAGATACTCACCAGGGACCAACCTGGAGTGGAGACAGGGCAGGAATATTTTAATTTTGAAGCTGGCTGGATACCCAGTCAAGCCAACAAACAGCTTCTTTTGTTTTATAAAGACTTGATTTAACAAAAAAAAAATAAAAAGAGGAAGGGAACCAAACTTCATACACTGAAGTGCCTGGGAGGGAACATCCTTTCAGATGTTTGGGGTGTTGGAGATAACAGCACCCTTCCTTTAATCAGTAGCCTTTTTTCCAAGTGCTTTTTTAATGCAGTGTAGAGTCAGTGAGTCTGGGCTTCTGGGTATCTTATTTCTGTGCTCTTGCTGAAATAGCTCTTCCTGCTGGAATCGAAATCGGAAATGACCTGAGCTACACACACTGAACAAGAGGAAGATGGGGAGTGGCTTGCTGGCTGGAAACTTGTTAGTTCTGTTTATCTGTTCAGTAGCTTAGAAATAATTGCTTTTGAAATGTTAGGAATTTGGCTGGTGGGAGCATTTGCTGTCTTGTTATCTACGGAAGTACGATGCTGGGAAAAAGTGGTATTCCTGTAAGAGTTTAGTTATAGTAAAATTTATGACTCATGGTTACAAAACTTTATTTTACTCCATAACAACAACTTTCATAGAGTTGCCTTGAATCTGCATCAGAACTATTAGTCTGAATAAAGATTTCTACACGCTTCGTGAACAGAACAGCAGTGGGATGATAGCCATGCATGGGATATGGCTGGACATGCTTTAACCCCTATCACATTGGTCATGTATGGTATTTAAATATGTTCTGCTGTTGTTCCTGGGCTCCATGGATGAAAATTTGAGATAACTCTAGAATCAAGAACCTCTGGAATAGTTTTTTTTTCTCACTATGTCAGCATACAGGTCTATACTCAAGTGAGTTGCTTTATTGTAAAGATCATAAGATATGTTGATACTTTTGAACACTTTAGTCTGAAGTGCATAAATATAAAGGGACTTATTTAATTGTTGTGGGAGTAATATTTTCCTGCTGCCTGTTTGCTAGGGAGTAGCTATAGGATCTAAATCTTGGCTATGGCTTAAAGGCTGCCTTTTCAGTTGTGGGGGAGATGAAGACAAAGGGTCTCTGAAGGACAGACTGAAAGGACCAACGTGTCTTAAATGTGACTTATGAGGTCATCTTGAATGTAACTGTTTGTCCTGAAAGTCTACGAGTGCTTTTATATTTGCTTTAGCATGGTTGCTATCTTGAGACCAGTGGTGGTCCTCAGGGATGGTCATGTTTTCCAGATGGACAAAATTAAGTTGAGGAACGATTGTAGTAATGTGAATAGTGGGTCTTTGCTACACCTAGGAGAGTCATTTTTGTGCCTGGAGAAACCGCTAACAGTATGAGCAAAAAGGACAGAAGACTAAACCTAGCAAGTCTAGAGATCAAATGCTCCACTAGAGCGAGTATTAAAAATAGTCTGGGGAGCGAAGAATATCTTTGGTGGCTACAGCAATGAACTACATGAAATAAGCCTGCTCAAGTCCTGGGACATCAGAGGTTTATTTTGAGCTGACCTCCCGTTAAAGGACTTGAAAAGACAGCCCTTGCAATTCAGCTTGTCCAACTTGATTAGATTTTATCTGCAGCTTGATTGAATTTGTGGACAAGATTATGAAAAGCAACATGACTGTCAATGAAGTGAACAGTCTTTGAGGGGAAATTCGCTCGTATCCCAGAGGGCAGTGCTTTTAAGTTTAGTTATGAATATTAGAATTGCTTGATTTAGTTACACATGTTTAATAGGACACTCTTGCTGCTGTGCTGTCAATGATACTGGTTTAACACACATCTTGCATGGTGTTGGTTACCTTGAACTCTGTGTTTGCTTGAGTCTTAGGTATCCTGGAAGTAGAGAGTTTTCTTCCCATTTTAGCTGTTATCAAAGTAGTCTTAGCCCCTGGGATCATAGCTTTTTAGGGAAAAGCTTTGATCTTCAAGTGCAGCAGCAAAAATATCTTTACTCTTTAGGGTGGAGTTGTGTCCTCTGTGCTTCATTGCCCTAGCAGGTCGGATTGGGTGGATGATGACCTCTAGATAGCTTACTTAAACAACACATCTTAATATTTGTGTAGTGGATATCAAAGTCAGAGTCTCATTCGAGGACACTGGGACAACCTTTTGTAAGATGAGAGGAAAATGGAGGAAAGCCTTGATATCTCCTCCCTGTGGATGGGCTAAATAACAAGTTTTAGAAGCAGTTATGCTGCCTGCTCTGTCCTTCTTTCGCTGGCTCTGTTTTAGCAAAGGTGTGTCATTGTCCACAGCTTAAACTGCATCCATGGTGTGTTGAGTGATTGCTTGAGCCTGGCCAGAGCCAGCCTACTCATCGCAACGCTGAATTGTCACCACCTTCTCATGTTGGTGTTCTTGGTTTTCTTCTGTTGCTGAATGTTCAGTGGTGATGCTGGAGGAAAGAGAGGAAAAAATAAATCTGGCATGGTCATGTATAGTGGCAGCTCGTAATGGGGAAAGTAGTACTTTGTCAATACTGGGGAGATATCACTTGTTAAAATTAAGCATTTTTAGCTCTTTTTTTGTTGAAATAAAAGAAAGTTGATGCAGAAATAACAATAATTTATAAGCTTGAGAACTATGCCCGTAGAAATGATTATGAACCTTTTTGGCTACTGCTGAATAATGAAGAAACCCAATCTTTAGCTGTTTGCTTGTCAAACGTCACCCACAACCAGTTTTGCTATAGGTAACTCAAGGGAACTAGGCAAAAGATGTGACAGATTTTTAAATGAATTTGTACTCTTAGTCCCTTGAAACTTAAAAATCTTTTTGTACTGGTTATACTGGCAGGATCTACCACTTTTCTCTGACAAAAAAGGTGCTGTATTTCTGTGAGATTTTTCTCCATTTTCGATGACCATAGCAGAATAAGCCACGTGTATGTGTGCGTGTGGGGAATCAGTGGGTTTTGTCTTTAAGATATTGAATCTGCTCTTTGCTTTATCCCCAAGAGAGCTGGCAGCACGCATTGCTTCAGGGCCTCCCATTTCAGTGCAGAGTTTGATCATCAGGAGCCAAGCTTATCTATTTGACTTCATGCTAGTGCTTCTCATCTGCTTCAGTGCAGTTTGATCAGCTGAGGGGCAGGCGATTTAGGGGAGGCACTGACATAAAACACAGTTCTTCCTGCAGTGGTTTGACTTTTGGTTTATAAATAGTGGGAAGCGGGTAGCTGTTATAGGCTGCGTAAACAATTGCTGTAATTACAGTTGTGTGATGGCAAAAGGCAGAGATGCTAAAGCTCTTCCACCCTCTAACACATTTCTCTTTGCCAGTGAGGAGGTGAAGGTGACAGTGATGTATGTGATGGACTCCTGAGGTTTGTAGCAGCTGGATCATTGGAAAAAAAACTAAAGGAGATGTACATGCTTATGTTCTAAGATATCTCCTCCCTGTCCCCAAACTGTTATCTTCCCCTGCCACATGCTTCTAGCTTACCTGGGGCCTTCTACAGGCCTCTGTGTAGGCAGCATTAACTTAGCATTACCTCACCACGCTGTACCTTCACTATGCTGCTCTAAGACCTTGTCATGGTCTTTGGTTCTGTTCCAAGTGGCCAACTCAAGAATGTAACGACAGACAACTTTGACTTGCTTTCTTTGAAAAATGATTTGTTTTGCTGGTCACTTTTCAGCCTTTTTCCTTTTAGCTCTGCTTTTCCAAGGTGAGAGTCAGCATTGTCTGGCCAGACGCTGTCTGTGAAGATGCACCTGGTTGTTAATGGCTGCTCAGGAGATGAGCTTCTCCTTCGTGTAGTGAGAAGTGGGGCAGAAGAGTTCAGGGTATCATTTGGTTGGCTTTAATTGGGGGGTGATGATTCTGGGTCTGGGCTGAAAGAATTGCAGACACTTTTTGTGCTTGAGCCTGCAAACCATTGCATTTGAGGGGTTTTTTTTTGGTCCAATTGCAGCCTTTTTGTGTGTATTTGTGTCTTAGATGTGAGAAAAAATTCATCTCTAATGTTGTTTTGGTTTAGGTGGTTTTGCTAGAGTAAAACTGTAACAAGTTCTCCTGCTGTGAGCTATTCTGCTCAGGCACTAGAACTCATTTTCCTCCTCCATATCCATAGCACTCTTTATGATTTGTTTTGTGACTGTGGTTGTGGTGAACCCAACAGCTGGATCACTTTTCCACATTGTGCCATTTTCTGTGCTCTTTCCTTCTTGTCCTGCAAGAAGTACCTGGTGGTGTGGTTTAGGACCCTGGGATTGGAGTCCCTTCGTAGGGAAGCTGAGGCTTGTTAGCTTTTTCTGTTGTGACTTAAATTAATGGAGTGAAACGACTACTGATGCTGTGCAGTGCTGCTTTTGAGGACTATTAATACCTTCTGAGTGTCAGCACTTCTCTGACCCATGTCAGACAGAAGCACAAGTGTACATGATGCCCCTTCCCTCCACTCCATCCTTGTTTCTTCAGCACTATCTTCCCACTCGCCACGGGAAGCTGTGGACCAAGGTAGAACATGGGGTTGTCCTATCCTGCTTTTGTTGAAATAACTAGTGTGGCATCTCTGCACCTACACTGTCATTAGTTTAACCGAGGTCCTGCCTTCTTTGGCTGCCTCTCCCTGACTGACCTTTGGTGGGGGAAGCGCGATCAATATTGCGATTAGCTGGAGCAGTCGTGGTGCTTGTCAGGCTGGGCTGTGGGGATGCAGGGGGGGTTGAGCAGGGAGCTCTCATGCGTGCTGGCAGCCTCCCACCTCCCGAGCTCGTTGCTGTGCAGCTCTGGAAGGCAGCAGCCAATGGGATGCACGAGCATCCATGCAGTTGGGCTCGCCGAATAGCTCCCGAGGTGCCTTGTTTTCAGTCTGAAACATCTAACTTCTCTACTGCTGTTAGTTCTTACCTACCTACCTTTCCTTTCCTCCCCCCTCAGCTGTCTCATTTTGCTGTTTTGAGGAATAACATCCCTGCTGTTGAGTCTCTCACTCCACCTCAGATGATGTAATACTTGCTGCATTTTTGTGCCCACAGAGCGACTCTCGCCTCTTGGTGCTTTGTGGCCACATCAGGTGGGGTAGATCATGCAGATGGAGTAAACCTGAGCTCTGAAGGCTTGTGCCTTGCCCAGCCCTCTCAAAAAGCTGAAAATAGCCCTAAAATGGGGTCATCAGCCATTTTGCGTGCATGGGCTCTCCTCCAGTTATGTAAGCCAGCATAAATGCTGTAAAACTGCATAATGATTTGAGGCCCCCAGTGCAGGAGAGGTGTTGACTGACTGGAGCATGCCTAGGGAAAGGCCACTGAGATGGTTAAAGCCTGACGTGTGAGGGGAGCCTGGGAGGCTTGGGACCCTTCCACCTGGAGAGAAGGCCACAAAAGGACAGACCTGTGAGCAGCCTTCACATTCCCGAAGGAGGCACTCGTAGAAGGTGGCACCAGGCTCTTCACAGAGGTGCTTAGTGGAAGGACAAGTGACCACAAGCTGCAATGGGAAATAGCACTCTGGTGCCATCACTCATAAACATTTTTCTTCGTAGTGCTGGAGCAGGAGCTGAGGGAAGCTTGGGAAACTCTAGCCTTAGATGCTTGAAACTTGCCTCTGCAAGGCTCTTTGCAACCTAATCTATTAAATTAGTTCTACTTTTAGCAGCAGGTTGGACTACAGTGACCTCCAGAGGTCTTTTCAAGCCTATTGTTTTCTGTTATTTTATGGGATCTGTGAAATTGAGGTTTGTCTCTGAAATCTCATTGCAGTAACATGTTGACTTATTGGAGTGAATGCTGTATAAAACTAGAACTTTAAATGTGCACATTTAACATTTATGGGAATTAATCTTTCAGGACTTTCTGGTGCCTATTTTCAAGTTACTAGGAAAGGAATCCAGAAGACTATGAACGCTGCTTTCCCTCTTCTCCATGGGATGCTGAGTTAAGGCTGAATGGTGCTCTGTTTTCCCAGTTACCCACACCTCAATTAGCATGATCTTTATTTTAAAAATATGCGTTACGTTCACATAGTCTCCATTTAGACCTTTCAAAATATATTGATTCTATGTCAAGAATAGTATGTAAAAAAACAGTCATCTTCTCTTTCAAGAAGTCCAGAGGTGTGCCAGTGGGTTGCAATCTTGACTCTATTGAAAAGCTAATCACCAGCCTTCTCCATGCTCTGGGATCCCAGGAGGTTACTGGAGCAGCACACTGCCCCAGTTTCCCCTCCTCATGTGTGTGATGACTGAGTTTCTTTGTTTTGTTTGGTGTTTTCAGCATGACTCTTGATAAGCTAGTTTGATTTTTGGCTGTTGTGTGTAGGGCTGGTGTTTGACAGATGACTCTGGAGGGGGGAAAGCAACCTAAGTAGCTTTATAGGATTTAGCTCTGTCTACACTGTCCTGCCAGAGCACGTTATAAACCACTTTAGTGGGATTCCTTCTTTAAATATAGCCATGACAGCGGTGTGGGCAGAACCTCTAAGAGGACCTTTCCTGTATAATCAATCTCAAGATGCAGTTCAGAAGACTTGATGAATGAATGACTTGAATGACTACCTGAGCAGGAGCTTGAAGACTCCTACCAGCACTGACTTTGCAAGCAGGCTAGGAGGATCTCTGAAGGAGGACTGTATGTGTATTAGTTTACCTATAAAGTGCATTGATTTGTAGTGAAAACGATGAATCTGTCTTTGGAAAGCAGAGCAACTGATTAAAAATCCTGTTAGTACACAGTGGGGTAAACACCTGCTTCTTTTAGCTGATGTAACTGCTATTACAGCAAAATAGCTCCATGTCCCAAATCTTGGTGGTAAAGGGAGCTAAAAGTGAGGAGCTAAATAGCTGATACAAACCCAGTACTTTAATTTTTTTTAGGGCAGTGGTCTGTGACAACTTTCAGCTTTGCAGGCAGACAACCCTTAAGAGAGTTGAACAGCTTTGCTTAGTTGAAAGGAGACAGCTTCTTCTCTTCCCCCAGCCCTGTGGGGAAATGGTAAACTGAGAAGAGCTGAAACCAAAGCTGCAGAGCAGGATGCTCTCTGTAAATAGATGTTGTGGCACCATATTTGACTTGTAATTGCAAGGGGTTTTAATCTTTATGCACATTTACTGTTAGCTGTTTCTGTATTCTCATGAATGGCATTCAGGAGGTGAATTTAAAGAGAGTGTGCTCCCCTTTTTATCAGCACGATGCCTGGGCAGCAGAAGTGGAGGGGTGAGGCAGTGACAGCTTGCCAGAATGCTGCTCTTGAGGGGGCAGCATCTGACTTTCCCCTGGTTGCTGAGAAGGGCCATCTGTAGCTCTGCACTGCTTAATGGGGAAAGCTGTAAAGAAAGCGTCTCTATTCAAATTGTATTCCCCTTCAGTGTAGCTGCCGGAGGCCCTAATCCCTTCTCACATTTGGCGAGGAGCCTGCGTGAGGCCTTTCTTAGCTCTGTAGCTTCCCTTGCGCAGGCTGCAGTGCCGAGCGGAGAAGTGGTTAATGACGCTCCCAGTCTTGTCAGTGGTGCAGAAACACAGGCTCCAGCTGTGACTGTGGTGGGTCTTGGCTAGCTTAGATAGCTCTTTGATCTGCTTCCTCTGTTAGTCTCTCTGGTATTTTCTTTCCTGGGTTTGAAGGTTCTCAATAGTGAATATTGGTTGTCTTTGTCCCTGGTTTTTTGAGAGCTTTTTTTTTTCCTTCTTTAAAGAAAGAAAATGAGAAAAAACCCAACTCAAAAACCCCAAATAAAACCAAGGAAGGGTCTATGTGGAAATGTTTCCTGCATATGAATAAGGCCCTTTTGGGGGAGGGAAATGTCCAGCTTTAAGCTGAAGGAAGAGACTTCCTCCCCCCGCTTTTTAAATCCCAACCATAGGAGTCTTCAAAGAGGAAGTTTGGAGTGAATTTATGGTGCGAAGCGTGGCACTTGTTTGTCTCTGGCACGTTTGCATTTTTTGTGCAAGGAGGTCAGCTCAGGTCCAGAGTCAATAGACGGGTCAGAGGTCTATTCCTCCTTCCCCAACTTACAGAGAATATCCCGATGGGATATTGCCCCTTTCCAGTCCTTCGCAGCCTCTCTGCATGACTGACTGACTGCATTAACGCTGACTTCAAATGTGAATTATTTTAAGGAAGATGTCATGTGGACTGCTTGCTGTAGCACAATGAGCTGTGACTTTTTAAAGATGTGGGGCAGTTTGCCTTTGATTTTACTCTTTATCCCCTCCCAGAGGTCAGCTGTCAGGGCAGCAAGAGCAGTGTAATTTGATGTAATCAGGAGTTCTCTTTCTCTCACTCTGATCGTAGTTCATAATGCACATTAAGTTTTTGCTGTTGCAAACAGCTATTTGTCCTGCTTCAGTTGTGCAGACAGATGCTGGGGAAGCTGAATAGGGTAAATATCGATGGAAATGCAGTACCTCTTTTTTTTTTTTTTTTCTCTTGCTGTTCCACACTTCTCACTTTGGATTCTGAAGTGTAACTTCGGGTTGCAAACTGGACATTGATCTCCTTGTTAAAGATACCCGAGTAACACCCATATGGCCCATTCCCATCACTGACACATAAACACAGAAGCCCAATTATAGCAACTCACCTTCCTATGTCCATTCAGTGCTGATAGAAGCAGTTTGTGAAGCAATTTGCCACGGATTTGTTATCTTGGCCTTCTGGCCTCTCTTCCTCCTAGTTAATTTTTTGTTGTTTTTTAAACTTGGGTGACTCCAAATGCCATAGAGTATGTTAGAGCTTCTTAGTGTGGCTTAAACATTTTCCTAATAGCTGCTGTTCAGAAAAAGACCTCTTCGTAGTGCTAATGATATGAAACAAATTGTGTAAATGTTAGCAGGCACCTTAAGTTGCCTTTTATGTCTAATGTTAGTAATATAATTGACATTAGAGTTTCCATTCCAATTTGGATCCTCTCAAATTATTCTGCATTGCTTTTGTGGTTCAATGCAGCAAACGTTATGCTTCAGTTTATGGTGTGCAGAGGTAGATGCATGGTGCAGAAACTCCAAAGACACAAATGGGATTAAAATGGTGTCAGCAGAGATGTTGCCATTGAGAGTTTGCTGGGCGAGACATTGTTCTGCAGATGATTCAAAGGCACAACCTCATTGGCCCAGCAAGGATCAAGTTTTCTACATTTGTCTCAATTTTATTCATCTCCCTTGGTTTTCTTCATATTTTGTGTTCCTGTGGTAGACAGGACACTTTCATTATTCTTCTGACTGAAAGGTGTGCTAATTCCTTGTTTATTTTTGGTGTTGCTGACTTCTGTTAAAATGAACTTCTTTCACAGGGAAATTTTGGAGACAAATTTGAAAACTCGGTGTGGGGTTTTTATCAGTTGGGGTAGAGGGGAAGTGGTCATACTCAAACTGTTTTCCTCTCAGCTGCTGTAATAGGTGTACAAGTCACAAGCTACGTAGAGAAGGTGCCAGAAAAATATAGTGAGAGGAAGAATGCTTGTGCTGGATGTCTGTGCTTGCATCCTATGCAACTGAATGCATATGCTGTGAGGAAATTCAAACAGATCTTCTTTCCCCAGCAAAACTACTTAACTGATAAGTGTTGTGATACCGCATCACTGAAGACAAACCAGCAAGGTCAAAATAATGCAAAATAATGGCAAAAGTGAGCAGAACTGCATTATCTACAGCAGTCATGCTTATGGAAACACTGCCATCTGTGATGATGGGACAGACTAAACCTGTTGATGTGTTGATGTTCCTCTGGGGAAAGTTTCCACAACTCGGACAAGCTTCTGTTTTCTGTTCCACTTAGGGGGGGCTCAGCTTGTTTCCGCTCTCCTTCCCCTCTCTTGTTTATCTTCTTCCAAATAGAAACGGTATGCAGAAGCCTCTCTAAGCAGACTGCTGGTTGCCTGCTAAGGGGGTATTCATGGTGTATGCAGCTTGCAGTGACCTCCCTGCCAGTCCTCTCCTGCTCTGGACATCAGAACTGAGGTTTGAGCTCAGTGTCTTCAAACTCTGTAGTGGCTGATCTCTTCTGATTTGGTTGGCTGGTTTAAGAGGGGATGATTGAGAAGATCAAGAAGCTGCTTGGAGCCTAAATATACAGCATTTAATCTTAACCAGTGCCTTGTCGCTACCTTTCCAGTCCTAGAAAGGACAGGGTTTAGGTCCTACAGAGGAAAAGAAGACTTTAGATGAGAAATGTAATCACCTCTACTGAAAGACTGTGTCTTTGTGGAGATCTCTTGAAATTCACAGGTGCAGTATGAATACGTGAATTTCAAACCATATCTAATAAAAAACAACAACAGCTAAAGAGCAGCTAGCGGGCAATAAAACACAGACTCCTTACAGCTGGAGTCTTGGAAGAATATCCTTGAGGTTGGCATCCATTCCAGAGTACGTATGGTCAGCAGAGATAGATTGTAAAAAAAATGCTCTGTCCCTGTGCTTTGCTTGATAATGTGTAAGGACAGGCACATAAGAGAGAGGAGCTTTTTTTTCCCCTCTAAATGAAGTGTATTGTCTCTGAGAGCCCACGCTGTAGGAGGGGGAAGGGAAATTGGATGGAAATTGGATTAAGTCACTGGGCTTCAGGCCTAAGCATTTCCTGCCTTTTTTTTTTTTTCCCTTTTCTTTTTACCCCAGTGCTGCCTGGCTCACGTGCTGGGCTGTGCAAGTGTGCCCTGGTCCCTGCCTGCGTGCGACAGGCAGCTTGGCACTGCCACGTCTCGCCTTCAGGGAGTTCCAGGCCAGCAGCAACGTAGCTGAGCTCCTGCTGCAGAGCTGGGGATGGGGAATTGTCTTGACATGGGAATTTATACAGCACTTGGGCTTCAGCCAGGTAAAGCAGGCAGTGCTTGCTTATCCCTGAGCTATAGGAGCATTAAATTCATACTTCCTTTATAGCATGGAGTTTCTTTCCATTATCCAGTTTGCTGGAAAATTACCTTGCGAGGAGATTGGGTTTTAAGACTTTAATGGATGATACAGCTTTCTAACCAAGGAAATAAAGCTGCTTCTAAAAGACCTTGAGTAGAGGAGCCGCTGTCAGGTGGGAATGTGAGCTAATCTGTTGTGGGAAAGGAATGTCTGGTCTGCTGAGTGTGGACACCACCAGACTCTTCCAGCTATTCTTTTGGTGCCCTTCACTTCAATATTCCAAATATTTATCTGCTTCTTGCCTTGAAACAAAGTTAACTAATAAATTTAACTATGTCTGATTGGGAATGCTAGGAAGGAGTCAACTTCTAAAGCTGAAGGCCTGTTACCAAGGGGATTCCTTACATGTTTTGCTGGTCTGGGATTTGGGGCAAAGACCTGCATGAACACTAACGGCATCCATGGTGGTTTTTTTAGAGCCCTGCAGGGGAATTTGCAGAATCCCCAGAAAGGAAATCCGCCTTTTCAGCGAGAATGCTCATTTGACAAACTGCCAGTTCTGAGCTAAGCCTCATTTAATAAAGATTTAGTCTGTGGGGACCTGTCAGTGGAAACTGAATTTGGTGAGTGTCTCATTCTTTTCATCACTGTAGTGCAGAGAGGCTTTCAGCCAGCATTATGGAGAAACTAGGGATAAGAACATCCAATTTAGAGGACCCCCTTACCTCTGGGAATGTCTCCTTGCTGTGTAAGATGGAGATTGCTGCGTTGGTAACAGATGAGGGAATAAATAGGTGGTTATTTGGCTTCAACCCAATAGGACTCCAGTGTTTACTGCTGATTAGCACGGCTCAGATCTGCTTTCATGGGCAGAAAAGAAAAATCCAACCCAATTGTTAAGCATTGAGTAGAAAAGATTTGCTTTCCATCTCTTTGGGTTTTGATATGAGGTGCTGTGATGAATTCTAGCACCTGCCCCCATGTAACCCATGGAAGCTGAGGTGTGCAGATGTACCTGTGCTATATATTGTTTAACCATGGCTCTCAAAACTCTGGCGAAGTTGGCATTGCCTGCAATAAACCAAGTATTAGCAAGGTTGGGTCCTTTTGGCCTCTGCACTGATGGCTTCTGTGAATTGAACTGAATATAAAGACAGCGTTGAAAGTCTTTAATTGTGAAATAAGGGGTCAGATCTTTAATCAACCTAGCCTTGTTCTCAGTTATCGCTGGCACAAGGGCACTTGAGAAATTAATCTGAATTAACTGGAGAAATAAATTCAAAGCAGATTAGTTAAACCACTTTAAATGCACTAAAGTGAATTAAACTACACTGAATTAAGTCTATTCTAGTTAAACTACATTCAAACCCTGTGTGAACACTCATTTGTAATTAAAGTGGCTTTAGTTCACAGCTCTAATACCAATTAACTGTAGAATGCCCTTGCCTGTGTAGCTTACTCCCTAGTGTTGAGGAAGGCAACTGGTTTGTTTAACCAACTTGGTTAAGGAATTTGAACTATCTAGTCATGCTAGGAAATGTTTCAACTGTAGATCTGTTTTATTCTGTGTCTGCTGTATTGTCTTAAGGTGACAAAAAAAAAAGCATGACATAATCCTTGGCATTTTCCCTTTTTCAGAGAGGAAAGCCAACAGCCAAAAAAAGCTATAGGCAACGTGTTGGCCTATATTGCTTTCTCCAGTGCGGACTTGCCCTATTTATATAAAATCTACTGCACAGCACACTTACTCTGGGCGACGTCTGTATAAGGAGAGGAGATGGTGCAACCCATCTTCTGTTTCCATGGTGCTCTTCCATGCTGCCGAGGGATCCCTCACGAAGGAGAATACATCTCAGTACCGTGGGAAAAGCCTCTTCCACAGCACGTTTCCTGCCTGGCCTTGCTCTTCTCCTGTGTCAAGTACAGTAATTGGCCTGGGAAGCCCTGTCCCCCAGCCAGAGGAGATACGGATGGTTTAGTGCTGAAATCAGCAGTGGTTTCCACATCTCCCTCCCATTATATTTGCCAATACACGGTTGGCTGCGTTTCCTACCAAAAGCCTATGTCTTTTCTGTGGGAGCAGTGGGATGAATGACATCCTGAGACACTTAATTATCTCAACAAACACCCCATACAGCATTTTTCAGAAATGAAAATCGAGTCTCTGAACACACAGCCTGTTCAGAACATGTTGATGAGTGGTTTAGTTGTTCCTGGTGTTGCCAGTGTTACAAAAAAAATTAGTTTAGTAGGACATAGTTACTTATCTATGAGTACATAAGCTTCTTGGAGGTGTCCTGAAGTCTGCAAAAGAAATGGTGTAGGAAGTAGTGTAGGCATGACACTATCCCACAGCAGTTCCTTTTCTTGCTAAGATGACTTCCGTCCTTCATGGAATAAATAGGGATGAGTGCTCCTTTGGCAGCAGCCCAGTTTGCTTCATTTGTTCTTCTGGGTGAACGTTTTTTCTCTTCCCACACTCCTTTAACCTCTTCTCTCTGCTTTATTATTGCAATCTCAAGTTGCTGCATGGAAATCCAGAAGGAACGTTAGTTGCAGATTTAGTGGAAAGCTTTTCTTTTGGCAAAAGCTGACTTTAAGGTAAAACTATAAACAGTACTCAATCTGGCAATGATTAAGACAGCTGTGTTGTTGAGATGCTCAGAAACTGTAGCTATTTTGTCCTGTGGGTTGAAATTATGAAGTTTTAAGATGAAATAACTTTAAAATTATTGATGAAAGATGAAAAGTGAAACTGCATGCTTTTCAGGAACCTCCTGAAGGCATCAGTTTTGCTCACAAGTTTCTTAATGAGATTTTAGTGGACTTCCTAACTAGTAGTAAAATAGCAGTGCTATCCAGAAATAGCTGTCATCTATTCTGTGCGAAGAGCTGCTTGCTGCACCATGCTGCTGTTAGTACAGTTAAGGTCTAAAAAATGTTGTAATTGGAAGTTGGATAGGTTGAGACTGGTAAAACTTGTATGTAATAAACACGTGGATTATTTTGAGCCCATGCGTATTCAGAATTAAACATTCTAAACCTGTTCAGCTGCCAGGACTTGTGGTGCCAAGAAACCTTCCTGGCAGAGGGGAGTTGGTGGTGTGAGGAGGTGTCTCTAAGCCAACACTCCTCTTTGCAGTCAAGGGACGAACAAGCAGCACTTAGGATAGTGCTAAACCTTGACACTTAACTGAATGCAGCCTAACATTTACCTCCTGCATTACAATGCTTTTTGTGGCTTTATTTAGACTTTCCCTTCTAAGGAAACATGCTCAAACATATCTTGTATATGCTTTTTGCATGTCATTTAGATCACTTCTCTTTGACTGTAGGATGGTTTGGAGTATGTATCCCCTTAAGTGCAGTTATAGCCGCTCAAGTTAGCCTTCCAGGACCACAGTGGTTCAGGTAACCAATGCTGTGAACTGCAGTTGGGAACTTGTGGTCTGAGGGCTGAAACCAGCTGTCTTGAATGGAAGTTTTTCATCCAATAGACAAGAATATTGTTTGAATCAATCCACAGTAACGTAAATCATAATCTCGGAGACCAAGGATTGTGCTAACTAAAGGCTGATATACACATATGTCCTTAGGTATAATAGCAGCACCTATGGGTACCATTATACCATGTGAAGGAGCTACCCAGCCCAAGGTATTTTTGCAGATGTTCTTGCCATGCCCTATATTCTTATTGTGATGGTGCCCCTCTCTGTGTATGGGGACGTAGACATTTTCTGCCTCTTTTTTTGGCTTTTATTTCCATTGAGAAAGTAAATACCATGAATCCTGGCAACCATGCTGGAGTTGAGAAAGGCTCTTAACACTGCAGCAAGCTGTCAAGCACTGTCCCTCCACAAGGCCTCTGGGTATTGAGGTTTCACAGTACTTTTCCAAGCTAGCAGTGCTGCTTCTGGTTGTTTCCCTGTGTACTGCTATTAACTTTTATTTTGAAAGTGCTTCCGAGCACTGTAGCTTCGTCTCCTGCCAGTCTGGCTGATACCGCTTGGATTTACACTCATTTTCAGGGACTGCTCTCTCTCCACTTCTGCCATTAGTGTCAGCACACTGGTAAAATGTTGCTCCTCCAAGTTGTCTCCATTTTCCTGTAAGGGCAGTTCATGCATCATTTGCTATAAAGGTTCTGATAGCTCAGCGAATGTTCGAAGATGAATTGATGCTCTTTTGTGGCAAAAGGCCCAGTGCATAATTTTACATTTACTCAGGATAACGTGGCCTGGGATAACCGAGTCCCAGATTTACTGTTGTAGGATAGTGTGTCTGAGGGTTTATCCAGCCTCAACCCCTTTTTTTAAATACTGTCATTTAATCCTGACAAGCAGGCTCAGGCATGTCTTTGGTTGCAACCAGGCTTTCACTACCAGCCAGTTTCTGGGTCCTAAACTGACTCATCAGTCAGAAAGATTAATAACTGCTCTGCTGGATGATTTCACTTGTTGTCATGGCACATATCCATTAATGGAAAACAAATATTCTCTGGCAAATGAAACACAGATCATGATGTAGTGACCAGCCAAGTCCTTTTGGCCAGGTGCATAAATTAAAGCATATATTAGGCATTGAGAACTTCAGAATGCTTGCTCTATGGTAGTCTTTTTTTTTTTTTTCTTTTTAGTGTTTTTTTGCCCCCCTTCCCCCCAGTGGAGCTCTTCCCCTACATCTGGAGCTGCAGTGTGAATTTTTTGCTGATAGTCACTAGGAGGATGTTTTCAGCTGGGTTCATCTTTCCAGTGGTAATGCCATTTAGCATGGGCAGGAGGGTTGAGGGTGTGAAGAAAGAAGTGCAGGCAAGCAATGCAGGAAATCTTTGCATTACAACAACCTGACATGTTTAAAAAATAGAGACTATCCCCGAGGAGCTTTGGTACGCCGAATGTGTTAGTTAGATTAGTATTGAGTGCTGGTACGTGGCGAGCCTTCAGAAGTGGGAGAACGTGGGTCTCCAAATGCAGCTTCCCTGTCGAAGGCCCCTTTCTGCTCAGAAACTCAAACAGCGTGCACACCATCTGGCATAGTCATGGGAAAGGGGGATAGGGCTTTTTCCCTTCCACCCCCACTCTTTTTTCTCCATTAAAGATCCCAAATTTCACTTTCCACAACAGGACTGGGTTTCCACTGCGTAGTTTGGGAAAGCAGTGCCTGTAAGCTCTGCCATCCCAGTGCACCTGGTGGGCTTTGGGTGGGTTTCTTAGGGCTGGGAAAGCAAACACCACACAACTGTGTGCAGTACCTGTGATGCAGTGGTTGGGTTTAATTAGCATGAACCTCGTTATGTACGGCCGTGGGCTCTGCAGGCCTTACACACTGACGTTTGCTTGGCTGGGAAGGAGGTTGTGTGGCTCATATACTTTGCCAGGGTAATAATTCGTCAGGGAGTACCTAGGGAGCAGGCCAGAGGGGAAAGAAGGGGAAGAAAAGCCTGTGGAGAGCAAGTTACTGCCAGACTCTGTTAGAAATAGTCACCAGTTTTGTTGAGAATTTTACTTTAATTGCGTTATTCTTTGTTTCATTTCTTTAACCTAAAGGAAGTTATTGTTTCAATGAGAAGGAAGTGTACAAATGTTCCTTAAGGAATTTCTGCATGCGGAGGAAAAGAGATATGGATTGAAAAAAAATAAACAACCCAAATCTGTTTTAGGTTTGCTGGTACAGACCTATGTCTGCCTTCCTGATATTGAGGCAGAGGTGTGTGACTTAGGCCCTTTCCAGATATTTAAGTAGTTTCTAATAAGTTGGCATTTGTCACCACTACCAAGGGTTTTATCCAAAAAAGCTTATGGGTAAAATACTTCATTCATTCACATGAGAAATTGTGGCTGTTAGAATGGATTGTAATTTTTATTTTATTTAACAAAATTGGTTTGCATTTTTGGGTTTTGGCCAGGATTTTCTGAATAAAAAGAAATTGGAATGGAGTTAAGCACTTATTGCTTCCCTTTCCTCCCAGAAACATCTGACTAGAAATAGGTATAACACAATAACTCAGCTTGTGATGGCTTCAAGCCAGTGTGTCTGTAGCGCCCATGTTTGTTGTACCTATATATGTGGATGGTATATGGAGGGGTTTAGCATTTATTCCAGCTCTACCTTGAGCAGAAGCATTGCATGGGGATTAATATCTTTTTTAAATCAATCTCATGCCTCTATAATAAATTCCACCCCCTTTCAAACCCACTCATGCACTTGGATTTCTAATGAATAAGTCTGCATATTTATTCATGAAGATTAAAGAACTGTACAGATAGAGGCAGCTGGCTGAACTTTTTTATTTCCGTTAAATCTGCTGACCTCTGATCAGGAGGAAAGAGGAAACCTTCCCTGATTCACTTAGGCTGTTTGTGGACTGGGACAGACGAAATGGCTCAGCTATTTACTGCTTAGGTACAGAATGTGGTTTCATCAAGTGGGATGCAGAAAGAGGGGAAAGTGGGGCTAAATATCTCCTGTTTATATTTAAAAAATATACAAAATTCCTAGAACAAGTTATTTTTGAGGTGTGCCTTCAGTGCTGTCTTGTTGCAGAGTCCTCAAACATCCGAGCCCTGGTGCACACCCCCTGCTATGACTGTGTCCTGGTCAAACGTGACGCCCGTCTCTTTTCCACAGGCCCTGTTGCTGTTGGGTGGCATCGCTCTTTCCTGCCTCGCTCTGGACCTGCTCTTTCTCTTGTTCTACTCATTTTGGCTGTGTTGCCGCCATCGAAAGAGCGAAGAACATCTAAATGCTGACTGCTGCTGTACGGCTTGGTGCGTCATCATCGCAACCCTGGTGTGCAGGTACGGTTAATGCCTGACAGGGAACGTCCCTGATACTCAGGGCCGCGCATCCTGGTGGCACTCCCCTTTTCCACTTGGAATACATGTGTTTTAAAGACCTATAATGTATTTTCTTCCTTTCTGCCACTTGCTGAAGTGCCTGATGGTTTGAGCAATGTGAAAAGGAATAGCTAATGTCCTACTCTTTGTTACTTTGCACGTGGTAAATCAAGGACGCTGCATCCTTGGAAGCTTATCACTTGAATAGGATGGATACACTTGAAACATTTATAAGGTCTAGATGGAGATTTCTTATAATCTGGTGTCCAAAAAAGAATGACTATGTGGGAGAGTATATTAGGAAGAAAGAGGCACAGATTATTCTTTTGGGATTCGAAGTACTGGTATTTGATTAAAGTGGAGGTTCACATATTGCAGCCTGTGTAAGACACTGCTGTGTTTCATTATCTGTACTAATGTGCTGCTAGTGTCAGCAGCATTTTGTGTTGTGACTGAGCAATAGAAAGCTTTTGAAGGTGAGATGAAAATAAGCATTTCTGAAAAACAAGAAAAAGTAAATAATTAGTGAAGAACATGAGCAGAAGCTAAAAGAAGAGAATTTTTGTTTGGTTTCTGTTGGGTTTTTTATGTCAACACAGATGAGGATCCCATTTATTAGAAAGTTAATGATGGGGCATCTGAAAGCAGCGACATAGTTTGTTTTGAGTGGGGCAGAATAAATACTCTGATCTCTATGGCTATGTGGCCTGAGATTGAGGACTGCGTTTCTTACCAATTCCAAGCATCATCTTACTCTAAGGCTCCAGGTGGTCTTCGTTGCCCCTTGGCAGAGCTGGGAGCACTCCCTTGTTTGGAAAGGAGATAATGATACGATTGTATTTTGCAGCATCTGGTGGCTCACTTTTGTTGATTTCACCTGCTGGTAGGTGGTGGACCTGGACATAATGCTTTTGGACAGGAGCACGTTCCTCAAAGGCCAGGCTCAGCTGTTCAAGGGCTGGCTTGTGCTACTAGTGCATTTGTGTATTTGCTCTTTTGAGGCACATACTTAAGACAATGGAAAACCCATGAAGTGCTGGAACAAAGAATGCAGAGCAGGCCTTTTCCTAATTTTAATAGCTGGGGATAGATTTGCCTGTAGAGGCAGGGGTTCAGTGTTGAGGAGGGGAACTACTGCGCCAGCTAATACTGCTGTCTTTGCAGGGAGCTCATCTGTGCTTTGTTGACTGCAAAGAGGTGCCTGGAATGGAAAGACAAACTAGAAAACAACTAATAAAGAAGAAATTTCAGCCTCAGTCACCTTTCTTTTTAGTGATCTCAAGAGATCCATCTGCATCCATTCGAGTCCACTGAAAGCGCTGCGGTCCTAACCCTTTCTTACAGAAGCTCTAACTGATGCTATAGTTGTGCTGCTGCTGTAGCCTCTTAACTATTGTTCCACGTGTCCAAAACAGCTGCTATGGAGTGTGGTGTGTCATGTTTGGTTTTACTTGCAGAAAAGGTGAGAAAGAGGTATTCAGTATGTCTCCCAGAGCATACATAAGAATATAAAATTGGAAGGTCAGCATATAAGTTCTGGTAAACCCGATGTGACTCCCAGTCAAGACCACAAGCTAGGAAACTTCTTAGACTTCCTCAGTCTGAGCCATTGTTCTCATCCTTGTGTATTGTTTGTTTTTGAAAGAATTAAATGCAGCAGCATCTTTAAAACTAAGATTCTAGCTGAACCTATGGTGATATTGGATGAATATTTGTCTTGACTTTAAGTTTAAATTCCCCCTGTGAAGTCAGTGTGTTGGAGTAATAGGAGGTTGGTACCATCTGTGGTGAGTGAAGGTGCTGTCTGAGGGCTTTGCTGTCCTGCAAAGCCGATGTGGGTTTTCTGCCCCTCTTACAGCAGCTGGATGTGCACTCAAACTCAGTGTCAGGCTGGGAATGCAAATGTGGCTCCCAACAAGCAATGGATCTAATCTCTGCTAGCAGGAAGTCTAATCTATGCTAGCAGTGCATTACCAACAGTTAAAGATCAGTCCCTGCATATATCCTGCCCTAGTCGTGCGTTATACATAGCAAAGTGCCAGCGGGCTGGCCTAGGAGGCAGCTTGCACCATGGTTTGCAACAGGAAAGAAGTAGCTTGGATGCTGAAGCAGTGAGAGGTTCCAAACAGCAGCTGATCTGGTTGGTCTGAGTACAGTGAGACAGACTTTAATCTTCCTATCTGAGAACTAGTTAACTGTGGTTAAGTCCAGTAGGGCCTAGTACACACTCATGCAGGTACTACTTAATCCCAGAGGACTGTTTGCACTGTGAGTCCTGATTAGTGCTGTGGATCACTTGTTTCCTAATGACTTGATATTCGTGCTGAGCCAGCAGAAAGGCATAACTGGGTAACAAGGGCTCTCCAACAAAAGGACTCTCTAATGAGTTTTCCCAGTTGCTCTAGCCAAAAAGCTGCAGGACTGATTTGCCTAGATTATTCCTTGAATACATAGTTTATTTCTAGTCCTTACCAATTTGGATTGGTTTCTGTGTATGGGGAGTTGTCCTAAGTAATCTCATCCACTGGTTAGGTGACCCTAACTCTCCCATAAGGGAGCTCAGCTATGAAGGTGGGTAGGAAGCTTCATGGAGAGGATACCTGAAAGAAATGGGTACAATTAGATGGTGAAAACTTGCTTTCTGAAGTGCCAGTAATAGCGCTTTCCCTTAGTGCGAAAGTGCAAGGTGGTAATTAGACAGACAAATTAACATTCCTCCTGAGAACATGAAGTCTAAAAAGGGCTCTCCTTATGAAGTTCCTGTAATTAAAGATGACTTGGTGTAGTTAGATTATTCATTTCTAGGGATGTGATGTGAATGGCTAGCGTTCATCTTTCAGACTGGTGACTGGGTACCCAGAGGGGTTTTTACTGTGTGTGTGGGGGTTTTACAACGTGAGGATGTCTCCACCAGAAGGCATGTATATGCTCTCAGTATCAGATTAGTGCTCTGCTCTTCCTGTATACCTTGAGTAATCCAGAAAATGATTTTTTTTTTGCAGGTGGTGTTGCAAGCTAATTTCAAATTGCACTTGATTTTTTCCTTTCTGCTTCTTTATTGGGGAATGCACTGGTGATGATAGTGTTAAGCTCAGGTGTGCAGCATTTTCCAGACTTAATATGAGTGGATCTCCAAAAACTTTCCAAAATGACTGAGTAGCCAAGTGGCTTTTTAAATGCAGTGTTAAACAGCAGGAACAACTTTTTAAGGGGTCTGTAAGAGCTTCACAGGTTTTTTAAGGATTTTTTAATCCAAAATATGAGTGAGAAGGAAGGCAGGGGAGAGCAGGGAGTAGTGGAAGGGACAGGAGACTGACAAAGGTAGGTTTGGGAAGGGCAATTAAGGATAGGATGGTGTGGATTCAGGAGAAGTGTGTGTGCACTGGGGAGGGGAGTGCAACAGAAGCAAGAATAGCAGAAGCAGAGATGACTTTCCTATAGAAGCATTGAAAATGTGTTGGAGTATCTTCCAGAGGGTGCTAGGGTGGAAAAAAATCTGTGTCATTCAGGAATGCTGTTCTTGTATCCACGCTGCGTGACAGAAATGCAGGCTTCCCCATTGGGCAATGATTGTGTCATCTTGTACTGGGAGATGGATCTGCTGTATCTTAGGCTACTGAGCCTCCCAGCATTTGTGCAAGAAGCCATGTGATTTGCCTGGCCTTAAGGACTTATGCTGTTGGGTTGAGTTGATCTATTTTTACTTTAAAAGACTGAGTTTAAATAAAAGGAGCCCCTCGGTTTCCCTTTAATCAAAGGAAAGGTAGTTTAAAACTAGTGCAAATCCTTAAATCTGCTTTAAACAATAGCAGCTTCTACCACTGTGTGTAGGCTGGGATTTGAAACAAACTGTTGTGTTTAGATGAAGCCAAATGCAAACAAAAAACTAAACAGCAGTGGTTCTCTCCTCTTCCCCCACTGGCAGTTTTCCCACTGCCTGCCTTCAGCTCTCCCCTCCTCAGTCACAGCGTGGGTCTGAGCAGCTGCCCCCAGCCTGGGCTGCTGGGCTTTTGGAATGGGTTCCATCCCTCTCCAGCACGATACAAAAGGGAGCTGCCACAAAACTCTACAGTTTGGTCCTAGGAAAAGAATGGCTGTTTCAGCTCTTGCTATCCATGGGCATGAACTCTAGAGGGCTTTGCTGGGCAGGAATGGAATGATTAACCTTTCATGTGTAGGTTCCATGAGCGTTTAATACACGTCGAGAAGAATTTGTTACTTGAAGTAAATGGTTTTTATCCTAATTCCTGTTGCTCTAGTGTTTTCTTTCAGGAGTAGTGACTGCACCTAGAGGGTTAAGGGCAGCTGAAGCTGTGTGTGGTTCATGCAGGGCTGGATAGGAAGCCTAGGAGGGTGGCTGCTGGGGTGGTTCTGCCTGGGATAGGTAATGAGCTTCAAGTCACTTCCCTGTAGCTGCTTAGCACTTCATAAATGGTACCTTTGAGTAATGTACCTAGCTGTGCTGTATCTTTAAGGACAAGATAAGCACTACTACTTCAGAGTGCTGTTTCTGAGTCTTTTCCACCAAAACAGTGCTACTGTGCTGGGAATACTGAGAGCCAAGCACCAGGTTTGGGCACTTACCAAGTCTTTGCTGAAAGAATAGGCTCTTCTGGTAGCTGTAACAGGCTGAATAAAAATTGCTCCCCAATTAAAGTGGTCAGATCTGCATATTCAAGGGCAAGAACATTCTGGAATTGATTTGGTGCCTATAATAGAAACAACTGTTAAAGTTTTCTGCTGCTCAGAAGAGTGAAAGGATCTGTCTGAATTTTTGCTGTGATAAGAAAAAGGGAGATTCAAACCAGAGGTTTGTAATTGTCACGATGGGATCCTGCGTTGCCTTTTCCTGGGCACAACTTTGGATCTGTAATCTCTCTAGTTCAGGGAGAGGCAGTGTGTGCCTCTTTTATCCCTTCCACCCCCGTGCACCCTAGGCATGCATTATCAAGCTCTGATAATAGCTGCAACCAGGGAGGAATGCAGAGGGCTTTTTTTCTCTTTAATTATCAGCATCATTTGCATTAGGAAAATGTTTGAGGAATGGTGCTCATGAAGAAAGAGGCTGGTTTCATGTATTAACACTAAATATTACGAGTTACATTCCTGCTGCCTCTCTTTCTGTATATGATTTAGGCTGCATATTGTCCCTAAAAGACTCTTCAGCTGAGGCTTTTATAGGCCAAGCTCTCTATAATTGATGGAGATTCAATTGCTGGAAAAAGAATGAGACTGAGAGATTTTCATAGTGGATCTGCTTCTAGTGTGTGTGATCTTTGCTTCCATTTCTTGTTTGTATGAGGAGAAAGCAGAAATGTGATCAGGTGAACTGTATTGCTCTGCTCCTTCTTTCTGAAGTGGATGAACCCGGGAAAGGAGGGATGGATGAGCCCAGCAAAGGAAAGATGGATGTGTCTTCCTGCAGGACAGGAGTGAGAGCAGAAACAGCCATTTGGACTGCAGGTTGATGTATGTGCCAGAGCAAATCTGTGCAAGTGCCTGTTATCTAGACAAAGCCCACTCTGGCCTGCCTGCTTGGGTTCATTTCCCAGCTGGGTGGTGGCAGTGGTGCAGAATGCCTAACGTCCTCTAGTGACCCTTCCCGTTAAACAAAGGCAGTACACTTGCTTGTTCTGAAAGCTGTTGTTTGCCTTGTTTCCTTCCTCTTTTATTCCTCCTTCAAACCAACTCTATGAGGGCAGTGCTATAACTCAAGCACAAAGTTGTTGTGAAGAAACTAAATGTTCATCAGAATAACTCAGATTTACACCAAAACCACCATCACCTTCCTTTGCGCTGCCCCAAACACAGTACTGAGAAAGTTCCCAGAAAAGGTCCTGGGTGCTCTGAAGCTAAATGACATGAGAATAGGAAATTCATATCTTGATAATGCTTATTTGTCCTGAGTTCAATTGTATGAGTTCCTGCAGCAATTTTTTTTAATAGAAG
Organism: Dromococcyx pavoninus; assembly: GCA_033558185.1. Taxonomy (NCBI): domain Eukaryota; kingdom Metazoa; phylum Chordata; class Aves; order Cuculiformes; family Neomorphidae; genus Dromococcyx; species Dromococcyx pavoninus. Next base: position 168,116 of record JAUMJL010000447.1, read on the forward strand.
AGGTATTGATGACTTGCATGAGATAATCTCCTGGTTGCACCTCATTTACAGGATCGTCCTCCTTTAAGTGAGGCTTAAGCTAATACGGTTTACTTCATAATTGGGGCAGACTGATAGGTGGGGACAGTTCTAGCAAATCAGCTGATAGGTGGTAATTTACTAAGCAGCTGGAGTTGAATTGTGTCTGTGAGCTTGAAATTCATTTGCTTTAAAAATAAATAAGGCTTTTGTCCTGGTAAGTTATTAAGCCTTCGTTGCCAGTACTCTAAATCAGTATGACATAAATGCTTCTGATGGGAAAATAAATCAAGATAGATGATCATAGATACTTCACAGTGTGGAGAAAAGGACATGGAAAACGAATCTAGAAGAATCAACACCATGGGCAAGTAGTCAATGCGAGCTCTTTGTGTCCTGCTTTTAAAAATATGACAAAACAATATGTAGTTCATCTCTAGAGAAGGCACATGGGTGTCACGGTGGCAGCACCCATTCCTCTTGCAGGAGCCACTGGAGAGCCACTTGGCCAGCTGGATTTCTGTTTGTCCATAGCTAGGCTTGAACTCTCTGAGATCCCCAACAGATTTTCATTATTGTACCATAAATGAAATATATATATTGAGAAGGCTGATTCACTGTTCATGATATGGGTGCTATACAGAGAATTGGTGGCTGTGTGGAAAAAAACCCCACAAGTGAATGTTTATAGGTGAATTTTTTAGTGGTTGCTGAGGAGCATGACTACCCTTTGTGGAGACACACGGCTTCCCTTTCTGTGGAAAGTGCTGCTGTGACTATGAAGGGTGCAGCCGAGGTGAGCCTTTCATTCTATACCTAGCCTTTTAGCTTTAACCCTAGCCTTTCTCCCTTTCTATCTCTGCAGTGCTGGAATTGCTGTTGGCTTCTATGGGAATGGCGAGACCAGTGACGGCATTCACCGGCTGACGTACTCGCTGCGCCACGCAAACCGCACCGTGGCAGGTGTCCAAGACCGGGTACGTGCTGGGGAGACACGCTGGCAAACGGGGAGCGTGGGGCTGAGCACACATGCTCAGCACCTCTTCTCTTGGATCTGCCTGTGCCTGTATCTCTTCCTCTTTTTTTTTTTTTTTTTTGTTAATCTCTGGTCCTAGGGATGTGCAAAAATTTCCATTAATGGAGTGGTGCTTTCTTCAGCTCTTCTAAAAATATCAAAGCAAACACAGATTGTTAAATGAAGTCTTCACTTTGCTAGGTTTAAAAACAGCTTCTGACCAGCTCTCTTCCGCAGCCAGAAGAGGAGGCAAGCCAAAGAAGACAAGTCTTCTAGTAGAGTGTATCATGTTAACGCAATCAGTTGTGGCTGTGCTATCTCTAATTTCATAGTATTGTTCTGCAACCCTGAAGGCTGCAAAATATGTGTGTGTGTGTGTGTGTTAAAGGCTCAGCTGAGATGCCATCATTGGACTCCTTGCACACAGTCTGCTTTATAGATGTTTATTAGTTGCTTGTGACGAGTAAGCAGTCTGAGCCTCTTAAGAGTGATCAGGAACCTGTCCATAACTTGCTAGTAAGGATGAATCCTCCTTTACTCTTTGACTTCCTGTACTTTAATTATAGGGTTTTTGCTATACTATAGGTATTAGATACTGCGGTGGCCCTGAACCAAACAGTGGAACCAAACTTGCTCGTCCTAGAGGAGATGTTCACAAAGCAGACAGACTATCTGCATGTCGTCCAGAAACTGCAAAGTCTCTTGGATGATCTGGTCAGGAAAACAACTGAGATTCCCTTTTGGAAGAATGAAGAGCTGTCTCTGGAGGAGCTGGCGGTTCAGATTGACCTCTATGACTGGTACAGGTGTGTAGCATGCTGTACTGTAGTGGTTGTTTTGGCCTGGTTTGCAATAGTGATGTGTGTGTTCTGGGTGGCTGTAGGTGCTACTTCAGGTGCTCTTGGCCCACCCAGCTGATTGGTTTCTTACAGCAAAATTGCATTGTTTAAATTAAAATGCATGACAATTTTTTCTTAACTGTATTTATAAGAAGGTGAAGGGAAATTTATTCTCAATGTACATAATCTGCAGCTTGTGTTCTAAAACTGGGGAAAAAAACAGGCATAGGGATAACTACTGTCTACTAGCTACAAGTTACTGTTGCCCCAAGTGCATTGTAGTTGTATGGCACATTAACTAGAGAAGAATACAGGACTAGCTCCAGAAGCTAACACCACACCCTAACAGTCCTTTTTATTAAACATATTTAATAGAAGATTGTGTCAACTGTATTCCACAAAAGAAAACCTCTAACCACACATGTGGAATAAATAACTGAAGTATTTTCCAACAAATGTCTAGGAAGTTCAAGAAGCCGCAGTGCCTCTTCTTCACCAGATGGTGTCCAGTTGCATGTAACTTTGCACTAGAATAGGATTAACAGTCTCATTTCCCAAAAACCGTGTATGCTGGGCATGTTGTGTAAATGATTTTACCTGCCTTAACTCCAGATTAGGTAAATGTCCAGAGTTTTGTGGAGATTAATCATTAGTGATGGCTTTTACTTGAAGAAATAAGGGCCACATTTTTCCCATGAGTCACACTAACTTCCTGAGCTGTGCCTCTTAAACACCGGTTTTCCCTTGCAGACTATACGTCTTTTGGTTTTTTTTGCAGGTGGCTGGGATACCTGGGCCTGCTCCTGTTTCATGTCCTGATCTGTTTGCTGGTGCTTTTTGGGCTTATTAGAAACTCCAGGGCCATTCTTATGGGGTAAGTCTTGACTCGGGTGCAGCGCATAAAGGAAGGTCAGCTGAACGCAGGTCCTTGCTAGTTTAAACCTCTAGACACTTATCAGTTGATTTCCAGGGACTTTGGAGACTGAATAACTTAAATTTGACTCTCAACATAGAGAGGCTTTGTGTTTAGAATTAGGGCTATGTGAGACATGTTAACAGGAGAGTTCTAGAGCTATAAAATGTGATGGTACCGGTGTGCATTGCTTTTACATCATCTGAGCAGTCTGCCCTTTGTTGGGTAGTGTTGGGAGCTTTATGTTTGCAGTGAGAGAGTAATGTAACCACCCTCCCTTAAATTTGCAGGCTTTAAAAATCTCCCTTTAATTCTCTACAGTTGTGAAGGCATTTGTTAATTGATGATAAGCATTTCATGTGTCTGCACAACCTGGTAGCATGCCTTTTGTGTCATGATCTGCTCTTGTTTACCTTTGGCTGTCACACCTGCAGAAATATTAAATCAAGAAGCGGCAATGGTTTGTACAGTTATGAGGAGGAGCCTTGTTGCCATGGTACTGCAATATTAATGCATGTCTATTTCTAAAAAGCACTGCAAATGCTGCCATGCTCCAACCCCATTACAAGAAAAAAATTCCTCTCCCTGTCTTGTGGCTTGGTTTACCTTGGCATATTTGGCAAAGATACTGGTATTATAAACATAGTGACAGTTTGACAACTGACATGGCCAGGAGTTTGGTACATGGTGATACCATTAATAATTGGAATGCTTATTCAGATTTATTATTTGCCAGATGACTTCATACCTGGCAGATTATACAGACAAAAGTCCAAGTGTATGCACAGATGGTAAACCCAGGGCTTAAATTAGAATCTCATTCGCTGTTAGCCAGAAGTTCATATTAAGGCATTCCCCAAAGGGAGCACATGGCATAAAGAAGCAAATGTATCACAGCCAAGGAAGATGGTGAAATGCCAGGTTTAGATCTTTTAGCTAAGCAATCAGTTACTGACCCAGTCATCTTCATTTAAAGTAAAACAACAAATCTGTCTTACTGAATTGATTACCATACTCAGCTGGTGGCACCAAGCTGTGTTGTCCTTATGTCATAAAACCACAGAACCTTGCTGATCAATAGTTGATAATTTTCACATCCATTTGCAAAAAGCATAACAATTTTTAACATCTTATTCCAAAGTGCTGCAGAGAAGTCAGTCTGGTAAAGCTCCGTTACTTCCGCAAGATGAGCCATATATCCATTCACAGAATAGGAATTACTCAGAATTAAAATAAGTTGGTAAACTGAGGGATAGAACTTTTTGAGTGTTTTTTAATGGAGACCCATAGATTTATTTTTTTTTAAAGCTCTAGTCTTCAATGATATAAATGTAGCAGAAAAGGAATACATCCCTTCCTCACGCACACACTTTCAATAAAGAATATTTTGGTTATGAATAGGTTTTTGTTTTCTTCAGAGTGTAGATGGGAAGGAATCTAATTGTGTTTCAGAGCCTGAAGGAAAACCATCGCTGAGAGAGCAAGCCAGTGTCCCTTTATTTTGAAGACAGGGATACATAAAACGAAACTGCTCATTAGTCTGCATCCCCATACCTGAGGGAGTTGAGGAGTACTTTTGCCTAAATAGCTCTAGCACTCACACTGACAGCAAAGGTGAAGAGCTAATGTGCTGGTTGAGGAAGTGCAAAAGCCTTTCCCCCGGTGTGTGCTAGCTGAATATCACTGAGACCCCTGCTCTGTCATCCCTCTGCCTTGTCTCTGCTTGATAGCAGACACTTCCCACTATTTCTGCCAGTAATGAGGTCCAGCTGTCAGAACAAAACTTTTAAATCTGTGCAGAGATGGTCTTGCACAGCAAAAGTGGGCACCAAAACTGTTGCTCTGAGCTGGCTGCATGCAAGTGACTCTCCTGGGGATACGTGGGGATGTTTAGGTGCTGTTCTGATGCACACAGCTTGGAACAAAAGTCAGGTGTCCTAACACAGGCTGGGTGTTCCTTCCCACCATCTGTATCTGTGCAGTGATTACACTTAAACTCATTTATTCTAGAAACAGGATGGATTTGTCCAATTTTGTATCAGGCTGGTTGGGCTTTTTTTTATATGGGATACTTATCTTTGGACTTAGAGAGTGAAGTCCAGTGTGGGCATAGTAGAAGTGATGGGATTGTAGTCAGCCATCTGCCAATCTGCCTTCCTGTGTATTTGTGTTTAGATTCCCTGATAGAGGCAGGGTAAGACTTTGTTTTTACCTTGTTATTCCTTCCCCTGCAGCCCCAGGGCCAGGTAAAGTGGGAGCCAACAACTGAGTGTAAACTTCTGTGATTGCTGCTGTCCATGACATGTAAAATTGGGTGGTTTATGTGAAGATACAGTGGTTGATAATCTGTTGGGTTTGGTAATTGGTTCAGACTCCAAAAAATACATATTGTGAAATGATCTGCTTGAAATCAGAGCTTCTCCATCTGCCATCTGTCTGTCTCCCCACAGGGTGTGCTTGCTTGGGGTGTTTGCCCTGATTGTCAGCTGGGGATCCTTGGGTCTGGAGTTGGCTGTCGCTGTGGTAAGTGGCTCTGATCCAAGTCCTGTTCAGCCTATGCAAGTTTATCAGACGTGAGATTAAATTTACACTGTGCCTTTTTTGTAGCAGGTCCTGTTCTAGGTAGCTGTCCTAGCAATCTGCATCTCTGAGAAGTGCAGAACTGCTTCCTTCGTGGTGTGGCACACGAGCTGGTGCCCCTGCACTCTGTGGCTGTGTAAAACAGTGCCAGTGGGGATGGTGATGAGAGACTCTGGCATCAGAAACACCCCTATAGTAGAGAGTTCCCTGATGTTAACCCGGCTCAACTACTCTTTTATACTGATGTTCTTTGATATTCCTTTTCCCTTTTGTCTTTCATCTGTCTAGGGCTCCAGTGACTTCTGTATTAACCCTGATGCTTACGTTTCCAAAGTGGTTGAAGAGAATGCAGTGCTTAGTGCTGGTAAGTGCTGGGACTGGCTTTGGCACGGGGTTCTGCAGCTTTAGCTGTCACATAGGAGCATGGTGGTGGCTGAGAATTTACGGCTATGTTTGGAATAGCAGAGTTGCATACAGTGGGAAAAGCAGTGTGTGTGGAGATCAATGTTCTGCCCATAGCAGCACTTATTCCCCAGTCAGGAGTGCATATGTACCCTTTTTTTTTCTCAGAAGAGCCTTCAGAACCTTTTTTCTGTCTTGGCATTTAGGTGGAAATAACTGATAAGATGGAACAACGGAAGTCCATGGTATATTTTGCTTTAAACTTAGCACTCTTGAATCTTGCTCGCCTCTATAATTGACAGAACTGTGTCAATAGCAGGGTGCAGTTTGAGTTCTCACTTTTAAAACTTGCACTTGGGTCTGTATTCCTGATCTAGAATACTTTATAGTTGTTATCAACAAACAGATATTTTTTTCTCTCTCTTAATGGTGTCTATAAATAGGAGTCTCTTTAGAGCTAATTTGAAGGCTAAATAAATGAAAACAGAGAAGTATGAATTTCTTTTTTTCCGTTATGAATGCAGTATTTCGACTGCTTTGTTTATCCTTTTCCATTTTAAAGTGAAATGCCTGAATCTCAGTGGCATCCAGCTGAAGCGTTGATGGATTTTGAGTTTGTCACTCCTAAATGACACTGAAGTGGTTGGTGAGATGAGAGGTGCCTCCAACTTGGACCTTGAGGGGGGCACAGAAGTGGCTTTTTGGAACTGTGGATTAGCAAAAATCTGATTGGGCACCTGCCAGCAGGGATACCATAAGTGTTAAAAAGACTGAGCTTGCTGTTAGGTAACAAAGTTAACTTTTCTTTTTTCCTACCTGCTCTCCTGGTGATAATTCCCCTTTATATAGTTCTGTGTGTGATAAAACACAAATAAGCAATTTCACTGATTTGCAAAAGGAGCTACCCGTTTTTCTTGGTTCTTATTTACTGGAATTGGAGAGTCTGTGCCTTGTATACAGAAGATCTAACGTATGGCCATGCACTTAGCCAAATGCTGCCTCTTACTGTGCAGCTAAATGATAGGTAATTAGTTATATAGCTATGGCTGAGGATGCAGGGACAGGAAGCAGTAAATGTTTATGTCTGGAGGCAGAAAGTAGTATAGAAGAGTATGTACAGCTTGATATTGCCACACTACAGCTTATTTTTGGAATGCCTTATTTATTGATTTCCTGGAAAGGAGAGGATAGAACCAGGCAGCTCTCTTTGTAACAAAAAATGCAATAAGGGAAGACAAAGAATGTTTAACACTGCACAATGTGAAAATCCTCTCTTGTCTGTGAAGACAACAAAGATGTGGCTTCAGGTACCAAGATAGTCTTCTGGTTGTTCAAAGAGGCAGACGGGTCAGTGAGGCCAACGGGAAGTATCTGATGCTTATGTTAGCTGTGCTTGTAATAATTTCATCATCCAAACTGGCTCTGGAGTGTATTTGGTAACAAATAGATTGACCTTGGAAAACTGAAGAAACACCCCTTTGTGCTTCATATCCATGTCATTTGTCCTTGTCTGCTTGGCTGCTGCAGTTTTTCATTAATCAGTATCATTGATTTAGAGGCTAACGGTGAGTGCAGGACTGACATTCCTGTCCCACCTCCTGCTTCCCCTAGCAGGGACAGGCAGCTCCCCTGGGTGAAATCAGGCTCTGTTCTGGCAGCACCTCCAGCTATGACAGTTGTTAAGGCTCCATAAATAACAGTGAATGGGTCTAAGTGAAATGCTGAAGAGGAGGAAGAGCAGGTGTTGTCACAGGCTTAAGCTGGAAGGGTGGCCGCTTCCGTGGGTTGCTGGTGTGTCAGCTCCCTGCTGTTTGGCAGCCGTTTGGTGTTCGTGAGTGCTTTTTCCCTTTTTATTCAGGAGGAAATCAGTCTAACTTCTGAGCCTGCCATCACACTAGGCAGCTGGTTGGGAGATGATCAAAAGTTCTGCCTTCCCATGTGGATTTTTACTGCTGTATCATAGTTTATGATCAGGAAGCTACAGAAATAGCTCTTGGTCCACAGTGTCAGAGCTGTCCTGCACACCTGAGCAGAAAGGAAAATCACGACACAAGGACTGCAGTGTGGAGCTGTTCCATGGCACTTTATAATCTCAATAATGGCTCTTTAGGAGTCTTTAAAAACCTGAGATAAGTGTGGATATTCCTCAATATGCTTGGCTGTAAATTGAAGCAGCTCCTTTGTGATCAGTTGAGTTGTGTGTACAATGAGAGTGATGAGGTGGAGGGAACAAGGCAGATAGCTGGGAGCCAGCATCAGTGCTTTCCTCTTGGAGAAAGCTGCCCTGCTTGATGGCTCCCCGTTCTAGTCCATGGATTCTTCACACTCTGGTTTGCTGCCTCTGCTCTCTGCCTCTTGCTCTCTGACGTTAACAGCAGTATAGACAGATGAGGCAGAAACACTTTAGGATTGCTCCAGCTAGTTTCAGCAGAGTGAATCCAAACGTGAATTTTTCAGTTCAGAAAAGAGATGACTAACAGAGGACACGAGCAGGTGGAGGAGCTCAGGTGGTCCATGGAAGAAGAATCCTCTGGGTGTTACCATATATGCAGGAACCACGTGTACTTTGGGAATCACTTGAGCTGGTTGGGCTGAGAGGGCACTTGTGTTCAGTCTTACCTAGGTGTCTGCTTTTGGCCAGTGCTGGGCTAGGGTCTGCCAACCATTGCCAAGGATGTAAGAACCAACAAGTAATCTTAAGAAGCTCTGTAGTGCTGGGTCAATTTTTCCCTTTAATCACTCCTTTCAGTTGTTTTTAAATATAATGTGTTGTAATATTCCCAGCCCTGTACTCTGGCATTCAGTCTCGGACTGAGTCATCTAGGTTTGCTTATTTAAAATGCTTTTTTGTTGGTGGTGGTTATAGGAGTTTTCACAGAAAAATAACTGTGTTGGATACTGGGCAACTAGTATGTTACTATTAATGTTTGTGTATTAATTGCTGTTTGCAAATCCAAATAGAATTAATGGAGCTGAGAATAATCTGATTAAGTGCATTATTATTGTTGTCAGGTTTTTAGCTGGAGAGAAGATGTCCTTGGTTTGTAGATAAAACACACTGCATTTTAAAAAAGGAGGGGGAATTAGCAGCAAAAAGCCTTACTGCAGGTTTTCTGGAGGAGAGACTTAAATTATTTTGCAGAAGAGGCTGATATATGTGCCTAGCTCGCATAGCATTCATTAACTGAGATTAAGCCAATGGAGTTGAACACTGGCTGTATAATCTGCTCCTGCTGCTTGTAAAAAGACTTGATGCAGCCAAGATGTTTATTTCCAAAGCAGGAGGCCATCTTCTAGTCTCTCTCTTTTTCATTGATATTATGTTATTATCAGTTGATTTATTGCATAAAATTAGATAAAAAGGCACAATCTGTCCAAACAGGAAGAGCTTTCTCCAGATTCCCTTACAAGTTATCTGCATGGTGAACAGCCACTCACTTCATCTGATGGAACTGTAAACCTCAGGGGGTGGATAATGGAGCCTTTTACCTCCAATCCAGCCAAGTTGGTCAGGCTGGATGCTGAGACTCAGCTGCTCAGATATCAGCAGCAAGCTTTCTTGTCCCACACAGCCTTCTAATTGGCCTCTCACTGAGTCTCTCTCATCTTAGAAGCCCAGAGTTGAATGAACCAGAGGACTGACACTGCCACCACCTCCCCTTCCTCTTTAGAAGTAAGGTCAGGACAAAACCTCACGTGCAGCAAGCAGTGGCTGCACAGCTATTACTTGGGCTCAGTGGGCACTGCAGAAAAGAGTTTGTGTGAAGAAGCCCTCTTGAGAATCCTGCTGAGCGTTGAGAGGCAATTTTGGTTGGTCTCCTGAGTAGCAGAAAGCTTTGTGTGGGTGGCACTTGGGATGGCTGTGAGCTTTTTGCTGAAGGCTCACGATGGCTGATTTCATCTGTACAAGGGTAGCATATATGAGAAAAATATCAGTGTTATGCAGACACTTCCCTTTGCTGTCAGACTGATGCCTTAGGTAAACAAAGCTCCTGGTGGAGAACAAGTTACCTGGGCAAGAACATCCAGCCAAAAGAGTCATCTTCCTTTGACACCACAGCCGATATAGTTCAACATTCTCTGGCTGTTGAACCCACAGAGACAGTCTCATCTGGGTGTATATGTACAATGAAGAGGAATAACACAATGAAAGGAACATTTACACATACATAAATGCAAGCTGTGTAGAGAATTCTCAAGTAGTGATGAAGAAGGGCTGGAAAAAGCTGTTCTAGGTGTGGGGATTTTTTGATTGGAACTTTTTTCTCATTGGTCTTTGCCTTATAGACTTTGCTGCCTTTTGGCAGGTATATAATGCTGTCTTTGCATTTCAGCTGGGCTTTGAAGTGATTAGTAAGTCTCCATGGTTGCAGAAGCAGTAAGCAGTTCTAGCAGCTGAAGCTGTCTTTAATAGGCAGTGCTACTTTCCTTTCTAGGAAAAACAGACTTTGCAAAAATAAAGCATTTTGGGTAGTTTCCTTTCCTGCCTTCTGCTCCCACACTGCCTGTGCACCAAGAGACTGGGTCAGGAGGATTGCTGCTAGCAACGCCAGGCACAGGCAGCTGCAGATATGACCCTGCATAACCCTTCTCCTGTAAACTGGGTTGTCTAAAGGCCAGCTTCAAAAATCTGATCCAACCTTCAGGAATTATCCTTGAGAGGAAAATGCACCAGGAAAATAATTATAGAAAGAAATTGCTTGGAGCTGTTTGAGTGCGAATGATGGGTCAGTATAGCTGTTTTCTGGATGGAAATGTAAGATTTGGTTTTGTACAGGATATCCTCCACCAGGTTTAAAACTGGTGAGGGTACCTCCTGCTTTTCCATCTTTCTCAGCCTGATGGTATGGAGGCAGGGGTCACACTCTTAATTTCCAGGCTTTGTAGCACAGGATCATTTTAATGCAGCTTCACTGCCTTCTGTAGCTTTAGCTTTAAAGCACCACTGCTATTAGCACACTGGGTTCAGTGCTGGGAAAAGCTGCTCCTGCTGGTTTTGCCAGTTTGGAAAGCACGTTTTAGGTGCAGAATGTCACACTTTGTCAGCTGCAAAGCCAGTAAAGTCTTGTTGATCCTGCCTTCCAAGGTGAAGCAAGGGAAGCACTTAATTCACTGCACTGCTTTGCACTTCGCTAGCAAACCGATCCTGGGCTTACAAGCTGCAAACTGTGATGATATTGGGAACTCTTATCTAGAATCTGCCCACCAGGGATGATCCAGAAAGGCTCTCAAGAAACATTTCTAGAGCTATGTATTAGCAGGATGTTATGCAACTTAATGCATGTATAGAGGTGATGTAAAATTGATACCACTGTGGGAGCCTAAGAGAAACTTTTAGTGGTCAATTGGTTTAAAATAAATAGGTGAAAATATCACAGCTACTTTAGGTCACCATGTGTGATGCTGTGGGTTGCGGTTGCCATGCTGTTCTCTCAGCACAGGTGCATTTTGATCCCTTTTTCTGTAGTCATTGAGTGTGATTTATGAACCTGGGAGGAGCAGTCCTTTCCTTGGCTCAGCAGTTGTGGACAGTCATCTGTGTGTTCTGCCCAAAGTGAGGCGCACAAAGCAGCGTTTGCTGCCCTCCTACCTGCCCAGATTTTGCTAATTGCTCTTTAGAGGCTTGGCTGGAGAGGTGGAAGTCATCCCAGAGAAAGAGGCCATGGGGGGGAGATGGAGCAGCTGACAGAAGCTGCCCCGAAGTAGGCTAATGAATTATAAATAACAGCTGTCAGGTTGCATTGCCAGTGTGCAGGAGCTGACAGTCTGTGTTGAAGCACTTGGTCTCCAGTGTGTTGGCTTGCCAAGAGGTGCATTCAATATTTATGGGAAGCGCGGTGGAGTCGGGATACAGTCAGGTCTGCTTCCTTCACAGCCCCCCTCGCTTGTGGTTGTGCCTTTTACTGATTTCTGAGTTGGGGCCGATTAGAATACCTTTTGCAGTGTGGAGTATGTGTTACTGAAAGCCACAGACAGAAGATTAAAGGGAATGGAGGAAAGGATGCTAGCGGGGAGGGAAATACAGAGTATATGTGTGTTTGGGGGCTTTTGTCATCTTTACTGAGGCAGCTTCACCCTTGATTCTGCTGAGATGGTGCACTCCCCTTCATCTGAAGAGGAACTATAAATGTTTGAGAAATAATCTAAAGGTGTTTAGATGATCAAGTGTTCCAGAGCTCCCTCCCTCAACAGCATTACTGAGGATGGCAGGGGAAAGCCTGATATTTGTAATTCGTGTGCTGGCAGTTGATGTAGTATTATGGAAGGCTCATGAGGGCACCAGGCTGATTTCATACATGTTTGAATGAGGAGAAATAAAGCTGTGTGTTCAAGCCTGGAAATAAGTGATGTTGCTAGCAAAGCACTTTACCAGCCTTATCTGGAAGTTTATGAATAAATCTTCTCTATATTGTGATTGCTGAGAGAGCTATTTGGTATTAAGACTGACTTTTGGGATGTTACCAGCAAATTATAGGAGGTCCCATGAATAGCTAACATATTGCTGTTATCATAATACATGGTAAGAGCTTTCTTTCCTGATCAAGACTGCAATATTGACTCAACGTCGAAAATGTCTTTTTTGCATAAGTCAAAAGAAGGATGCAAAACAAATTATGTGTACTCTTTTAAAGTCTAATTAAAGACTTCTCATTAAAATCCAATTTATGCAAGTGACATCTGTCAGAAAACACACTACTATTTACTTGTTCATCCCTAGTACATATCAAAGACAAGGACTTGTTGTCTTTTATCCATTTCCTCACTGGCTTGCAAAATGATATATTTTTTAGGAAATTATAGTACTGAAAGTTATGATTTTATTGAATTAGGAGGGCTTACTTTTATTCTTCTACAGAACACTGCCTAAAAGCAGTCCTTGAATGTGACTATGCTGTGCATGGTGCTGACTCCTGAATAAAACTTTCTGGATGTTTCATCTCTTTAAGTGGGGTAGCTGCATTTCCTTTCACTGTTCAAAATAAACAAAACCCCAAACAATAAAAAAACCCCAAACCAAAACAAACCCCAACGAATCTTTCTTTTCTCCCCAAAGGCAGCTTATATCCCTTTCTCTAGTGCCTTCCATGCGCTATAATCCTGCACGGAGAGAGGGAATTGCTTCCATTTATATTGCATTTTCATTTTGTGTATTGCTTTCAGAACTTAACAACTCCTTTGTGGCAGCTGTAAAATGCTGCAAAACTTGGGACAGTGTATGTAGCCTGACTTTATTTTCTTTTGTCTTTGTAGATACTCTCCGATATTACATGACCTGCAGTGCTGGATACCCCAACCCTTTCCAGCAGGTGAGTGTAAGCATCTGAGCTCCCTCCACTCCATCTCAGCATTGGGTAAAAGCTTTTCATGCCAGCATGCAGCAAGTTGCAAGGTTTTAGCTTTAGGGAGCTCTGTACCTGTAGGTAAAGCTTTAGTGCAAGAGGTTGCGCTGTGATTTAGTGAGCAGGGTTTTTTCCAACTTTCCAACCTGCACAGGTTCAGGTTCAGGGTGCCCTCTTAGAAGGGCCCATGTGTGATGTGGTGAGGACTATGGCTTTGTTCATGGTGTCTCTGTTTATGTGGCTCTTCTAAGAACAGCGGTGTAGAGACAGAGCACCCACAATTAGTGCCAGGGTGGGAAACTACATACTTCCTTCTTTGAATCTCTTCTTGCGGGTTCTTTTGGGTTAAACAGTGGCAACGCTCCACTCCCAAAATACAGCTACTTCTGTGGGTGAGGGAGTGATTCTCACATACACTTGGATGCTGAACGGTTTGTATCCTGAAGTGTAAATGTGAGTCATTATTCTTTTGTGTGGGGGCTGCGGAACAGCACCTGGGCCCATCCCAAACTTTGTCTTATGTATCAGAGGCCAGAATGAACCCACACCACCCACTGTTTGGCAGACACCAGCTGCCTCACCATTTATATTTAGGATTTTTTTAAGTCTTGTCTTCCTCCCTTTTAAAAGAGTGGGGTAAGAACACTTCAAGCTGTGCTATGATGCACCGTTGCCATCTGTTGCATTTCTGCTTGCTCGGTGTACTCTGACATGCTCTTACATGTGAAATTCCCATGGATGCTTCAATGGGATGTGAAGTCTCACCCCAATACAAACAACTTCTAGTGTTAGCAATAAGTCTTTCTCAGCCATCTGATTTAATAGAAAAATCTGCCTGTGCTCTGTGGTGAGAACATGAGTGCATTGTGTCTTTTTCTACTTCTCCTCCATCCTGGAGCCAACCCCAGCTGACACAGTGCCCCAGCTGTGTGTATGGTTTTTGTGCCTGTATGTGGTTTGGAGTTTGTTTGTTCTTCCCTTTCCCTCTTTTTTCTGTCTGTACTGGTTGGTAAAGGTCAAGCTTAACCCTATCACAGCTGCACTCATGTCAGTTGAGACATCCTTAACTGGCACCATTTGTACAGACGATGCTTCAATACTTGAGAAGTAGAATTTACCTCTTTTTCCCAGGAGTTCTGTTGGCTCATGTGGCCTGAATTGCTGTAACAGTGCATGTTTTCTGTTGAGCAGAAGCTGTCAGGAAGTCACAAGGCTCTGGTGGAAATGCAAGATGATGTTATGGAACTCATGAGATCAGCAAGCAGAGAGCACCCCACCTCCAAGGTAACTCTCAAAGTTTGCTCTCCCTGTGCTTTCTGGCTTTCGTTACCCTGCTGCAAAGCCCAAGATCAGCTTTTGTTAAGCCATTTCCTTGCTGTAATCACCAACTTGTTGCTTACAGGAGTATCTTACTCGGATCCAGGAGGTTTTAAATTCAACAGAGATCAACTTGCAGCAACTGACAGCTTTAGTGGACTGTCGGAGCCTGCATTTGGTGAGTACTTGGTAACTGGGCTTGAGCTAAGAAAGAACAAAGAGGGTGCAGAGCCTATAGTGTATGGACTATTTTGGAGTTTCAAATCTCTGGTGTGCCAAAACAGTTTACAACAGCTTTTACAGATTGACTCCAGCACAAAGGAGAATGGGAATTTGGATCAAGTTAGCCTTGTGTTTAAAGATCAGTGTAGGAAACTAGATAATGTGTCTCTGTACATACACAAGTTGCAACCCTACCACAGGTTTCAGGGACTTTTTTTTTCCTTTCTGTAGCTCATAGCTTGTTCATTTCCCATGGAATACCTTATAGCTGCAATATAACGTGGCCTAACAGTTGCCCTAGCTTCCAAGGGGTAGAGAAATGGGTAGTCCATGCTTGTGCTCTTGGGCAGTGGGACATAGTGAGGGAGCTGAGAGGCTTAATGAAAAATGTGACATCTTAAGTTGGGTGGATAAGTTTGTCTTGACTTTTTTTATTATTATTTTCTTTTTAACACTTATTGTGTGGGGTTGAAAATATTCCTGTGTCTGTATTTGAGACAGTCTTTATGAGGGGAAATAAGGGTTAAGATCAGTTATGGAAAACACTTGAGGTCCCCAAAGTTAAGAGAGAAGTATGTTTTGGAAAAGGGACTACAATCTTGTAAGCTGTTTCAGAGAACATAGTCCAGGGGAAGGTCTTTTGACTTAAAGCTCAGTGTTAATTCTGTAGTGATCAGGAAACTCTGCTCATTTCTCTCTCCAGGATTACGTCCAGGCTTTGACTGGCTTTTGCTATGATGGAGTGGAAGGCCTCATCTACCTGGTTCTCTTCTCCTTTGTCACAGCCCTCATGTTCAGTTCCATTGTGTGCAGCGTCCCACACACTTGGCAGCAAAAAAGGTATAGAGAGGGCTGCTTAGATCCTGTAGTGTTGTAGAGCTCTTTCCTAATGAAGACTGGCTATTGGATTTGTGCCCGTGAGCATATGGAGCTCTTTCCCAGATGATCCCAGGAGTGTGAGGGCTGAGGCATTATGAGCAGAGGTCCAACAGAAAAAAAGCTGTTGGCTTTTGCTCTGGTTGCATTTAACATTTACATCTGAACCCTACTGCACTGGAATACTATGTGTGCAGAGTATTTGGTACACTGTAGGACTGTGAGTCAAGCCAGAGATAAATGATTATAGCTGTAGAGAGAGATAATGCTTGAGCTATGTGTCATCTCTGTAGAATACCTATTTTTTTGCATGACTTTGAGGCGTTTGTTCTAGTAGGGGGAAGAGAATTGGAATGAGAATCAGTTCGTGCTTGCCTTTTTGGCTTTGCTCGTGCTTGCATAGCTAATAGAAACTGGGAACTCTTTTTGGCAACAGCACGGGCAGATGAGATACTTGCAGATTTCTGGCAATCATCTAACAGCAGAGTTATTTGGAACTAGTGTTAGCGATGGTAACCAGGCTGATCAGTAAGTCTTGAGCAAACTTTCACTTCAGTAACTGCTGCACCACATGCAGGTGTTAAGACAGCTTTGAGTTTTCTGTTCTTGCAGAAGAGCAGTAGACTGTAGCAAATTCTCTTCTGTGGCCCTGAAATGTGATTTTTGTGGTCTAAGCCCAGGCTCAAGGTTCAAAGTGAAATCCTGAACAACAGCAGGAAGCCAGAGCCCATCAGGCCTGCAGTGCCCAGAGAGAAAGCCTTGGGAAATGCTTCAGAATAGCACTTGAGCAAAGGGCTGGTTTCCTTACCTCTTCCACACACAGCTGCAGGGGCATTATCCAGGAGAGAATGGCAGTCCTTTGAAGGAGAAAGGTTTACACGGCGGTATCTCTTGTGCTGCCTTACATGTGGGCTGCTGCCTGCCCTGCCAACCCCTGCAAGGCTCAAGCTGCTGCTGTGAACTGAAGGAGTCCCTCCTGCATTCCCCGGAGCACCGTTTCTTCCTCTGCCTCCCTTTGGGAGGTGGAGGATGTTAGGCTTTATTGCCTGTAAGAGGTGGTGCGGGCTGTAATTCCCCGAATAAATCTTCAGTGCCACCTTGTGGTACAGAAGCTGCAGGGGACGTTTCCCCAGCAACAAAGTGCTTCCTGTAGAACCATTTACTAGCTTTGTCAAGCATTGGTAAAATATTTTTCAAACCTTGGTGCTTCATCCCATAATTAGGGAGATAAAATAGTGGTTATATTATATAGGAAGGACAAGAGAATACTATAGGAAAGGAGCCAGCTGGCAAACAGTTCTGATCTGTATTACCGTTGATTTTAAATCCTTGCATTTTTCAGAAAATAAAGCATTTGGACACAAATGTTGCAACTTAGTCTCTGTAAAGACTTCTGAGACTTTGCTAGAAGTTGAAGCAGACCCATTTTAATCAGAATGAGAGTTCAGAGAAGTCTACAGAAACTTATCTTTGAAAGCTCTTTGGACATGACTACAAGAAATGGACGGAGACAGACTGCAGTTTTGAAGGATGCTTTCTGTAGGGTGCATGGCTCTACATCCCCACTGCTTCTCTTTTTTTGTTTTTCCTTTAAGTGCTGTGTGTTTCAGGATGTGTGTCCATCCGTTGGATGGATGACTGGGCAGTTGCAGAACCGTGCTGTCTGCCAAGCTCTGCACAAAGACCTTAGGGGAGGCTGTAGGGGATCACGCACTGTAAAAGTCCAGATGGTATCTGTGGGAGGTCTGAGTCACCGTGGTGTAGGCTGTGTTTGACACTGCCACCCTGAGGCATCCCAAATGGGTATAAATGTGGAGGTGTGGAAGATGGTTGGGTGGCTCCTAGGATTGCCATGGTTTCCTGCAAACCCCACATGTGGGGTAATTGTAGGGTTCTAGGAAGAACTTTTTTCCCTTCTTGCAGAAGCTCAGATGATGATGGGGAAGAAGAATCAGCTGCTCAAGGGAGTAGACAAACACACGATAATCTTTACAGAGTGCACATGCCCAGCCTCTATAGCTGTGGGAGTAGTTATGGCAGTGAGACCAGCATTCCAGCAGCAGCACACACAGTCAGCAATGCTCCCGTCACAGAGTACATGTGAGTATCCCAACGAGAAGGCTGTATTGCGACTTGTCCAGGTTGCTTCACTCTGATTTCTGTCATCACTAAGTGCTGCAGGGCTGCCACTTTCGACCAAGCAGTAGAAGTGATGAAGGATTTTGTCCAAAGTATCAAAAGGCACGTTTTCTGATCGGCATCTACTGGGAGAAAGGAATGGCTTAAAAGTGCTGTAGTAGAAAGTTGTGTTAGCATGCTCTAAAATATGAACAGCTTTGTCCTGCAGGACTTGGAAATCTGTCTAGAGAAAAGAAGAAGGAAACCATTGTCCAGGCTCCATATCACACAATGCTTTTGATCCCCAGAAGACTTCATTCTTCAGATAGAGTATTTTTGCCAGAGGATTTTAAGCCTACTAAGTGATAAGACAAAACCCACAGGCTCTGTCCTTCCACAATATTTGCAGTCAGCTCTGACTTCTGTTGCAATCTGGAGCTTCCTAGTCCAGGTGGAATCTTCAGAGCTTTCTCCACAAGTGCCTAACCCTTATCACACTTCGGCTACCATCAGGGCACATCTCTTCTGGGCTGGCACATCATTTTATTCTCCCTCTTAGACTTTGTCCTCATTTTATCTCCGTTGCTGCAGCTTGGCAGTTCTTATGTTGCAGGAAGGCAGATTTTCACACAGACCTATTTTTAAATCACTTGACATGATTCCATGTGGGCCTTTCTGAGTAAGAGCGTAAAGACAGTGCTCAATCTGAGGAAAATAATGTTAGTTTTGGGCCTTGTCTGGAAAATGGGGACCCACCTGGCCTATAAGAAAAGCTTTGAGGGAGGCTGACTGATACGGCAGTTCTGAGGGTGCGTACGCTCTGTCCCATGTCACCATTAGAGACCTTCCCCAGAGAAGCGTGGCACGTACCCCCTGTTACCATGTGTGTCTTCCTTTCCTAGGAGCCAGAATGCAAATTTCCAGAACCCCCGTTGCGAGAATACCCCGCTCATTGGCCGGGAGTCCCCACCTCCCTCAGTAAGTCTCTCTTTACTGCTCCTCTCTGCTTCAGCAACTTTGGGGAATACACATTTACCACTCCCGTACACTCTCAAGGGAGCTAATTGTGCAGCCAAACACAGGATTTGGCCCATAAATGGCAGCAATTTGAATAGACAAGCCACGTTTCACCTGCCATGGAGACTAAAACCCTGCTATGCTACTTTGGACATTGCATGTAAAACAAATAAAACTCAATCTAGTAACACTGGTAATCCTGTGGGCTCAGTCCTGCCACCACCGAAGTGCATGAGTGTCTTGGTGGATGACTTCAGCAGGATGATTCACTTGCATGCAGTGTACTTGCTATCTGTGGCATTGCTTCCTAGTGTTTAAAAAGAAACTTGTTAAAACAGTAAATTCAGAGTTATTGCTGAACCTCTCTCCTTAATCTGCCCTAAAGAGATGGTAGGATGAAACCTGTATTATTTTTTTGTTAAGATTTTTTTTTAAAATCTTTCTTTCACTACTCTTTTACTTTCTTTAGAATCTATTTTTTTATATAATTTCATATGGAGGAAAAAAAGGAAAACTTTCATGGAAGGTTTTGGTATTTGGAGTGGCCTGATAGCCATTTCTGTATGCCGAATAAAACATGGGCTTGCCTTCGTGTCTGTGTAAGAAATAGATGAATCTCGCCCTCCTTCACTGGATCCTGTAAGCCTGCCTTACACAAGAACTTGGAGAACATGCCATCGCAGTGCTCAATAACTTGGTGTTGTGGTTACAGAGGATGAGTGGTAGCATGCTTAATAATCAACAAGTCTTCAGGTGTAGGTAAAAAAACCACACTCTGCAGTGCATGATTCAAATTGATGGGAAGGGGAGGAAGTCTGGAGGATGAAGGAGTTGGAATTGTGGTGGAAAAGAAGACATCACATTCATTTTTCACTTCGAAAGGACCAGTTCATCTTGCTGTAGAGAGAGTGAAGAAATGGAAAGTTGATCCTTGTCTCTATACTTGGCCAGACCACTTCCAACCTTCACAAAGAGTTTTTCCTGTTCCCTGTTGATACTCTGGTCACAGGCTCTGTGGTAGCATTGTCTGCTCCTACTAATGAGGTGGTCCTCAGGAGAAGAGCTCACGTGCTGTGCACGGTACAGCGTGGCAAATGCTTTACTTCTGGTATTTCCAGTTGTAGGAAGGGCACTGTCCCTCTGGCACTGCCAAGGTGTGTGTTCATTCGATGTCTGTAGAGCAAGGTCCTGCTTCCCCTTCCCTTACAGCTCTTCTGCTTCAGAGAAAGCAAACCCCTTTCCACAGGGGCTTTAGTTACGCAAGAAGTTCCCTGGCTCTTCAGCAGCCGTTTGGGCTGACTGAGGAGGGGATCAAGTCCTGGTGCCTTAGACTGAGAGTAGATAAAGATTCAAGTGTTTTGGTCAGAGTAACTTCACTTGGCAGCCATCAATATGGGCTTTAGGGAAGCACAGGATCTGGGTGGGGAGGAGAGTGCAGACCAGCATCTATAGACAAGGGGAGCTTTTCCCTAGATGAGGCAAGGAAGAGGCTACAGGACAAATGTGTTTTCTGGAGTGTCATACTAGATGGGTAGTGGACGGAAGAAAAATACTGTCTACTCTCATTTTGGCAGGGAAAGAGAGCTTTTCTTGGATTTTTGTGTCCGCAGCTCTCCGTAGCAGGTGACTGAGACCATACTGAGGCAGAAGACATCGTAACTTTTCATAGCAAATTGTCTTGTGGGAGGGGAGAGATGAAAAGGGAATGCCAGTGCACGTGTCCCTGGGAGAAAGGGGGATAACCGTCCAAATAGCTTATGTCCAGTGGGTGGACAGTGCTGATATATTCTGTGAGCAGATGATGAAAATTTAGATGTGATGATCCTGCTGCACTGTTTGTCCATTACTTTTCCTGGCTTTTTGTTTGTTTGTTTGGTTTTTTTCCCTTCTCCCATTCCTTCTGTTTTCTCCTTCTTGCCACAGGGCTATTCCCTTAGGCCTGTAGAGCCCACCTTGTCGCTGACACACACCACAGCGTTTCACTTGCTTGCACTGTGTTTTTCATGCACGTTGAGGCTGCACTCTCTTTTTCTCTCTTTCTTGCGTCATCACAGTTGTATTTGGCTGCCATGGACAGTAGCAGCCATATGAGCTGGCAGCTTAAGCCCTCGGACAGTGCACGGACATACTGGTAACAGCGCCCGCAAATGGAACAGGTACTGGAAAAAAGGTCCTTCTTGCTCAACCCCTTCTCCACTCCCAACCACTCCCTTCATCCCTGCACTGTTTATCCCAGGCCAATGCCTTTTATTTCTTCACATTCCTTCCCTCTGCACCTCCCACCCCATTCCCTCCTGCCAAGGTTTTAAAGTAAAATCAGTTTTTGCTCTGGTGCAGACTCAAGGAGCAGTGTCAACCTTGGGAAGGCTTCTGGTCACGCATTGTGAGGGTTACAGGTGTCCATGCTTCATAAAATCTAACTCAGAGCAGCTTCAACTTGGACTTCAAGATTGAGTGCAGCTTGAACACTTAGTACTGAGTTTTGCTCAAACGTAGAACTAACCTTGCCCTTCAAATGCAGAATACAAGTTCTCTCATCACGAGAAGCCATTTTCTAGAAGTAAAGAGAACCAATCTAGCAGTGTTTCAGTCAGGACTGGTTGTCTTAATTCAGCTTTTGACTTCCCTTGAGCGCTACTGCTGTTCTGTTTGTCTGACAGCGTGTACCTAAACCACCAGCACTTACCTGCCATGAGCTTTGAGCTCCTTAGTAGGATTTTTAATTTGTTGAAAGACCCTAGCTGGTAAAGATGGCCTGTCCTGAAGAGTTACTTCATTGCCTGTTAGATCTGTGTGCAGCTTCTCCTTTTATCCTTGCATTTAAATTCAGAAAGGAGCAAGTTTAAAAAAAAAATCCCTAAAGATCCAGATAGAAGCACTAAGATCTGTTTCATTCTGTTTCAAAACCTTTTACTGTTTTGTTTGTTCTGTGTGTGTCCAGATCATTCCATCCCTGTCCCTCAGGCTCTCCTAGTACCATTTCATTGTCTGAATTACTGATGGGCTGTAGCTGATGATGTTCTCCAAGATAGCTGGTGTTTCTTCCCTTGCAGAGGTCCATGACAAAGCCACGTGCCTACAGAAAAAGGAGGTGGTCTGCACTAGGCCTTGTAGTTTTTTAGCTTGGTTGGGTATAGGGTATAATCAGGGCTACCAGGCAGCTCACCCGCTATGAGGGACAGTGGTTCTTCAAGGGAACTACAGGAGCACAGTAACTGGAAATTGTTGGTTCCAGTTGGAACAGAGAGCCTGTTGCTTTTGGCTCATGCAATCAGTGACCTGTGTCTTGCATTCTGGTCCCAGAAATACATGTCCATAAAGGTGCTGTTCCTTCTTTTCTGCCATTCTTGTTGGGACTTTTGTCAACCTTGCCTTGGATTCCTTTCTGTCATGTTGCTGCTTGGTCTGCATTCTTGCTGCCTCTTTCCATTTGTCTGCCTGCCTTGTGACATGCTGGGGAGGGTCCTGTCTGAATTGGGTGTCCTGATGCCCTCTGCCATGGTGCATGAATGCAAACAAACTTGTCTCGAAGCATGGTGCTAGCACCCTTGAAAGGGTCACAACTTTCCTTGGTCTTAAGTCTTGCAAAGACTGCTCTTGGATGGCAGCTTATGGTGGTTTATCTGTTCTTTTCATTCCTGCAGGTGGTATTGTAGCAATGTTAGATGGGTCTGCTCCATGAAATAAAATACTGCTTGGGGGCGGAGGGAAGGGAATTCTAACGTCTTCATTCTGGACTTGAAATCTCCTCTGGGCTGAAACATGACCAGATCTCCATCTGCACTGTCTTCTGTTTACCTAAGGTCACACCCAGATTTCAATGTGGCTGTCTGCAGGGCTAAGAAAATGGCATTGCATTCTTTCCAAGACTTTAAAAAACAAACAAAACAAACAAAAGCTCTGTTCTTTTGACTTGGAAAACTTAAGTCCCTTTGAATTCAGAACCAACTGGCTGGAATTGGCTGTTTTTCTGCATCTTGTACCTCCTATACATAATGATACCAAACCCTGTGTGTTTAGTGTGCTCTAGCTATTTAGAGGTAGGTCAGCCCCTAAGATCTTGAATCCGAAACTTTGGTCTTTACTGGATTACCTGAATACCTCTGGCAGGAAATCAAAGTCAGGGTAACTGAAGAGAGATACATGTGGGGGTTTTAACCACAAACAGTAAATAGTTTATACTCAGAGTCGTGGTTTCATATGGTAAGTGATCTTCCAACATACCTCAGTTAGCTGTGAAGTATTCATGGTCTGCACAGTTCACAAGAGCTGGTGGAATTTATGGTCTCTGAAATTAACTGATTATTGCCATTAGTGGCTTGGGGGTTGTTTTTGCAACCAATGACTCCTTTGTGCACAGGCTATACCTGTTAAGCACCTAAGTAGTATGTGCTGGCAAACCTATGAAAGCTTATACCCTCAACAAGGCTGAATGTGAAGGAGATGCTTTTTATCTTTGGAGAAATACAAAAATAAACTAGTGTGCAGTCAGCTGTGTTTGTCTTAGCTGACTGGTGAGTGACTGAGAGGTGTGCTGTGTTGAATAGCACAAGCCACCAGGAGAAATGGTAACAAGAAGCCTTTTAGGTGCTCTTGTTAGGATAGAGCACAGCAGGGTGAAGGTATGCGTTGAAACTTGTTCTCTGTGCTGTTTTTGAAAGGGTAAATGAGGGTGTGTAGGCACGTGGGTACTTCCAGTGAGGGTACTGGAAGAATGACTGCATTGTGCATGTTCTTTAACCTTCTATGAAAGCTCCTCTTTAAAGAAAACTAAAAGCAAATCTATACCTTACAGCTGTGTCAGGCACTGTATCCAGGTTACCTTAGAGTCAAGTCCAAGACCTCCTTAGCTCTGAATTCTGCTCAGGCTTTAAGTCTTTAGATTTATTTTTTAAAGGAGCTAAAGACTTAGTTATTTTGACTATGGATAATATAGTTTGGTTTCATATCCATGTGACTGGCAAGTGTCTGCTTCATCTGTTGGCTGGTCCAGATGTTGAGATCTGTGTATTCCACAGCATCTTTCCTCTGCTGGGAAGCAGAGGATGCACTGAAGGATTTGGCTGAGCGACTGCTATCAAAAGCGTGTGGAGCAAAGCATTCAAACATGGAAGATCAAGTGCACTCTGAGAGAGCTGTGCTGGTTGTGAGAGCTGTGCAGAGAAGGGTTAGCTCTCTGCTTCCAGGTTTCAGACATACTTATGCTCGTTAAAAATATGCTTTAACAGAAGGAGTGACTGGTTCAAACTTTATTTGGAAAAGTTAAAAGTTCAAAAAATCCTGGTTTAAGGAGAGAACATCAGCCCTAACTCTGACTTCTGAGTCTTGATTTGTTCCTTGTGTTGCATTGCAGGTAGGTTTGAATGTAAAATGCCTTCTGCTTGACTGTCCAAATCTCATGTTCCTGATTACTTTGGTTTAGTGACACTTAAACAACTGTGGGATGTTTTCTTGGTGGAGGAAGAAGTGAATTGGTTTTGACTTCTAACTCCATAGCGAGTGTACTTTGTACACCCTTGAAATGCTGTTCATCAAGTGGCCCTTCTTGATTTTAATGCTCTAAAGAAAGTTGATGTTGCATGGTGTGTGCTGAACATGTGACTTGTCCAGGAAGATGCAGGATAACCTTCCATGATCTGAGATTTTTTTTTTCTAAATACTTCTGACAAAACTTTAGCATCTGTTCATACTAAGTTCCTAATATGTGTCGCAAAGAGAATACAAATGGAAAATGAGCAATCAAATGCATTTTTCCTTTTAAGACCCTCTTGGCATGATGCTTGACTGGCAATTTCAATATTGCACTACCTGAAACGTGCCCTACTTATGCTATGAGAAAAGTCTTCAACTTAAGCCTCTCTAAGCTCCCTGGGTTAGTCTCATATGTTTCAATAATGATGCCCTAAACTTTATTTCTGAAACAGCAGTCAAGTTTAATAAACTGTATAGAATATAGTGCTTAAACTGGCTCAGCTTGGTATTTTCTACCTTTTTCATTCTCACTGGGAAAAGATACGTCTTAAAAAGAGAAAGAGCAGATGTACCCTTTGCCTTCTAAATATAGATGCTGTTTCTGGCCCAGAGTTTTATATTAAGATCCATGTTCTGCAGAAAGTTTTCCAATTATGGAAGACACTAAAAGATGAGTGTGCAAATAAGCCATAGGTGTCTTTATCTTGTGTCAGTGGGGTCAGCTCTGCCAAAGGAACAGCTTCTCTCTTCTATTGTGCAGAAGTTCAGCCCAGGTCAGTCTTTGAAGCAAAATTGATAAAATACCATTAATTTTCTGAAAATCTCTGTGGGTAGCTGAGCTTTTAAGACCCTAAAGATGCCTCATAATGTTCTTTCCCAGTGGGCAAGATAAATCATGCCTCCTGGTGTGGAACTACCTTTCAGTTGTCTCTTTGCCAGCTTAACCGGCTATTTTATGTGGTTCGGTTGTAAAGGTGATAAAAAGTCAGTATGCTGAAGAGCACTCTTGGGAAGTAAGATGTGGGTATTATAAAATTATTCAAGCTCCAGCTGGTATAAAAAGAGGAAAAAAAAAATGTCTGTACTCATTGCTTGGTTAGTATCACAGTGGCAGAATCCCAGAAGCAGTATTGTGGTCATGATGAAGGCATTGAACACATTGGCATAAAGAGGCAAAGCCTTTTGTTCTTACTGCTGGGTATTATTTACATGCTTTTCAGCTCATTATTCAGAGCTGAATGGCATATGTTACCTCAGTAGCTTCTGGGAGCTCTTATGAATTACTTTGTTTATAATCAAAAAGGAAATAAGAAAAAAAGAACCTCCTCAAACTAAAACAACCTCTCATCTTTCTGACTTTCTCTTCTCATCCCCAAGCTGGAGTCTTTGTCTGCTACTGCATGGTATGCAAGTTGGATCCCAAGCCACTGTAGATTATTGCCCATCCAATAACTGTTAGCTAATTTCATCTGGTTTCATGGCAGCCTGCTTCCAGCCTGACAGGGACTGCTCTTTCTTGGACATAAAGTGTGCAGAAATTCCCTCTTCCACACTTTTCTTTCTAACTGTCCATTTGTGGTGCATGCAGTCTTCTAGTGCCCTCATTGCAGTAAAATGCAATGTGAAAATGGAATGTACACCCATTTGGTTTTCAACCTTCTTTTCTGGCATGGTTGAAAGCAACAACATGACTAAGAGAGGACGAAGGTGTGAGATGGGTTTTTGTTATCCACGTCATTTCCATTTCCCTCTCTTCTCCCAAGTGAAGTATGGCGCATTTCGACTCAATGACCGTTGGATTTCCTCCTGTGTAGAGAGTTTGGATAAATCATTAGCCCATCTGCACTGACACGGCCAACATCCTTGCAGCAAGCTGACAGTGTGTTCCTCAAACTGGACTATGCAATGACTTGGGAAACTTTCCTTGTCAGACTGAACCAGCAACTCCTTGATATTTACTCTAAATACAGACCATTTTATGCTGGGAGGTGGTCGTAACCTATGGGGTCGTGTTTGCATTAGTCATTCTGACTGACTTTTCTGTTCTGTTTGGTTTTTCTTTTGTCTTGTCTTCCTCTAGTACACCTCCAGCATGAGAGCCAAATACCTCGCCACCAACCAACCTCGTCCAGATGCTGGCAGTGTGCATTAAAAAGGAAAAGCAAAAGCAAAAATACAAAACCCACACGTGCAGTCAGACTAAACAATGTGCCAACTGCTGCGCCCCTGTGCTGTCCTCATAGAACAATACTGCTGTTCTGCCTGAAATCCAGTGCAGCTCCCTCTGTTTCTCCAGTCCAGAACACCTTCCAACCTGGTACCTGCTCACTGGAGTTGAAGTTCATTTTGAATTTAAGCGTTCTGCTTGTTGTACCTGGTGTGTGAGCAGGCAAACAGCTGAGAGCACCCAGGCAGGGAACAGTCCACCTGCCTGGGGCCAACTTTATCAAAGTAGCGTATCAGAAACATTGGTGAATACCTTCTGCCCACTTTTTTTTCACCTTCTCTTCCCCAGAGGGTCTCGGTGAAAGGTGGTGGTAGATCTTCTGCAGTGGGATCAGCAGTCTGTCAAACACTGAAGAAGCAGAGGCTCAGAGCTTACAACAAGGGAATGCTGAGTCAATGCATGACACAGTATTTTGGGAGTCCTCTGGCCCTGTGTGAGGGAGGAGGGATATATCCACTGTAATTCGGGGGTCTGGGGCTCTTCTAGAGCAAACCATTCCACTAGTTTGGCTAATTTTTTTAAAAAAAACAAATCCATTAAGACAATGCCTTTTTCTTTCCCACTATATTTGCATGTGAATTCTCGAGGAGGAGCAGGGGTGTCCCAGCACCAGTCAGGTACCCTGTTCATTGCTCTGAACCTGAGCTCTCTGCTCCATCAGGGAAGCCCAGGTGCTTGCAGATGGCATTCTGGGTGCTGCCTTTATGAGGCCAACACACAGATCAGATGGGAGCCAGCCACCCACTTGGTGCCAAATTTTTTTTGAGGAAAAGACTTATAAGACTTTATGGAGGGGATTTTTGCACTAAAGAGTTTCAGCTCTCTGATGCTAGATCTTATGGGACAGTCAGCTTGCAAAACCAAGTGAGACTGGAAGCACCAATGGATTTACAGCAAATGCAAGCTCTCCCTGCAGTAGTGACCTGTGAAATCTGCTGGACTTTTTATTTTCTTTTTTCTTTTTTTTTTTTTTAATCAATTTACAGCACAGGGTTGCTGAACTGGCATTGAAGGAGGCTTTTGGAGCCTCCGTCCTAACAAACTCACAAGATCATCAGTCTACCTTCTCCTGTGTTCTAGAATCAGAAACTCAAATCACATCTGGAGAACATTGTTACTGTCAGAACAGGTTTTTATTTTATTGTATTTTATTTCATTTTGGTTTTCAAGGCACATTGCTAACCACTATCTGACCATATTGAGACATGTGTAAGGCATTTTTCTAGAAATGAGGCAGAACAAGACTTGCAAAGGGGCAGCCGGGTGCCTGCAGAGGGCAACATCCTCCATTGGTGCTGTACTTTCCACTGAAGAGCAGTCTCCAAAGGGCACTCACAACTTCCTACAGGAAGAGGAGACTGCCTCTTGGGAGGCCCTTTCAGTAGGGTAACTATGATGTTCCTTTTTGTCTTTTTACCTCTGAGCAGGGGCATCATAGTGTAGCTGCTGAGCATTATATTTAATAACTGGTAGAGTAAATAAAGTGGGATAACGTGTCTCAAACTGGAGTTGAGCCATTGGCAGAGGCAGTTAGTCTTTGCCTCAGTGATGTTCAGACTCGGTGTCTGTTTACCGTGCGTTTGCTGTATGGGGCACAGAATCTACCAATCTGCCTTTACTCAAGTCAGTTGCCTTCTTGCAGTGAGGTAGGAATTGCTTCTAGCAGGTAGCTGACTAGGATGATGGTATCTGCTGTAAAATGGTACCAGCTCTGTGGAAGAGCAAGCTTTGAGCCGCCTCTTAAGATAGAAACCACTAAAAAACTGCAGAAGCTTTAGGCCAGCTGTTACCATTCAAAGGAGTGAGTGAGACAGGGAGGAGGCACCACCTTGCAGACAGAAAGAGGAGGTTTTGAGAAAAATTCACACCTCACCATAAATCTCTGGAAGCAGGATTTTCTTGCTCAGGACAGAATATGCCCTTTCAGACACACTTGATGGGCTTCACATGGAAACATACCTCGGTATTATCAAATAACAAGGGCAGGGAAATGTAGTCGCAGGTGGTATGGAGGGACATTGTGGCTTGTGAGCACCAGGTTTCCACCCTGTTTTAAAGCCTACCAGGAGAGCTGGGTGTGCAAGCACATGGTGGTGTTAGCTTGCAAGGCCCAAAGCATGCAACTGCTCTCTAGGGGGAACTGAGCCTTCCCCTTGCTTTGAAGAAAGAAGCAAGAGCCATATAATCCTTATTAAGACTGAGTTGTTCTGCTGTCATCTCTCCTTGCAAGGATGTGCTTGGATTGCTACTTACACTATTAATTTCAGGCCCTAAAACCTGTGTCCTGGTCCTACTTATTGAAGGCAGGTGTTTTGAAGGCTGGAGGGTGTGGGAAACCCTGTTGAAACAAGTGCTTCTGTATATTGACTTTTCTGTATACAGAATGAGTCCTCAACGTGCG
Organism: Dromococcyx pavoninus; assembly: GCA_033558185.1. Lineage (NCBI taxonomy): Eukaryota > Metazoa > Chordata > Aves > Cuculiformes > Neomorphidae > Dromococcyx > Dromococcyx pavoninus. The sequence continues at coordinate 196,873 of JAUMJL010000447.1, forward strand.
TGTGACTGCACTTTGGGTTGGATCTAAATTGTCACAGTGGTGTTTTCTGTGCCAGCAGGGATAACGGGGGAGCGAGCCTATGCCTTTTTGTTTGCAGCATCGAACGGAGCAGCCGCCTCGCCCTGCTTCCTTCCAAGGTTTGGCATAGCCACTCGTAGCACCCAGAACAACTTCTGACAGTGTTTGGGGCTTGCAGCAAGGCACAGGTGTGGAGAAACGTGCTCTGTGACTTCGAGATATAACTGGAAGGAATGTTACAGAGATAACATTTTGCTCTCTGGAAGCCAGGAGAACGCAACTGCAGTGTGAGCTGTGTACCTTTGTCCAGCCAGCACTTCCTTTACTTGACATGGATATTGCACTTTTGTAAAGCATCCTGGAACTCTGCTGCCCCGCTGCATGCTGTGCAGAGCGCTGGATAGGAAACACAGACAAATGGGTTTCTTTTGGTTTATTGTTATTACTTTATTTTTTTTTTTTACTGGAACCTTGAGCAACAGTGGGGCATTTCTGCAGGCTGATCTGAGTAGATCTGCTGAAGAACAGATGGCCTTTGCCTATTCTTATGGCTGCGACATAATCAGCCTCATCCATATGGTCACATTTTGTCTGAGGAGTGGACTTTGGAAAGCCAAGATCTCCCAGACTCTGTGCCTCCCTCTCGGGTGAACAGCAGGTGCTATCTGGCGAAGACTCATCTGTTCTAGATGGCATTCATGGTTGAGGGAGTCCAAACTCTTCAAGCTGTAGGAGGTAAAGCTGCAGAGATTTCTCTCTCTTCCATTGCGTCTCTCTGTTTTTAATGTGACAAAATGCCAAGGCCATATCACTTGGTGAGTCCCAGCTGACCTTATTGGAACATCACTCGTGTTACTGGTTGCAAAAGGGTCCAGAATTCAGGGGAGATGAGATTGGCCTCTGGACACCTTGCTGACTGCAAAATGGAAGGCAGCTTGTCTGGTTGAAGGTGACTGCATCAGTGAAGACACTTCATGTTACTTTTTCAGAAGCACAAATGTGGTCATTGGCTTGTCTGGTTGGCTTGGTTTATTTCCACTGCATCATCATGTGTGAATGACACTTTCTTTTGGAACTGAGAACTCTTCCAAGCACACAAACATCTCCACAATGTGAAATGTAAATAGCATGTTGGACTCTTGTGTCCAGTGTTCAAGACTGCATTGTAATTGTAAAGGAAATCGAATCAAGACTTGGCTGTGAATTTCTTGTGCTGTCTTGGGAATATAACTGTAGTGTTCGTATCCTGTATGTATTATTAAACTGATTTCATTTTATGTGCTGACAAAAGGGTTCAAACTAAGATTTTTAGCGTGCATCCATGTATCCAACTGTGAAGGATGGAGTGCTCCCTTCCCCTCCTGTCCTTTTTAAGTTTTCTCCATTTGATAGGTGTTAATTTTCCGTGTACAGTCATCTCAGCCAAGATGCAAGGGTGTTCATTTGAGTGGGACACGGTGCACGGGGTTTTGAGTGATCCTAAGTTAGGATTTTCATAGCAGTTCCCTGAAAACACATGAAAAGTTTGGCCTGTCTGAGAGTAAACCATTTCTCAGGGGGCAGCTTAGCCATTGCTCATGAGAGCTTTGAGTGCTGCAGGGTGATAGCAGACAGGAGTGGGTGGGTATCCATAAGAGCAAGGTACAGGTACCTGTGTGGGGAAACCCAGGCTTCACTTCTGGTCCTGCCTTTGCTTTCTTCCAGCAGCAACTGAAATACCATGCTGAGCTCTTTGAAGAAGAGAGAAGTGTCTTGGCTTGTTGATTCCAGTCTCCCCACCTGATTCAGGTGTAGATGAGGTGGGTGGGTTCTCCTTTAGCAAGGGAGGGAAGGTATCTTTGAAGTACTTCCTACTTGGGGACAAAGGAGAAGCCAGGGTCTTCCCCAACTCAGCAATGAGTGAACATCTCTGGGTGGGAGGGGAAAAGCCCTCCAGGCAGATACTACGAAGTTAGATCTAATGCTTTGAGAGAAAAGACCCGACAAGACTTAATCTGTACCTTTAACCAGGTGGCTTCTTTCATCACAGCCTACTCTCCTTCTCTAAAAATTGTTCATGTGCATGCTATGGGTGGCTTCCCTAGTCATTCCAGGAGGCCCAGCAGAAGCGTGGGATGTTTTGGTAGCAGCTTCTAGATGGCCAGCAAGTGATCTGTGCTTTTGAGGGGGAGAGCAGAATCTCCTGCTGAGCTGTGATGGTGAGCGTGGTGCCCAGCTGAGAGAGAGAAGGAATGGGTTACTGGTGGCCTGGAGCTCCCAGGTGCTCACCCAGCCCCTGTGGCTGCATGAATGAACAAAGTGGAAGATAAATTGATGTACAACCAGAAAGTTCAAAAAATTCCTTTCCTAACGAGGATAACTGTAGCATGAAGCTCTTAGGTGCTCTGCATATTTGATACCACATTGCTCCTCACTATGCAATTCCCAACTCCTTCCTTCCTGTTCCTCCTCCGATCTCACACCAAGACTTCTCCAGTGGCCTCTGCCCAGGAGGCCCCTGAAGTCCCAGAAAAGCTTCATTTCCTTCATTGTCCTCTGCACTGGGTCCAGGTGCCCAGCCCTCACATCGCGTGCCTCAGGTCCCTTGTTAATGGGAGGCCCCATGAGTTTTATTCACATCATTCAGAAGGAAGTTTTTTTCTTGGACACTGTGCACAGAAACCTAATGGTGAACATGTACCTGGCCTTTTTGTAACTTTTCTGTTCTTTCTTCTTAACCATAATGGTTGTATATCATACCACTTTATATACATATATAATATATAAATATATATAATTTTTTTAAAAACTTTGGACCTGCTAGTTTCTTTCAAGTGTTCCTGCACTTACCCAAAATGTTTTTAAATTGTGAGGGTTAAAGAGGATTGAGCCCATTTTTGTATCTTTACTTTTAATTCTGTAGTTCTATTGATTGTAATGTAGCTATTTTTTACTGTAACTTTTTGGTTTGCAAATACTAAACAAAAAACCTAAATGTAATTTCTGTGGTTTCTATTCAGCTTGGGTTTCATGTTTTAGAAAAATAAATGATTTAAAACCATTCTTCCTATTTATTGATTCTTCTTTGCTTTCTTTTTTCCTTGTTCATAAACCTGCCTAGATTTTTCTTACCTTTCATACATTGTGGTAATTCCATGAAGTGAGGATGATTAATAGAGCCGTAAAGAAGTCTAATAGCGAGTGGAGGATGGAGGGAATAGGAACATGAGTGCCCTGTACTACCAAAATCAAATTATTAGTGTCAGTCCTGCTCATATTTATGTGAAGTGAAGTGTGTGCACATGTATTAGCAGGGCTGCTTGCTTTCTTTGCTTATAGGTCTCAGCCTGATTCTGATTGCTATTTGAAATCATAGACTTTGGGATTTCTAATCCAACTGGAAGACTGGACTGTTAAAATTGGATTGGACAGATTCAAAAGAACCTTTGGAGAAAAATGGACAATATTGACATTTCCTCCAGGGGAAGCTGCACTAATCCTGCTTTGGGAATGATGTGGGTTTCACCCCTGCTGGTGGGGGCTGGGAGGGTGAGGTTGTGCAGGAGGGAGCGTGGATGAGGGCACAGAGCTGGGCTGGTCCCTGCTGCAGGGCCGTCCTTGTATTGGGGAACTCTGGCAGCTACAGACACCCCTGCAGAAGATGCTGGAGCCGTTGGAGGACACGGACATCAGTCGGTGGAGGTGTTCACCCTGTGCACAGCACCACGGTGTGGGATACTCCCCCAAGGCCCTTCTGCTTCACTCGTGCTGCACTGGAGCAGCAGTGAACGTGAGCAATGCATTTTCCCCAGCAGAGGTACAAGAAGTGTGGAAAAATCTGTATGGTGGGTACACCAGGAGCTCAGCTGCTGCGAAGGCGTCCCTCTTCAGAAGAGAGTGAACTGTACGTACCTGCCTTTGGTCACATGGGGCACTGGAGGAGCTGGAGCAGCTCAGCATGGGCTCGTCTTCCTCACCTCTGCCCCAGGCTGCCACGGGTTTCTTTTTAGTGAGTTTCTACTGATCTCTGATTGCAGGCCCTCCTTGTTGCGTCTCCAGCAAGGGGTGAACTAGAGCTTTAATCTTCCTGTAACTCTGATCTGTTTTCTGCCTGATCCTACCAGTCAAATCGAGGGCTTGGTCTCCCATCTCTGTCCTGCGCTGTTCCTGCCCCTGAACTCAGCCCATTCCTTGCTGGCTGTGGGTGTTTGGGAAGCACCCACAAAACTGTAGTAAAGCCGAGCAATATCTCGTGCTGCTGGGTTGCTTCCGAATTCAGCCCCTAGGATAAGGAATGAGGGAAGCAACTGTGGGATGGGAAGGGGCATGGAAAAGCCCCTTGGCAGGGTTTGGTGACATCAGATAGCTCTGGCACTGCTGCCTGGTCTTGATCCAGCTGTGGGTTAAAGCAAAAACTCCCAAACTACCAAGTGATGCTGCAGGGCCCAGGTTGACAGTTTAGGGTGTCACTGGAAGTGGCAGAACCTGTTTGAAGGCCACTGAGAGGGGATCGCATTCTGCAGTCCCACAACCTGAGCTGGGCTCCCCTTATCCTTCCTGCCACCGGTCCTGACCTGCTTCCCATGGGATTGTCTGTCCACAGGTATGTCCTGCTTCCTTGGAAGGCCAAACTGGTCTAAGCAAGGATTTAACTCTCTCTTAGTTAATGCTGTATATTTTTTTAAAAGTTCTGTGTGTTTTTGTATCGCCAAACCCCACACCCTGGCTCTCAAGTCCTGCCAATGGGTACAGTGAACAACCAGCGGGGTTTTACTGCCTTTCACCCTCATGGCTGTGAGTCTCAGCAGACACCACTTTTCCTCCCTTCACTAATCACTGACAGATTTGCCTCCCCACTTTTATTTTTTATTTTTATAGAGCAGGAGTCCACATTTTCCATCCTCATTCCTGATCAGAGGTTATTAAACCTGCACTCTAGTGCTAAAGGCTTGGAGCAGTCAAGGGAATCTGATGGCATGAAGGAAAATAAAGCCCCCATCAGAGTCAGCACATAAATATTTCACCAGGTTTATGGACTCTCACCAGGAATGGGAACATGTGAAGGCCACCTGCCCAGTGACCTCTCCCAGTACTCTCCAGGCAGTCATCCCCACCAGCTGCAGGCTTTGTTCCCCCTGCTGAACTACTCTGTGTCCCAGTCTCTCTCCAAAGTGATGTAGAGCTGGGAGAAAATAGAGGGAAGGGTGAAGTATGTGTTTGAATAAACCTTGCCTTCTGATCAGCCTTCAGTAGTGGTCTGTTACATCTCTGTCCTTAAAGATAAGGCAGGGAGGGAGGCCCTGGGGAGACGCTTTCAAACCTGTTTGTTCCTGTGGTGTACTGAGCTGTGTTAACAGGAGCATTGCCTCTGGGAGCTGTTGGTGGGTTGGCAGCTGGAAAAGCAGCAAGCAGAGCTGGTGGCTGCGGTGTGCTGGGACGCAGAGCCTGACTGCACGTGCCCATTGCCTGTCACCTCTTGGACTGGGAAATGGCACGTTCTAAGGGTAATGCTTTCTGTTGAAGGTGACACTGTGCATCCAGCATCTGCTGCTGATGCTGAAACCTGGGTGTGCCCGGCTTCTTCCTTTGGATGCACTTGAGAGCTGGAGTCACAGCTCTCCTTCGGTAGGGTCTCCTTGGGACTCTGCCTCCCCATCAGAGAAATTGCATCTCACCTCCTCTAACCCCTTCTGAAGCACCTCTGTCCCCGAGGAATGACCCCATCTCCCTGTCCCGTTCTGGCACACCATACCTGCTTTCAGGAGGTCATGACCACTGCTGGCATTGCAAGGGAGGCCGAGACAGACAGCTGAGAGCCCATCGGCTCGAATGAAAGGCCTGAAGAGGGAGGCTCAGATCTGTCTGACCACACGGGGATGCTGAAGTCCTGCTCTTGGCAGTCGGAAGGGTTTGCAGGCAGCGTTTCTCACCAGGGCCTCAGCGAAAATCCCTGTTCAGGGGTTTTTAATCCCTTCTCAATCGATGGAGGGGAGTGGGGGGAAGCACAACTCCAGTCTCATTGCGAGGTGTTGCAGATGCTGGTGCTGGAGCTCTTCTCCCACCTATTTCCTCTTCCCACCAGCTGAGCACCGTGGGACCAGGTGCTTGCATCCCATAAATCTCAGTACCTGCTCTCAGTGCTCCAGGACCATAGAAGGCTGCTTGGGCATGAAGCCAGTACGGCTCCCCCCAACTCCCCAAGGGGGTTCCTAACACAACAGCCCCTCCTGCATCCCCCTAAATAAGCTGGTGGTGGGACATGTCTTGGGCTGATGTGGATGTGGTCAGAACATCCCCCAACATCGACCACGGTGGTGCCACTGCTTTGCTGTGTGCCATCACCGCTGCTTTCAGGCCCCTGCCCTCAGCATGGACAGACACACGCCAGGCACTGGCCCCTGGTGAAGCCATCCCAGTGTGGGGGTGATGGAGGGGAACACATCTGCCGAGGAGGAGGAAGGAGGAGGGGCTGGGAGCGGGGCCATACAGCGGTGCCGCAGCTTCACGGGTCTTGTCCAGCAGTGCCGTGGGAAGTGTTTCCAGCTGCCTTTAAGATGCTCAATTCATCTCCTCCTCCGCTCTTGGCTTGCCAAATGGCTACAGGAGCAGAGCTGCCCCCACTGGGCGGCCGAAGCAGACCGGGAGCAGCGGTGCTGGGAGCCTGGGGCAAGCTGGGGGAGGGAATTGCTTTTGATAGAGTCAAGTCAGGAAGAGAAAAATATATTTTGGAGGGTGTTTCTTTGAACCACCTTCAGATTGTGCAGGGGTGGGAAAGAGAAGAAAGGTGAAAAAAATAAAGGAGATGTGGGCGATGACTGGAAGCTGCTTTTGCAGGGGGTGCCCTGCACACCGCGGCTCTGGGTCTCAGCCATCCTGCAGCCATCGTTCTCTGCCACAGGGCTTTGCAGCCCCTCACTACAAAACAGATGATGCTAATGGAGGATTTAGTGGCCTTCAGCTGCTCAGAGGTGCTGGGATGCAGCCCATGCCCCCACAGGGATCCAGCCCTCTCCTCTCTCCCAGAACTGAGATGGGTGACTCCCAAAAGCCACAGCTGGAGTGTTGTGTGATTGCTCAGGCCCTGTGATTTGGCCACTTTCATGTTTGTTTCCCACAAATATTGCAGTTTGCTGGGCCAGAGCTGGAAGTGGTGCTTGGACTTGATTCACACAAGTTTCATCATCTTCCAATGCCTCCCCTCCCACCCTGGGTCTCAAATATTTCTTGCAGACATTGGTGCCAGGACGGGTGTTCATCCCATCGCTGCGCAGACACAGTTCCCTGGTGAGAAGTCTCAGCATCACAAAGCTCCTGTGTCACAGCAGGCTGGGAACACAGTGACTCACACGAAGTCCAGGATAGCGAGTGACCCAAATGCAAATTAAAACAAAAAAAAAAGGGGGGGGCAGCAAAAAGACCTGAAACAGTGTGTACTCTCTGCCCTCAATGCTGCAACCACCCAGGGAGTGGGAAAGCCTTTGGCTAGGCACAGTGTTGGAGCATCCTTTGGGCATGATGGTGTCAACAGCAGTTGGCCCTAAACAACAGCAGCGTCCCCATCAAGTCCGGCTTTCCCCCTCCTCACTGCTGCCCACCAGGACTCTCCAAAAGGTACAACAGCCTTATCAGCTGCTGCGAGCGGGCAAGAGTAAACAGGACGTCCCACAACAGCGCCAGGGTGCACATGAAAGCAGGCTGGCCTGATGAGCTTGCCAAGAATTCGAGAGCAGCAGGCTTTGCTTTTGTTTTCCTTTTGTTTATTAATGCGTGTATTTATTTACTTTTCAGCCCACGAGTAGGGAGGGAGAAGGGAGAGGCTGGGAGCCTGGTGTGGGACAAAGCAGAGGAATGATGTGCTGCCTGCCCCTGCTCCTGATGGTTTGGTGGGGTATATTGACTTATTATGTTTAGTTTTATTATTTTATTTTTATTTTTTTATTTTTATTTTCTAAGTCCTCTCCAGGAGTTGCACCATGCCCAGCACCCTCCCAGCCTTTACCTCTGCCAAGGAGCTCCTGCTTCTTGTAGCAGCATCCCACCCCCATGCCACAGCCCCTGGCCCCTCATTGGGTGCATAACACAAGATTTGGGCTGGCTTTGCAATAAATAGACCCTGTGCATGCAAAGATGGGTGCTGCCCTGACCTGGCTACGTTTCCGTCCTGCCCAGAGGGGCTGAGGCAGGGCCAGCCCGAAGAAAGGGTGACGGCATCGGTGCCAGGAAGCGCCCGCGCTGCTGAAACCACAGCCATGAGCAATAGGAAAATACGCGGGCGAGCGGCCGTGGCACAGCTTCCTGCGCCTGACACAGTCCCCTTTCGCTGACCCTGAGCCCAAAAAGTGGGGGAAGTGACACCAAATCCTGCACCCACCACCCTGTCCCTGGTCCCAGTCAATGTGTGCTGAGGGAAGAGAGCATTGCTGTCCACCCTCCCCTTTCTTTAGGGAGCTTTTGGTGCACCTGTGACTTTTTTGGGGGGATTTAGGTCAGAGTGCTGCTCAGTTCCCCAGGGCAGCATCCAGAACCTCTCACCTCTGCCTGCAGCATCCAAGGGCTGAAAAGTTTAGGGGATTTTTGGCTTTTGGGGCTGGCTGAAGGGTGCGTGGGTGTTGGGAGGAGGGGAGGTGTTGCTTTAGCACACATTGACTTCCTGCTCAGTTGTATTTTTAGCAAGGCCAGCCCCTGAAAACCGAGAGATTCAAGCAAAACTGTGAAGTAAGTGTGCCTCAAAAAGAAATAGAAAAAAAAAAAGATAGGTATGGAGCAAGGTGGGGGAAGGAGATGGCTCTGGCAAAAGCTGGTACTGGCATGGCCCAAAAAGGGCTGTTTTGAGGGGGACAGATTTTTGCTATTGCTGTAGCCCATGAAAGTTGGGGCTTGCTGCTGGTAGGGGGGTGCTTGCTGTTGATTGAAACAGTGATGGAGAGGGCAAAGGGAGGTTTGGGAGGGAAGGGTCTCAGCCTCCTGTTCCCACGCAGTCGCCTGCCCACCGGTTGTTAACAGCACCGTGCTAACAACCGGCTCTCACCTCACTCCTGCCACCTCCGTTCCCACCCTAATGCCTGGGAAAAAAACAGAGCCTGGGAAAAAACGTCCCTGAGATGCCAAGCCCTACCCGAGCCCTTTGGGAAGTGGAAGGAGGAGAGGACCCTCACACCTTGGGATGCAAATGGCTAGGGGAGTCTCAGTACCCGTGGGAAAGGAGAGGGATGTAGGCACAATCCATCCTTGGTGCATCCCTGAGAACTTCATTAGGGTGATAACATCTGTGAGGGGAACAAGGGGTGTTCAGCGCAGCCCATCCATAAAGAGACACCAGAGCCCAGGACTGTGGTCAGCAAAACAACTGCTTTATTGGTGAGGGCTCCCACGGGGAACCCGTGGCAGCAATCAGGTTTGAGTCCCTGAGAACACACTGTCCATGCTGGTTCCCCATCCCACATCTATTGCTTTAAACACATCCTACTTAAAAAGCAGAGTGACATTCCAGATACTGGAACATATAAATTAAAATAAGTGACAGTTACAAGACATTGCAATTTTTTCTTTTTTCTTCTTAAACAGATTATCAGAAGGTTGGGGATTTTTTTTTCTGATCCACAGAAAATGTATAAAAAGCATTTTAAAATCTACATAATTCTCAATGTTGGTTTTTTTAAAAAAAAGGCACAGTAAAAAAATACTGGCTCAATAACATATTTACAACGCACCCATTATGGGCTATTTTCACTCAGCTTTGGGTTGGAAATGTTCAGCTCCAGCTCAAGGGTGCAGGGTTGGCAACAGCAGGCAGGGTGGCCAATAGGGATGCAGGGTCCCTCTCTTGTGGACTAAATCCCCGTGGCTCCCAGCAGGGAGAGAGCAATGACGAGGCTGGGAAGCACTGCCTGCCTATCTGGGCACCTCATGGGTGTTTGGGCCACCCCAGGAGCACCCACAGCCAGGCCAGGGCTGGAGGATGCTCTGACCTCACACAGCCTCTGGTCAGACCTTTGCAAAGGTTTGGCCGGCAGCACTGAAGGGAGATCTTGTACAAACACAGCACCCACACCAGACCAGTGGCTCCAAAAATGCTCTCCTTTCGTCCCCCATATTCATAGAAATTCTTTACATCAGTCTCTATAAATAGTGCACAGATCAATGCTGCTGGCAGCAGTTCAGCCAGACGGGGGTAGCTCCAGGAAATAGCTAAGGTCAGCTTGCAGCCCACCCCCTCATCTCCCTCCAGTGCAGCACCCAGTAGCTTTGCAGCACCCTGAAGCAGTGTTCACCATGGCCAGGAAGCTTCCCCTGCCTGTTGAGCCAGGGAGCAAAAAAAACTCACCCACGACCCTTCAACCAAACTGGGAGCCAGAGCTTTGCTGCTGAGATTTTGGGGATGGGAAAGAGGATGGGGCGGGTGAGGGGGTTACAGAAGGAGGATGAGGTGGGTGAGGAGTTAAGGGAGCAGAATGGGGAGGCACACACCAAAAAACTTAACATTTGAAAGGTAAAAAAAAAAAAAGGAGAAGCAAGCCTGGGGGAGGGCAGAGCCACACAGCACCTGCGGTCACTCCTCACGCATGGCGTGGGACCCGCTAGCGCTGCAGGGGTGCCCAGCAGTTAAGTGCTCAGGACCCGGCCCTCCCCGCCGTCGCAGACACAGCGGGCACGGGCAGGCAGGGCAGGGGACAAGGGGGCCGCACAGCAGCCTTCAGTACACACACACTGTGCAATACCACAGCAACGACGTCCATCCGTCCACCTCACGGCGAGGCCGGACCGACACACCCACACACAGGTCCCACACGCCCGTCGGATACCGGGGAAATTCGGGACGAGGTTGGAGGGGACACGCATCTCCTAGTAAACCACGTTGGCCGGGCACCACGGCGTGTCGGGGTACAGCAGGCAGTGCACAGAGCGAAACCTGCGGAGGAGAGGAGCGGTGCTGAGCACGGGGCAGCAGCAGTCCTGCAGCAGCCCGGCACGGGGGAAACAGGGTTCCCCCATCTCACCTGGATGGGTCCTCCTCGACGGAGAAGGCTCCTTTCATGTGGATGGAGTTGCGCTTGTTTTCAAACATGCCATAGCTTAGTGTCACCTGTGGGGAGGAAACACAGCAGCGCCAAGCAGGGTTAACCAGCGGCATGGGGTGGGGGTACTTGCAGAATTCATCCCTTTTCCCATAGCCTCCAGTCCCATTCTGCTTCACCCCACAGGGATGGGCTGATGTGGTCTTCCCTCTCCACTGATGTTTTAGAAGCACATCAATCAATAGCTTAGCAGTGATGCCCGATTTTTAGGTGACAACACGAAACCCGATGATGGTACCATCCATCCAACCCCTCCATCCAACCCCAGAACACCAGGACAGGGATACCTGTTTGTGAATCTCCGACTTGGGCACCTGGTGGAGGTTCTCCAGGTGCGAGTGGAAAAGGTTGCTCCGGATGAGCTTCACCCCCAGCACAGACTCAATGATGTAGCCAATGGTGCAGTCGTCAGGCAGGCGGATCTTCTCCGCCGTGCTCATGAAGTGGCCCCCACTGCGGGGAGACAGAGAGGAGCTGCAGAGGAGCAAAGCCTGGGGGGATGCAGGCACCCCATGGGGTCTGGGCTTGCCCAGTGCGTGCCCAGCTCTAGCTCTAAAAGTCAATTAGACCTGGGGGAACTGAGGTCCTTCCCAGCTTGTTTCCAAGGCCCCTGCAGAAACGCCCAGCAAGGCAAAGAGAGCAAGGTCCAATGTCCATTCCCAAAGATGTCACTGCTCTGTGCCCTGCTGGGACTGTGATGAGTCCCCACGGGAGAGCAACAGCAACGCTCTTACCTGGCCCATGGGCTCATCTTCAGTGCCAGCCCCCGGCTGATACAAAACCCCGCTCCGCCCGTGGCAAACCAGAAATGCACAGGGTGCTGTGAGAGAGGGGAAGCAATGGCAGTGAGACCTCCTCCCGCCGACCAGGGAGCAAACCCCAGGCCAAATTAAGCCAGTTCCAGTCTCTCACTTCCCGCTCCTTACCATCTTGTTCTCGCTGATTCTCTCCGTAGCCTGGATGGGCCGGTCCAGGCTGGGCTTCCCGATGTAGATGTCCTGTGTGTGAGGGTAGCTGGAGAGCAGCTTCACCAGCATCCGCACGTTCACATAGTTGTCATCATCCACGTGGCAGAACCACCTGTGTTGGCAACAGTGTTACACCGTGCCAGGGCAGCCCCCCAGACCCCACGACGAGGTGTGGCCCCAAAAATGCAAACTGCTGCTGCTTGCATCGTCCCTGGCCTTCGCAGCCCCAGGCACTACTTACTTTCTGCCTGACTCGATGAACTTGTCATACTCCACAGCCATCTTGCAGGACAGGGCCTGGCGGCTGTGGGCAGCTGAGCAGTTGGTGTTGATGACATTTCCTGCAGGAAGACACGGGGGTCAAAGCTCAGTGCCAGGGCATCCCACACCTCCCCATGTGGCCAAACATCAATGCTTCACCACACACACCCCAGGAGCACGAGAGGGGATGGAAACCCTAATGCTTAGTGGTCTTCGTGCCACATCATTTTGAGCAAAGAATGAATTGTTGGGGGGAATGGCTTTTGGGTCCATGTGAGATAAGGAAAGGGGTGCAGATGCAGCAGATGCACCAAGGCTGAGCCGCATCTCAGGCTGCTTGTGCTATGTGTGATGCCACTCTACATCACCTTGCGCATCTTTGGCCCATGCACCAGCCTACCTGGAAGCAGGGGCAGGAGGCTTGGGGGGGTATCCATAAGCCAGCTTCTGTACCCAGGACACAACAGTCAAAACCCTGCCCTATTCCTGTTGCCTTTTCTCTCAGCGGCCACCTGTTATTTGCTTGCCCAGCTCAAAGGCAATTGCTTTCCGGCCTGAAAAGGAGTCATTTGCATGAGGAGAATAGACTGAGCTGACCCTGGCCCCCAGGAGCGGCTGCCAGGGAAATGCTCCCATGAAACCCCAGCTGTCAACCCCAGCTCACCCCAGGGACAAACTGGTGCAAGGGCACTCTGTTAGCATGCTCAGGCTGGGCTCGGAAGGAAACCCATCCCCAGGCGGGGCTCCCAGGCAGAGGGGTGCTTAAGGTATATCAGGGAATGAAACAAGTTGCCTCATTCTCAGCCCAGGTCCCTATGGTGAGGGCTCTAGTGATAGTGGCTAATCAGGGGCATTTTGACCATTTTCTGGAGTTCCTCAGGGCAGGCTCCATGCCAGTCATGCACCCCAGGTGGGGGCTTCTCAGGAATCCTGGCCAGGTAAGACACGCAAAGGGACAAAGGCTACAAACTCACGTGCTTGCTTCTTCAGCTCCTCATCTTCCCCGTCTGTGAAGATGAAGGTCTGAAAGAAAAGATGAGGCACCTTTGAGAACTGGACACCATCCGCCACAGCTGGGCAGCACCAGGGACTGGTCCCACTGAGGTGCTGGTGGTGACTTTATCCTCCTTGCTGAAACCCATAGCGGCACCAGAGAGCCAGGCAAACCCATCACACGAGGCCGAGAAGGGTGCTAAGCCATCCTGGCTGGACATGGCATGTAACACCATGCCTGCCTCACCAGAGTGCACATCCCAGACCACTCCAGCACCCATGCTGAGCATCCCCACCCTCTTGCCTTTTCCACAGGGCAGCAGCAGGCAGTGGGATTTGGGGCGAGGTGAGGGCTGTTCCCAACACGAGGCATGTGCTCAGAGAGGAGCAGGTGCAGAGTGCGGCTTGATCTGAGCAGGGACTTCAGACTTTAGCCGGCGCGTGCGGCGGGGGATGCCAAAGCAGCTGCCTGGCGGCTCTCCTTGCCCAGGCAGGTGTGTTTGCCCACTGCGCCGGCTGCCAGCCATGTCCCCACCTGTGTCAACAGCACATGGCTGCCCCCAGCCACTTGTACAACACCCCCACGGCTCCTTTCTGCTCGCCAAAGGAGGGGACATCCCCTCAAGCCCACTTCAGCACAGTCCCCATGGTGCCAGGCAGCACCCTGCCTTCTCCCCAGGCACCCAAGCTGCCCATCCAGCTTCACTGCTCTATTTATACAGCTAATTCCTGGCATATGCTGCTTGGGCAGGAGGATTGGGGGGGGGGTGGCTGCTCTTGGCCTCGAATTTGGAGACAGGCAAGAAGCAGGAGGAGAGAACAGGGGGTGGGAAAGGCATTGCCATCAATCAGTGGGCAGCAAACAAAGCTGGAGGAGAGAAACCACAACCAGCTGCCAAGCGCTATTAAAAACCAGACGTGCACAAAAGGGCAAAGGAAGACAGACAAAGGGTTGGGGAGGGGGGTAAGGCAGGAGGCGGCAAAGGAGGGGAGGGGATGATGGAGCCTGAACACTGGGGATGATGAATTACAAGTGAGCTGGAAACTGAGTGTCACCCCGCAGCCGGCCTGCGCCGGGAACGCGCTGGGGTTTCGTGGTTTGTTTGAGGAGGTGGGTACAATAGCGGGGTTGACTTTACTCAGCGGAGGAGAGTTAAGCGGGCAGCGGCGGTCATTAGCATACAGCTGCGCTGGTTAACCCAGCCAGCCATGTTTGCTCAGGTCCCAGGGCAGGAGGCTGGTGGGGAGACCCCAGATATGCAGGAAGGCTGAATGGAAGGGGAGGAGAGCGCGTTCCCTGGGACGGGGCTACAAGTGACCTTTGGGGCTTGAAAAGAAGAAAAAGGAAGAAAAAACATAAAAAAAATGAATGGAGGAGGTGGGAAGGCAAGTAGCCACAAGTGCACAACCTGCCGTGCAGCCTGGCTTTTGGGCAGGAACAGAGATCAGTCCACCAAGGGGTCAGGAAGGCTGTAGGGATGGGGGATCTGCTGATGAGGAGGGGACAGCCCATTGGCTGCAGGGCTAAGGAAGTCCTTGGTCACCGTGGCCCTGGGACACATCATTGCTGGGGTGGGACAGGGTCAGTGCATGGTCACCCCAAACCAACACAGGGTCCAGCCAGCACCTGGCTGCTGGTACCCATTTCCCCAGGTGCTCAGGGATCAGGCAGCTGACAGGAGCATGAGCTGACCCAGGGCAGGGGTAGAACATCCAAGGATGCCCAAAAGGATTGTGTCACAAGCCCTTTCTTATCCACCTTGAGACACGTGCTGTCCCAGTATATCCCCCCTAAGCACCAGCCCTGCCCGAGGGGGACGGGGGAGGTGGAGGACACGCAGCCTGCGCACAGGCGAGACAGAAAATATTTGCCTGATTAGCTCTGAAACGCCGTCCAGCAACTGTGTCTTCAGGCACTCCAAAAATAACCCCACAACTAATCCTCCGGCTTAGCTGCTATAAATAGACCACAGGGACAATTGCTTATTACTTGCCCGCTTCATCCTAACAAGGCATCTTCCCTCTGGCCTCTCCCTGCATACATCCCCGTAATTCCCTAGTGCAGGTGGACCAGGTGGCATCTTGTGGACCAGGACAGGGGCACACAGCCCTGCAAGCCACCTTGCAGGGGTTATCAGGGCCCTGCAGGTTCCTCATGTCCCTCCCAGCCTCACCACAAAATTCAATTAAAAACTAAAATAAATAAATAAATAAATGAAGACTCTTTTTTAAGCAATTTGTCCAATTTGTCTGCATTTCTTGGAGGGGAGCTGCACCCTTTCTGGTTGGCTGCAGGGAAAAGGAGCTGAGGTGCCAGCAGAGCCTGGGAGGGGACAGGCCAGAAAAGGAGGTGAAACAGCAAACATCATGTTTCTGGGAAAAACAATTGATGAGGCTTCGGCATCCCTGATGCAAAGCAGAGGCTTCAGGGCAGCACCTGGTTTGCAGCAGGGTGAGTGGGATGGGACACTGCAGCCAATGTTCTCGAGCTGTCACCTACCAAGCCACCATCTCCAGACCCAACAGCAGCACCAGCCCCCACCCCTCTCCTAGGCAGAAAGCACCCTGAGTCCTTACAGCCCCTCCCCTCCACCCCTCCTTCACTTGGTCCCCATACCAGCAGTAGCACCAAGGGGTGCCAGGACCTCTTGGCCACCCCCTGCAGTAACTTTTCCTGCGGGGTGCAGGAGAGGAAGGGCCCGCTGCCACCCCCAGCCCCTGCAGGAAACCTCATTGTTCTCAAAACTGCAGCTTCAAGAAACACAGGATGCCAAATCCCTCCCAAACAATAGCTGCCACCGCTCCATACAGCCCCGCACAATGTGTGGCCTCAGCCTACGGGGACCGAGAGGCACCCGGGGTCCCTGTGGCCAGGATGGGGTCAGCTCCCCCCAGCTGCCTGCAAGAAGCCAGGCAGCCGCCTGCAACACCCCCCCCCCCCCCCCCCCCCCCGCTCCTCCTCCTCTTTTTTTTTGGTACTCTCCCCTTCATTTCTCCTTTCATCGTGACTCATTTCCCCTCCTTCACCGACCGAGCTCGTGGGTTGCTCATGACTGGGTGCTGTGCAAGGTGTCCCACCCGGTGAGGCCATCCTGGGGTCATCCTACCCCTACCCTTCGTCTCTTGCTGGGGTGACACACACTTAGCAGAGCAGACACCCACTGCTATTCCACCTTCCCTACAAGAAGACCCGTCAAAAGGGGAACATCAGCCAGGCAGGCACCCCCATGACCCTGTGGTGCACAAATCCTGCCCCTGTGCCATGTCTCACTTCCCCTTGCTGGGAGGATGGAGCACCCTAGCACCCACCTACGCAGCACTGGGGGGGGGCTGGACCCCTTTCACCCCAAGGACAATGGGGAAGCAGGCACCTCGGTTTGGTGCAGGGGGAATGAGGCAGCAAAGAGGTGCTGGGGAGGGTGGGTCAGCCTCCAGGTGGGTAAGGGACCCTGGGAGGAGGTGAGGGTGCTGCTGAAGCACATCCCTGCCTGGCTTTGTGTCTCCCACGGCAGATGTTTTCCCTCCAGCCTGTAGGGGTTAGGAGGGAAAACCCCCACACTGCTTCAAGGGGTTGGGAGCAGTGCAATGGTGGTGTCCCCACTACCCCATGGTGGTGGCTTTCCCCAGGACTGGGGGCAGGGGGTGGAGGGGGTAGATGTCTGCGCTGGCACAGAGGTTCCAGGGTAGGGACCCGCAGAGACAGGGAAGGGGCTTGCAAGGCCCCAGGCCCCTCCTCCCCCTGCTCCTTTCAGCAAGAGGAAGATTCCTCCACTGTAATTTTAAATGCTATAATTTTTTAATATCCTCCTTGCAAACAATGAGCTCATTGTGCAGCAAGGGTCCCCCACCCTCCCGCCTGGCGCTCCACGCGCGCTGCTCGTCGGCTCCAGGGCTTTTATGGACAAGGACAGCAGCATCATTTAGGACAGGCAATTAAGGGGCCTCCTCCCCCAAAAACCACACAGGCTGCCCAGGGAGGGACCCTCACACATGAGATGAGTTCTGCGGTGCTCAACAGGCCCTGGCACACAGCCCAGGGCTGGGGGGAGCTGCTTTAGGATGAGCAGCCCCCGTGGTTCCAGCTGCTTCATTGGGAGCCCAAGTGGGACACGCACGCTGGCACACTCTGCTGCAGGCACTCCAAGGATGGGGACCCTGGCCAAGGTGCTAGAGAAATTTGGGAGTCACCATCAGTGGAGCGTGCTCTCCGGAAGGCAAACCCATTCCCTCTGCCCCGAGAGCAGGAATTTTTCAAAGCCTGCAATTATCCTGCCGAGCTGGAGGAAGCCAGCAGATCCCACGCTGGTGGGACTGCAGCCCAGACCCCTCGCAGGCATCATGGCGTGTGCCGAGCAGCCCGGCCGCCTTCAGGGTGCCCAGGGGACAGCAGACATTTCTTATGCAACTCTGCCACTGCAAATCAGCCAACTCAGCAGAAAACCAGTGGGTTTGGACTCACTCCTGCCCCGGATTTCTGCCTAATGGACATTTTTCTTCCCCCTCTCTTTTCTTTCAAGCAGTTTCCCCAGACTGCACTCCATTATCCTAAAGATAGCGAGACAGCTGGAAACTCTCCCCAAAGCAAGGAGGGAAAAAACTCATAATTCTCCTCCAACAGCAGCTTTCCAACCCGGATTGTGCAACTCAAGGAGCAGATTTAGAAGGGAATAGAGATCTGCCCTCCCTGTACTGAGAGAAGCAGGAAGGACAAGGGGGTGCCCTTTTCAGTGTCTTGGATGGGACAGAGGGCAGGAAATTGGATCTATTGTAGGCAGAACAAAGGGCAGGCAACAAAAGAGACAGGAGAAATTCTCCCAATCTGCCAGGGTCCAGCCTGGAGTTACCTGCTGGATTTAACCCCTTCTCACTAGTGCCTTCATCCCTCCTCCCCACAGAGCTGCCTAGCTAATGAACAGCCAAGAGGGAGGTTGGGATTTGATGCAAGAGGAGGATCAGGGGCAGGAGAGAAGTGGCATCAGGCATGGGGGATTCTGAGCCCTTGGGCAGGAACTTCCCCGCATTGACAAGGCGGCACGCACACCCGAGTACTGTTAGTGAAACAAGAGGGACAGGATGAGCAGAGCTGGGCCTGACTCAGACCAAGAGAGACGTTTGAGCAGAGGCAGTGCCCCGCTGTCACCACACCACCCTCCCGGGACAGAAACCACAGGGCCAGACAAGTAGGGGATGCAGAAACCACACAGCCCCCTGAGACCAGGAACCAACAGAGAGGAACCCATGGCACCAGTCCAGCACTTTGTAGGCAAAAAAACACACCATGGCCAAGTTTAGGGTATCCAGTGGTGCCCCAAAGCTTTCTAGAGACAGCAGCCAGGTCAGTGTGGGAAGGCTGGAGCAGATCGCCATCAGCAGCTTGGGATCACACCCTTTGCCTCCATGTGTCCCCCTCCAGCCCTCACTTTGCTTCACAGGAGTTCGCGCCACTTCCAGCTCTCTCAGCAGCTCCTTGTCCTCAAGTGCTGTACAAGAGCCGTCACTCAGCGGCTTGGCTTGTCAGGCGGGCACCTCGTCGGGGCTGTGGCCCCCCTGGCTTCGTGGCCCTCATCTCTAGGCAACCTGACCTGGACACGGCCGGCTCCGGCTCCCCCGTTCCCATGGAAAGTGCCACACAAGAGGCTGTGAAGCCTTTTCTCTGCGCCAGGAGAAAAGGGGCTTTGTTAGCTTGCCCAGGGGGACAGCGTGAGAGCCGAGCCTCGGATCTCTGGGAATCCAAACGGACAAACGAAGCACAACAAAAAAAAGCCCTAGAAGAAAGCCGGAGCTCACAAGTGGGAGGGAAAAAAAAAGAGCAGCCATTCCCAGGATCATCTGTAGGTGCTCAAAGAGCATTTCCCCCACCACCACTTTCCACCTCATTGCAGTGACAGCAGAGCACAAAAGAGGTTTCCATTAAATAACTGTACCAGGGAGAGACAGCAGAGCCACTGCCAAGCCAGAAGACCTGACCACAAAAAAAGAGGACAAGATTCACAAGGAAAAAAAATAGTAAGATAATGCTTTGGGTAAGCTGCAGGAGCCAAGCTCCCACAGGGTCCAGCAGACCCAGGTGAAGGAGGCTGGGACGGGAAAATATACCTCCTCCTCTCCCTCCCCAGCCACTTCAGATTGCCAAAGGAAAAAAAAACACAAGCAAGTAACACAAATCCAGGCTAGGAGGAAACACGTGAAGACAGTAGGATGGAAAGGTTAGGACCAGTCATAACTTACTTGGGAAGCTGTCTAAGGATAGAAAAAGTGTCTTAAGTGCAGATGGCAAAGCACATTTCCTAAGGAAACAGCTTTTTTTTCCTCCCCTTTTTAATTTTGCTACAGTACTTGAGGAACAGAGTAAGGGACTGTCACGGCTCAGAGCAGGACATCAGTAAGGTCAGGAATGGGACTAGCTGCAACTGCCCTGGTGTGGGTGAACCAGAGCAGACCTGCAAGAGGCCCCAGCCATTCAGGTCCTGCCCAGTTCCTGGCAACAAGACCAAGAGTCTCAGTGTGTCCCAGTGCCCTCCCAGTCCTGGTTTCCTTTGGGTAACCCATCTGCAGGCACCTCGTGAGGACCTGCCAAATCTTACCCACAGTTAGGCCCTGCAGCCTAGGGTTCTGCCACATCAGCCACCAGCAGATGGGTTATATCCCTACATGATGTCTAAGTTTCCCCACTGGAAATCAACTCGTGGCAAGCTCTGCAATAGGAGCCTCTCAGCTGGACAGACCCAAAGGGAGAGTTTTTGGAGGGTGTTGAGCGTGAGGAGCCCAGGTTGGGCTCTCTCCATCACTCACGCTGCAACGCTGCATTTCACTCTCCCAAAAACACTGCTAGCTCCAGAAGAACCTCAAAATAACACCCCTACCTACTCAGCTATAAGAGACCAGAAAGAGGGGAGGCATTTGCCAGGTCATAGCATCCTGGACCCCGGGACCACGGCTGATGCCCGGGGGCTGCATCCCGGCCGGCGGCGGGGACCATCCCCGTCCCCATCCCCTTACCATGTCGCGATTGCGGGAGATCCAGGTGTCGAGCAGCAGCTCCAGCCGCGCTTTGTGGAACTTCTTGGTGGTCTTGACGGCGATGAAGACATCGCGGGGGGAAATGTCCTCCGCCGGGGGCCGCGGGGGGCTCTCCGGGGCGGCCGGCAGCTCCCGCCGCGCCCGGCTCAGCCGCCCAAAGTAATCGGCGAAGCTGCGGATGCCGGGGGGACCCGGGGCCGCCGGGGGGGCCGCCGCCGCCCCCAGGCTCTGCAGCGCCCGCTGCGCCCCGCCGGGCTCCCCCCGCGCCATGCCCGGCCGCCCCGGCGGCTCCACCATCAGCACCAGCAGACAGGTGAACATGGAGCCCACGAGGGACAGGAGCAGCTTCCTCCCGCAGCTCTTCAGCATCCTCACCCCGCCGCCCGCGCCGCCCGCCCCGGCACTGCCCGCCCCGCCGCCGGCTTTAACGGCGCCCGCAGCGCCCGCCCCGGGGCCGCCCCGAGGGGCGGGGGCAGAGCCCGGCCCGGCCCCGATCCCCTCAGCACCCCTGGCACCGCCTGCTCATCACTCCCTGCCTGGACCTCCTTTATCTCCCACCTGGCCCCTGCTCATCATCCCGTGCAAACCCTGCCCGGCGCTGCTCATCATCCCTTGCCCGGCCCTGCTCATCATCTCCTACCTGGCCCCTGCTCATCTCCTGGCCGCCCTTTGTCCGTCCTGCCTGGCCTGTGCCCCACCTTGCACATGGCAGGGTGCAGGGAGGCTGCCCTCTCCTCCTCCCCTCCCATCGAGTCCCAGGAGATGGTGGGCAGGGTGCAGGATGTGGGTGTGCTGGTTCTTGCAGCCCCCAGCATGGTTGGAGCACCGCTCGCTGCTTCATTGTCAGCAACAGGCGCATTCCCCATCCTGCTCGTCCTGAGCTGTCATTTCCCAGAGCTTTGCACCAAGGTTTTCTCACAGTCGTGTCCAAGAGGTTACCAGAAAGCTGACCAGCCCGACCAAACTCCAGCAGTTTCCCATCAGTCTCTTCTGAGGCCAAGCATAATTTAAAACAACCAACCAACCTCCCCCAAAACCACAGCACTCTTCTCACTTCCACTAAGCTCCAGTCCGGTGGGTAAATCTGGCAACAGGGTGCTGGAGGGTCTGTTCCCAGCCCTGCTCAGGGATACCTTCCCCAGACTTGGCTAACCTCACCCTGGATGCAGCACCATGCTTTGAAGCCACTGATGGTGGGCAGCCCCACAGTGCAGAGGTGCCCGAAACTAAATGCTATATAGATGCCAAGCTATTTCCCCCTGGTGATTGTCAATCATGATAATGATGGCTTGTTAAATGAGACACCATTTTCCCAGCCAGGCAGCAGGAAAAGTGGTGGCTGGGAGAGTAAATTTGGTTGAAATCTGGTCCTCAATGTGCCACTAACCTGCTATTTCACTGACGCCAACCCCTGGGGCTCTTTCCCCTCCCTTATCCTCCCTCTCTGCACGCAGGGATATCTTGGGGTTTCCTCTCTCAGTGCGTGTGCACTGCTACCAGGAGGTGGATTTGGGTTTGGGCCTGGGCTGCAATCTAATGCCATAATCAGGGGCTGATGAATTTTTGGGTAGGGATCTTGTCCAACTTGCATTTTTCCTGCTGTCACGTGCTCCATTCATCTCTGCCACTGAATAAACAATACCATAATACCAGGCAGGACGAAGCAAGGAGGCTGCTTCCTCAGGCAAGCCCCAGCGTTTTCCTTCTCCTGATCTTAGTCTATACATTCCCCTGGTCAGCCCTTGTACCTTGCCTCAGGCTAGAAATGCTTGGGGAGGTTGTAGGGTTTGGTTTTGCATGGCACTACCCATGTCTGGGGAGAGAACTGTGCTGCCAAAGAAGCCTCCCATAATAAAATAAAATAAAAAAAAGCAGTTAGACCGTACAAACACAGGAACCGAATCCCACAATCCCCACTTCCCGCTCTTGCTGCAGAGCTCAGCCTTCCAGTCACAATTTGCTTTTTTTTTGGGCACCCTTTGTCTCCAACTTGATGGCACAGCAACCGCGACTCGAGAGGCAGCTGAAAAGCCCGATCGGCAAAACTCTGAATGAAGAAAGAGCCCCTTTCTCCAGGAGCCAAAAAGCGAGGAAAGGCACTTTTTCCTCGACCAGCTGCTCTCCGGCTCCTACAGCCTCGGCTCTGGCCGGGGACACGTGCTGCAGCCAGATGTTGGGGTCCCGGCCGGCGCCGCAGGGCAAGTGACAATACGGGCTCTGTGTGCCGCTGGTCCTTGAGCTGCTGTGCTGCTGCCAACATTGACACAAGGGTTCTCTTGGCCCCTTGGTGCCACCCGCATCCTCCTTCCCAGGCCTGACACTCATCTCAGCCCAGCCGACTGGGGTCAGTGAGCCACGGCAGCAAGGGGAAGCTGTTCTTTTGGTGGCATTGTCCCACTGGAGCAAGATTCTCTAGGGATGGGCTGGCTGCTGGCTGTGTCCCTGCAAGCTTACTCTCCAGCCGTCTGGCCTCCTGGGTTGACCCTCACCCACCATGTGGACATGCCCAGTGAGGCACTGTCCCCAGAGCAAGGTGATGGAGTAAGTGATGGCGTGAGTGGTTGCCCTGCTTATCCATCAGTGGGTACAGGATGATATCCCAAGGGATGGTAAGCAGAAGTCTGCCATGGGGAGATGGTCTCAGGAGTGCCCTATGCTTAGTTTGTTGGCATTCAGGCACTCTTCTGGGTACAAAGATCCTAACCAGGATGATCCCACTTCCAGAAAAATTTGGGTACCCCATAAATACAAGAACCAGGGGAGAGAGTTGGCCACATCTGCTTGACAGGAGGGATGCCAGGGCTTGACCAGGAGAGGAATATCACTTCCTCTCCTAAAAAGGTTCCAATTTTGTATGCAGTCCATAGCCCACCCTGCTGAGGTGTTGCTGTTGGGTGGCAGTGTCCGCTTTGCACCACCTGGCCCCACAGGCATGGATCTGAGCAAAATCCCACTGCCCAAGTTCCCCAAACTTCAGGGATTTGCCCTTTGCAGAGGAACCCCCACTGCAAATTAACCTCACAGGTTTTCCACTGGAGCTGGCTGGATTTAGCCCCACAGTGACCCTGGGCTGGGGCTGCACGTGGGACATCTCTCTTTCAGCTGTACCGTGGTATTAGATCTGTTTAAATTGGTTTAAACCCTCCACATCACCCCGCTCGCAGCCTGACCCTGGTGCTCAATAGGTGGTCCCTAAGAGGCTCCCAGGTTCTCAGGGCTGCTAAAAATAGTTAATAAATCCCTAGTAATAAAGTGTTCAGGTCATCTGAGAGAAACGCTGTGCTTGGGCTGCAAAGCTGCATTGTCCGCCCAGAACGATTTACGCGCTTGGTCGGACAGGGGTTAAACGCTCTGTCAGGCGCCGACTTCGCCACGATCGTATTGTCGTGGGTATTTAACAGGGTTCGCCCGAAGCGCGGCTGGGCAGTCGATGCTCTGACCACACAGCCCAAGTGTGCGAGGGAGGCATCGGAGGAGGGCAGCCCAGGAGCTGGATCCCGCCCGCCGTTCCCCCCCTACCCCCCTGCTTTTGCTTTCTGGGATTTTCTGAGAGCACAAAAGAGACTTTGCATCAATTACTGGTAGGAAAACGGCAGCGCCCTGCGGCAGACTTCTGTCCTCCCGGCCGGGTTTGGTTAACTTCCCATTGTCTGATGGACTCTGCTATTCAGTGCCAGCGTAAGGGCTCATTTTTTTCATCTGTTGGGTTTTTTTAACCACCCTGGGAAGAAAAAACCTTGCTACCCTTGCAGTAGAGGGTCCGCAGTGCCGTCAGGTTGGCTGTGGAGAGCAGAGCATGTTGGTTCCTCTCCACCCAGCATTCAAATCTACTGCATTGGATGCTCACGAAGCATCTCCTGATGCTGAACTGTCCCCATCCCAAACGTCTCCTGATGTGCTCCGGCTCTGACACTTCTCTGCCCACTACCTGCTGCAAACCACATCCTCCCTCCATGGCCTCAAGACCCTACATCACATTCCTCTTCCACCTCAAGGGAATGTCCCCTTGGTGGGGTGGGGGCTACACGATGGGATCCATGCTGGGCACTTTCAGATCCCACGGGGCTGGGGGGCTATAGAAATGCAAAACGTTATTATTTTCCTGGGGCTCAAGCAGAGGCCTGAGAAAGGTTGAGGGAGAGAGGCAGTGAGTGAGGAACAGCGGGGGATTTAGCTCCTGAAAAGGAGCCGGTAAAAAAAAAAGCAGGCGAAGAGCTTCATTGTGTGCTGGGCAGAGGGGGTCACGAGCAAGTTAAACTGGTTAATGTATTGGAGCAGCTTCCTCTGAGCTGCTGGGAGCAAGCAAAGCCCTGCAACAAAAGGCCGAGGGAGCATTCTTGCGGGGAAAGTGGGCTCTCTTTAAAAGGATTTGATTTCTTTTCTGTCAGTTGAATGGAATTTGGTGGTGACTCCTCCAGGTCTAAGAATTTGGGGCTTTGGCAGTGGTGGTGGCGGGAGGGGACAGTACCCGTCTCACCCTCCCTGCTCCCACATTCTTCTTCATCTCCAAGCCCACTGCCCCCAGGTTACAGCCCCTGGTGTTGCGGGGGGAGAGGGACTTGGGGAACACAAGCGGCCCCATAAACACGCTGATCCTGAAAGAAAGCGAGGGGCATGGGGCCATCTCCACCCAGCCTGGTTTCTCATGCTCCCTATTCAGCCCAGAGGAGGGGAGGTAGAAGTGGGAAGAGGGGAGGGTTGTGGGGCAGCCGCCGCTGATTTAATGCCCCTCTTGGTCCTTTGCGGTCATGGTGGATCTCAGGGGGCTTCTGCAGTGTAAGGTGTGTGAGAGGAGCTTTCTGCTTCTACCTCTGAGAAGTGAAAACCATGCAACCAAGGTAAAAACAGGAGGGAAAGGGAACCTCAGTTTGCAAACCAGCTGTAACTGACCTCATTTTCCTACAGTCTGTGTACCTCTCTCCTCCCAACAGCAGATCCTGGGACAGACCTGGCTTTCCAGACCTGGTTTCCCATCCTAAAATCCCCTGGCTGGCAGGCAGGAGTCCCCACTCTTTGCAAGGCCAAGGAAGAGGGAACTGCTGCCAGCCAGGGATGCTGGGCTGGATCCAGGCTGTCTCTGGCTGCAGGGCTCTTGTTTGGTATTGACCCTGACAGCAAACCAGGGAGTTTAGAACTGTCCTGGCTGAAGGGCTGCTGTCACACACTGCTTAGATTTAACTGGCACTGTGGGTTTGATGTGGTAAAGGAAAATAATCAATTATGCAGATCTGAAATGACTCTGCACGGTACAAGTCATTGCAGAGCCAGAGCCTCCAGCAGCGGTCAGCCAGGTGGACAAACAGACAAACAAAGATGAGTGGAGCAGCAGATTCCCATCGACGGCACTCAGCTCACTGTGCCTCAGTTTCCCTGGAGGTGACACACCTCTGGCAGACATGCCGTGGTTTCTGTCCCCTGGGCATCTGTTTGGGAGATTCCCTTATGGGCTGGCCACGGAGCCTGTACGTGTCCATTTGTACAGGCAGGGCCAGAGCACAACAAGCTGAGATCATGATTTGGTGCAATGACAGTCAGCCTGTCCCAAGCTTCTTCCAGCCAGAGGTGGGGTCAGAGGAGCTTGCAGCTCCTGGCCTTTAATTTCTGGCCCCTTATTCTTTCTGGCCCCAGTTTTTTCACATTCCTGTCCTGAACTGTCTGTCTCCCCACTGTTTTTCTGAAGATGAGCCAGAAGCTGATGTCAGGGGAAGCATTTAGAGATTACCCCAAGGAGGAGCTGGGAGCCAAGTCTCATACTGGGTTGGGCTGGGCTAGAGAAGGCCCCATGAACCCAGTGTCCCAGCAACAGCAGAACTTGAGTATAAGGAACAGCAAACAAAGAGGGGCTGCTCCTAGACCCCAGCCCAAGTCCTGTATTGTGTTTGGCAGCCACTGCTGTGGGTCCTGGGCAAAGTGAGAAGAGGCAAGAACCAAGGGAGGCAGCAAGTGGGAGCAGATGAGGTCTGGCCCCAAAACACCACTCATCAGCCCAGATTAGGGCAGAGTGCAGCTGTGCCAGCAGTCACAGGCAAGAGCAGGACCTGGACCCTCCTTGCTGGGGTCATCCCTGATGCTGCAACAGGGAGCTGAGATAAGCCCAGGTGGCTGCTTTCTCCTGGCATCTCCTTCAGCTCAGCCCCTGCCTTAGTGACGCTCTAAATCTCCTACTTTAAGGTCTGTGTTTTGGGCAGCATCTGGTTCACCCCTCACGACCAGCCACCAGCCACTCCTTTCCTGCCCACGGCTACCTACATCTCCAGGTCTCCAAAACCTTCCAGGGAGAGGGAGCCAGGGACAGGATTGGGGATGCATTTTAACTCCCTGTCCAGACCTGAGCATCTCAGTGCCTGCAGCTCACCCTGGAGCAGCAATAACTCCTGCAGCTGCACCTGCGCACATCCAACCCAGATCAGATACGTATATCACCCCAGTCCCAGTACACTCCATTTCCAAATGCTGCCTGCCCCTGGGCAACTTGGCTTCTCTCTGTACCCCCACAGCTTCTTGGCTTCTTCCTTGCAACTGGGGTGTCCTGATTAAGTTGCTGAGTGTTTTTTCTGAAGGTAAATCTGTGAGGCAATATTCACCCACAACTTCCCCCAGCTTGCCTTGGTGGTCTCCAAAATCCCCTTCCCCACTGTACTCCTGGGAAATTGTTTGGTCCCTTCCCATTCCCCCTGCGTAGGGGATTAAAAGCAACAGTTCATTTTTCATGGGATGTTAGTTTAAATAGGAATTTCGCTACTCTGGCTTTGCCTGGTTTCCGGGAGCTGAAGCCGAGAGAGGGTGGTATTAGTGCTGCGTGAGGCAGGGAGGAGGAGAAGGAGGGAGGTGGGAGTTGAAAGGGGGGAAAAAGGAGGGGGATGTGAGGGGGTGAAGACGGGATTAAAACATCCCATTAGAATTTCTGTTTTTGGAACGCTCACAAAAATGTTGACATGTAGCATGACTAACACAGTGCAAATGTCAGCCCAGCTCTGCGAACGGGGGCCCTCACTCTCCTCCCAACACACTGGCCCCCTTTTAAGGAAAAAATATACAATGAGCTGCACAATGGCCAAATTCCAAAGAGCAGCACTAATTGTTCCTTGCTCACGTCGGGCTAATTGCTTCGCTGAAACCATTCGTGCCTGGCCTGGATCCCACGTGCTTTTACCATTTAATTAGGATAGAAGAGCCAGGGCCAGGAAATGGGATGAGATAAAGGCAAGCATAGACGGAAGACAGGTTGGGTGCCCTAACCTGGAGAAGAGACGTGCTACATGTGCTCTGGCAGGGAATAGCCTCTGTGCTGTGCCAGCCCCCAGCAGGACTGAAGCTGTGCAGGCTCTCAGGAGAGGAGCAGGAGACTGTAAGTGTTCATGAGCTGGGTGAGATGGAGAAATGCCACCAGCAGCAAACTTTTGTAACTAACACCTTCATCCAGCTGCTCAGTTACTGCTCTGAAGCTCATGCAGACAACAAGGTTATGTACAGCTCTTCACTCGTTTCTGTAATTAGAAGGTCTGTCTGCTTACAGACCATGTGCAAAGCTTGATCAAGACCCAGAAAGGGGAACAATAGATGGGCAGGAAATACCTTTTGATGGCTGCTTATTGTCTTCCACCTTCTGGGGGAAATGGAAGTTTAACTATAGTCTTCCTTTTTCAGGTATTCCTGTATGGCTTCATCCTCGGAGGATGCGCCTGGACCACGGCATCATCTGGCGCTGGCTCTATTGTGCTGAGGAATGTGCTTGTGGTTTTCCCCTTGAATAGCTCCTCTGAGACTGCAGCGACCCAGAAACACTGCAGGGCCCCAGCACATACCCTTTGGGGGAGAAGGGTTTGCTTACAGGTGTCATTGTCTTCTCCAAAGCACAGCACAGAACCTCTGCTGCCTCTCACCCCACCATTGTAATGCAGGTGGTGCCGCTCCTCGGTTGTAAAGAGGGGTGAGTGCACAATATTCAATATTAGCATTTCCTTCCCTTTCTCCCCATCAGTCTTATAGAGCGCTACTCACTCCACAGCATCATCTGGGAAACCTCCATCAAGGCTGCAGAGTTTTGTAGGTAGAGAAAGCCTCTTAATATACATGATCTGACACTGAAGTACAGCATCTTCTAGGGTGGGGCCTGATGAAGCTGATCTGTAACTCCTGGAGGCATTTCATCTCCCTGTTAATGCAAACATCTGGGGACTCCTCCATAGCCCATCTACTCATATTCCTCAGGTGAGAGCAACCACCAAGAGGCCACCGTCCTCTTTTGTGCAAGAGGGATTTGATTCATTGGTCTCACAGAGGTCTCACCCTTCATCCCCACACAAGTGCTCCCAGCACTTAGGATCACAGCAGTACAATTTCCATTTGGCAAGACTAACTACTCGGTGGCCTCCATGCCAGAACTGGTCTTTATAAGCAATATTCCTGGTGGGTTTGAGCACTCAGCACAATCGTTTCAGATCAGTGTGAAAAGATTATAGCACAGTTCAAAGTGCAAATCTTAAAGTGAACCTGGCTCCAGCCTCCACCAGTGCTGTGGAATACCCCCAGGAGCTCTGCTGATGGGCTGTCACACCCATGTGGGTAGAGGAGCCGCAGCCTAGGTGGCTGGAGGTGTTTTTCTTCCAGCTGTCCTGGAGGTGAGGGGTGTGCTTGGACACTACATGCCCCTCAACCCAAAGCTCTTGACTTTTAGGTCTCTTGAAAATAGGAAGCATTTTGCCCAAGTGCAGAGGAAGGAGGAATTAGCCACGCAGATCTCAACCATAAAAAGATATGGAAACCACTGAAATGGGGAACCCAAACTCGAAACATTCCCCAGAAAACCTGCAGTTCTCTGTCTCAGTGTAACAAGGGTGATCTTCTCTTTCTGTTCCAGGAAAGCCCATAAGAGCACAACCCCACCCTGAGGACAAGGGTGTTAACAAACATTGGAATTTACAACAGAAATTTATCCAGAAGAAAAGGACTGATACTTAAAAAAGAGAGAAAGGATTCTTTATCGATGTAAATGCAAATCAAATTGTAAGTCAATATTTGCTCTTGCAATATTGGCACACACAGAAACAGTTATCCAAAATGAATAGGTTTCAGCCCAGCTGCTCCAGGATCGCATTGTTCAGCAGCATTCAGTTCCACTTCTTAAACTTCATTTAAAATGTGCCTTTTTAAACCCTTGGAGGAGCTAGGAGTCTTTTATGACAAGTCCTTCTAGCCACTGAAATCTACCCGCTCCATGAGGTGACCTCGTGGTAGCTAACAAAGAACAAATGACCCTCTGGGAAGAGAATATTAAAAACCCCTAAACATACACAAGTCAGAACAAATCCATGTGGCAATAAATGAGTTGAGAACATTTCTTCCCAGATCAGTTGGCCATTGACAAACCTGCAGATGATTTCAGTCCAGGACTGACGCCCCAGACCACACATGTCCAGCTTCCTCCTCACACCAAGATGCCCAGCTGGTCACTCTTTGAGGTTTTGGGCAGTCCTCTTGCGTATGAACAGGGTGGCTGGAAAGCCCAGGTGATGTTAGGACCTGTTGCCCAGGCACAGCCCATGTGTACTGCAAGCCAATATCCCTGCCCCAGTCCCGTATGCCTGTCCCATACACAGGGCCCAGTGAGGAAGCACCCAGCCAACGGGGTGTTTAAAGATGTTCCCAACATCCAGAGAGGCCAAGAGATTGTCTTCAGACCTGGATTTATTTACTCAAAAGAGGAACCAGCAGAAAAATGCTGGGAATTAATTTTCCTGTCTGGGAAGGGAGAAAATTACCCAGCCTAGCCACTGCACAATGTGCTCTGGGAGAAACTGTCCCAGTTTGTCAGGTACCCTGGGACTCGTGGACAGCCTACGTTGCCTGTTTTTCTGCTCTAACAAGATGAGCCAAGAAGCAGGCAAGTGTACAGTAGGCTGGAAAATCAAGATCTAGTTGGGAACTGTGCAGTATTTCTACTTACTACCTA
This sequence comes from Dromococcyx pavoninus, assembly GCA_033558185.1. Classification (NCBI taxonomy): domain Eukaryota; kingdom Metazoa; phylum Chordata; class Aves; order Cuculiformes; family Neomorphidae; genus Dromococcyx; species Dromococcyx pavoninus. The sequence goes on from JAUMJL010000447.1 coordinate 227,139, forward strand.
ATGAAAACTTAGGTCAGTGATCATCATCAAAACCTGGTAGAAAAAATGAGGAAACTCCTTATTCCTGTTCCCCATGGCTCAGAGAAGTTCGTGTCAGGAAGGGTGGAGGCGACGCATTTTGTACTCTTGGAAGGGACTGGGCGTCCTCAAGAAAGTGATTGTTTCTTTGGTCCTTTGTCCTTTGGGGGTCCCCTTCATTCCCCTTGAAGGACCACATCTAAGGATGACAAGGACATTGCTACTGAGTTTATTTCAAGTGTTGCCCAATTAGAGAGTTAACTGCAATCTCCATTTAGGAATAGGATCCTGATTGTGGGTTGTCCACTCTGGTGGAGAAAAGACATTATTCGAGATCAGTTTTCCTGGTTTTTGCACTCAGAATAACATGACTTTTATTGTGGAATAAGCTGGACACTGGCTGCCTGTCTGGAAGAGTGCACAGGGAGTGTGCCAAGCCCACAGAGAGGATGCAACCACCTGCCCCGTAGGAAGTGGGACGGCAGCCAGACAGCGCGGTTTGCACACACCGCTGGACAGGCACCCAGCGGCAACGGCGTCCTCCACCGCCGACCTGGGCTGGATTCAAACTGGCAGCTGAGAGGGAAGAGGAAACCGTATTATATCGTTATCTCTCACCTTGCTTCCCTTTCGTAACAACCCCATCCCTCTGCAGAACAGAAAAACACACTGGTGCTTTGCAGGGGCTGCCAGAGCCCAAATGCTGAACCGTAGCCAACCAGGGCTGGAGCGCAGACAAGCTGTCACTTCCCCCAAGCCCAAACTGGGTCAAATGCAAAGGCAAAAATCTCAGGGAAGAACAAGCCTTTGTTTCCCAACTCAATCCCAGCATCTTCAGGGTGGGATGCTGCTGCAGATAGGCTTTTCCCAAGAGGCAGGACGTGGTGGTGCACCATCTCCAGCCCCAAGACCCTGCAGTGATGCCTAAATCACTTTTACCAGGAGCATGTATTATAAACGCACAAACTAGTCAGAGATATGAGTCAGAAATGTATGGGGAAAGAGAGACTAAGCTCCTAAGATTGTTACCATTGTGCTCTTCCTTTGCCTTGCACAACAGTCCCATCTCTTTTTAGTTTAAGCTCCTGATGTCTCAATCCCAGGGTCTAACAGAGTGCCTGGCTGTCGGCTCTGCCCACCCTAATCCGTTCATGTGGCTCCTATAGAGGCTCTCAGGAGCGACAGAGGCTGTTTCTCTTTTTTTTCAACATCGAGAAAATTCATGAGCTGGTTTCACATTTGTTTTTCTTTCAAACTTGAGGCTTTGCAGATATTAAAATATAATCCAGGAAGAATTTGCTTTATGAGGGAAGAGTGTGGGATCATGGAGGGGAGAGGGGTCAGTGGGGGAGCGCAAGGAGGTGGGGGTGAAAGAAGGATTTTCATTTCCCCTCTACGTCCCATTGGGATCGAAGTTTTTACCTCCCTGCAAAAAATAGTGGCCTTTAATAGTGACCAGTTAGAGGCTTTGGGAGATCCCAAGATCCCTGATCTAGGAATTTCTGTTTGCAGCAGCAGTTTTAGATGTTGCCCATAGTGAGGGCAGAAGAATTAGTCTTTGGATGTTATAACAACTGGAGAAGATGGCTGGGACCATGAAGGAGTGAGGAGAAAGGAAAGAAGAAAACATCTCTCCTAGTACCAAGTTGTGGCTCTGCATTAAAAAAAAACCCAAATAATATAATTTTTGTTATAGGTAAACAGAGGAAGTGGCCAGGCAGGACAGGAAGGCAGGGCCCCGTCAGAGCCCCACGCCACGCAGGGAGATAAATGAGAATCCTCGAAATGTGGAGAGAGCCTTAAGGTGATTGCTCAACATGCGAGGAAATACGGAGCAAAAGCCAGATATCAGGAAGAGGAAGCTGAAAAAGGGCAGGCTGACAAGAGCAATGAGGTCAGCACTGCAAAAATAGTGCAGGAAGGCTTCCTGGAGGCAGCGAGCCGGCAGAGCATGTGTGCCCCCACTGCTCCTCTTGCCTTAGATGCACATGTGGCAAGGGCTTTCTAGCCTGACATTGGGTGAAAATCGCTCAGCAACACTGAGTTCAGTCCCTCAAAGGCTGCAAATCCCACTTCACAGCACCTGCAGCTGACCTTTATTTCCAAGGGAGTACTTCCAGGTTAATACAGCTCTGTTGGAAAAGTTCCATTGAGTTGCCCTGGCTGAGGCCATCACCCAAAAAGCGTGAGGAATGAGTAGATGCATCCATCTCAAATAGCCGTTTTTCTTGAATGAGTGTAAAACTGGCCTCATCTCACTGTCAGAGCAAGCACGAGACAGACAGACTGCCCTCCCAGATTGGATCTGAGCTCCAACCCTGTTGCGTGGTGAGCTCATCTCTTCTGGACTGCAAGGCACACTGTTGGGAGAGCAGCCAGCTGACCCACAAGCACTGGGAGCATGGTCTGTTTGGGTTCCTGATATGTAAGGGGTCTTGAGGCTTATTTTGAGTTCTTCTCAGCTTGGCAGTTTTGATGAGTTCTGCCTTTCTGATCTGATCACAAGCAGTTGGATGTTCATACCGATCTTGCTCTAAGAAAAACAGCATCCATAAATTTCTGGGCAAAGCCAAGAGAGTCTTGCTTTTCATTGCTCCATGCTGTCCCCTCAGACCTTTGAACCACTGGTGCCGTCAGAAGCATGGAAGCCTTAACTGATGTTTTATCAAAAGGAGCAGAATAAATCTTGTTATCTTGTGAGACAAGGTCACACTCCCTGTGTGGCCTCCTGACAACAGATGGGGCTGCTCCTTGGGTTGCCTTGTCTTTGTAGGAAGTATTCCATCAGCTCTTACAACATGAACCTCTACATGACTCCAAAACACAGTTTCAGCAGTTGGCCCTGCTGTGGCTTTTTCAGTGGGTCACTGCTCAAAGCAAAGCACTTTTTGCTGTGGTTCACCCTACCAATCCATCGTCCTCCAAGGGGACTATGCATGCCTCCATGTTTCCCCCCAGGATCTCACTAGGATCTACCATTACGATCACATGCAGTATTGAGTAACTTCCCCACTTTCTTTGAAATACAATTTTTTTCCAGTTGCCTGTAGAACAAGGGATCTTTTAAAGACTGCACCACAACCTGATGAAAACTATCTCTGAAGTCAATGAGTTTGAGTCAGGCCTTCAGCTTGAACTCATAGCAAAACCTATTTTCCTGCCCCATGGCCCTGGCTGTGCTGGCCCAGACATGGACCTGCTACTGGGAGCAGTGGCCCAGGCGCACTGGGGGCAAGGGTGGCCGTACTGACACAAACACATGCTTTTAGACAGTTTTCCTTTCCGCCTTCAAGTAGGGAAGATGACTGGGACATTCCGTGGCTGTTTGAAGAGGACACACAGCTGATAGTGACTGCATTCATGACAGTGTTTATTTGAATTTCCAGCAAGCCTTTGATACAGCCCGGCTCCTGCCTGTGCTGCCCAAGCTCCAGGGACCATAGGAATGCCGGGATGACCATCTCCCTGTCTGGGAGAGGACACAGGAGAGCCAGCAACCAGCCCATTGGCCTAGCGGCACATTCAGCTGGACACGCGTCCCTTTCAAGAGACAAAGGCACTCAAGAGAGGAAGAAACTATGTGTGGCCTACAGGAAGGAGGAGGCTGAAGAGGACTTGACTTCACCAGCAGCAGGGAGGGAAGATAAGGGTGGAAAATCAGATCGTTTCCAGCTCATGTCCGGACAGTCCGTGGGGAAGAGGCTATTGGGTCCATGTGTGGTGTGAAGGGGCTGGAAGATGAGGGGGGATGTGTGAGAGTCTCCAGTAGAGTCTGAGTCTGGCAGAGTGAATTCAATACCACCACTACCCACTGCCCTCCAGCCTCTGCTAGATCTCATCACACATGTCCTTCTCAGAGCTCAGAAAGTATTTCATGAGGAGCACCTACCCCAGGTAGAGTAGCTGGAGAGACACACAGAAATGACTGCACAATTCCTCTTCTCCTTGAGCCCAGCCTTGTCTGCTCACACGGCCACCAGCAAAAAGAAGCTTCTGGGCAGAGACATCCCCAAGAAGAGGGGCCCTTTTCTGCTTGTCACATTATAGCCATGACCCAGTTTTACTGGGCTTTTTCCTTTTAGTCTCCTCTCTTGCCATTCCCCTCCCTCCCGTTGGCACTGGCATTTGATATTTACTTTCAGGCTGGGAGGGACAGAGGAGGCTTTTCCTTGCGTTGCCCCCACATTGTTCCCTACTGGTATTTGGGAACAAGCGTGACATTCAGGGGAGCTGGAGCAGACAAAGCCTGCCTGGAGGTAATCATACCACAGGTGGGAGTATCGGGTATCCGTGGACGCAGGGCATCTGAGAGCTTTTGACTGCATCTTTTTTAGGAAGAGCTTTCTCAGCCTCGGTATCTCTCGGATTAGGTTTTGTCCCCAGAGGAGCCCCTTGTGCCTCCATTGTAGCGCAGTGGTGGGAACCCGCAGCACGGCTTGGCACCGCAGAGACAGGACAATGCTGAAAGGCATCAGTGCTCCTGACCTATCCAATGGGTGGCTCCTCCTGCAGTCCAGAGGGACCGATCTCTAACGAGGAGGTTGTGTTGACATCTGCTTCCCGACGTGCTCAGATGTCCACAAAAGAGCAGGTATGGATGGAAGCCCTGTGCCCTTGGCAAGTGTCCCCGAGCCTGTGCGTGGAAACGGAGACACGCGAAAACGTATGCACACACACAGCTGGGGAATGGACAGTGACAGGTACACCACATACAAATCTGGGTTTGCTCTTTGGATGTGCAAGAAGGAAGCAACACAAGGAAACTATCTAGTCAACCCTGCTTCTGCCAGGGTACTGGGGGAGAAGCAACAACCTCAAAAACTCAGCTACGAGTGAGGAAATGCAGAGGAAAGCCCAGAGCTGTCTCTGTTTCCTCTCACAGAACCTTTGGCATGGTCAGGCAGAACAGGGCCTGGGCACAAGCACCCACAGCCTCTCACAAAAAGTGGGACACGCTTCCTTGCCTGTCTCCATCCATTATTTCTACTTCCGGATATGCAGGACTGGGATGCTAAATGCTTGCCAGAGATACAGGAAGGGATCGCTGTCCTCAGCCTCTGCTGTCGGGTGTCCTGTTCGGGGATGTCCAACTCCACCCAGTATCAACAGAGCCTGGCAGCTGCATGACCCTACCCATCCTGGGATGGGATGACATCTAGACCACTGACAAATCCAGGGAGACTGCAATGTCTCTTCTTCTCAAAGAAATCAGCATCCCCCCGTCCCCAAACCCATTAAAACGCCTGATTTAGTACAGATACTAAAGGTGTTTAGTCCATGTAAAACCACTTCTGGCTCCTCTCTTCTGAGGAGCTGCGTAACACTGGGGAAGCCTCACTGTTATAAACCAGTCATTGAGCGACCCCTTATCTCCAGCCTTCTTGTGCTGACTGATCGGTTCCTCCCTCTTCTCCCGGCCGAGCCTCTGCTCTGGATTCATACAGACTTTTCATCACTTTTAAAATCCTGGCCCCATAAAACATTAAAGCACTTGAACATGAATGTAACTGTTTACTCGCTTAAAGCTAAACATGGATTGCAGTTGGATCAAGACCTTTCTCTTCCTGCCCAGTGCTTCCTCCTCCAGTGTCCTGACTGCTCTTCTCAGCATCATCTGTGATTTCTCCCTGCTACGGTGCAATGTCACAGAGAATCTGCAGTTTCCCAGTTGTGACACACTGGTTTTGCCTAAGGTGACAAATGACCTCCTCCCTTAGAGATAAACCAATTTACTCATCCCAGGCTGTGTCTGCTGGTTACTCACATTCTGCCCTCAGAGCTGAGGCTTTCGGTTCTGCTCAAGCATCTGCTCTACAGCTGTTTGCCATTGACTTTCCCCTGTTGTCTTTAGCACCCAGCCACTCGCTTCCTATTGCACTTCAGCTCATTCCATTTCCTTTTATTATTTTCAGTTCTTTAAAACAAGCTGGTTCCTTGCTACATCTTCTGGGAAGACCCATTCTCTGCCAGGCTGTGAGACAGACCTTCGTGGCTCAATGTGATTGAGCACGTTGAGTTTGGTGGGAAATCATGATCATTTCTGGGGTTGATGGGACAGGCAGGTGGGAGATGGTGCTAGGGTGGCTGCCATCCAGGTTGTCTGGCTGGGAAGGGGATGTGACCTGCTGCCACCGTATCCTTGGATGGGGAGAGGTGTTCTTGGATGGGTAGAAATGTCCATGCAGCAGCTGTGGAGTGCAGTGGTGAGGCTGGTGCACGGCTGGTCTCTCCCTGACGCCTGCAGCTGCTGAGCCACCACGGCATGCGCGACCGTACAGCCCATCAAACGTGGCCCTGACCGAGGTGTCTGGGAACAGGTCCAGGCTTATGCGAGTTGGGCTGGCTGCCGAGCATGCATCCTCAGTGAAAGGAAAAGATGTCTTAGCAAGGATACAAAGCACACGATGGGCAGGTCCCTGGATGAAGACACTTCCCTCCAGCACATCTGGAAAATTGCTCCCATCTTCTGGTAAACAGCCTTTCAGAGGAAGATCTGTGTTAGTGTTGTCCTCCCTTTGGGACATGGTGGAGCCAAGGTAGAAAAACCCAGCGGGATGGGAGGAAATAGGCTCTCCTAGAATAACTTACAGCTGTCCTGGAGGCTCAGAGACCTGGAGGGCTGAGGAGCTTGTTGAAAAAGTCACAAATTTCATCAATTTTCCTTATTCTTGGCAAAGGGCTGGGAGAAGAGACAATTTCCGCAGGACAACAGGTATAGTGGAGGTTCATCTGGAGTCCCTGTTGAGTCCAGCATTTTCTCTCACCTCCATGGACCCAGAGGAGTGGCAGTACAGGTGGGTCTCCAGGCCAGGTTCAGGAGAAAGCCTGGAAGAGCCAGCACAGCTGATTCTCCTCCTCCTTAGCAGAAGAGGTCTCAGGAACCCTTAGTGATGTGGTATCTTTAAAAAATCATTGCGTAACATCCACCGTCACCGAGGATGGGTTATTGTTTTAAGAGGCTGGTGAGAAAAGAAAAGAAGCAGTGTGGTGTTATGAAGTCCTCCATTGAAGGGAAAGTATCTGAGAGAAGGAGCTCAGATCCTCAGCCCCAGAGCAGAAATTTGGAAGAGGCTATTTCAGAGGTCCTACTCCAGAACAGGGCGAAGTGGTCAAACAGTGCTACAATGCTCAGAGAGCAAACGGATGGTTTGCTAAGATCTCTGGTAACAGTACTTATGTCACAGCAGCCAAGCAGAAGGCCCACAGCTATTTTGTTAGAGATTGTAACCCCAGATATGGGTAAATGAGGAAACTCAAGTCTCTCCTCAGAGAGGAACGAGCAAGGAGGTTGCTTTCTGGTGTAGATGGATGTGGAGCCCTGCACTTCATCCAGACCCTGGAGATAGATGTCACACATGAAAGAAAACAAGCCAGAGGCATGATTCACAGTACACTGAATGTGATGCTGAGGTCCCGCTACAGGACTGTGCTCCAGCCTTGCCCAGCAGCCCCAGGCACAGAAATCTCCTGCATACTGGAAGTTGACTCCTCCTAAGAAACCAGGAACCTGCTAAGTTCAGCTCTGGTTACAGCCTTAAACTATCGTGTCATAAATCTCTTTTGCGGCATCCTTGGCAAGGGTGTTCTCCACCAAATGCCTTGCTCAGCAGCGTGGTGAATGTGGTGGCTCTTTTAGGGGTACATCTCTCTGCTATGTGAAGGGCAGCCCCAAAGTAACCCTCAAGGCACACTTGGGCCTCGGGAGCCCAGCATCATGGCCCTGGGGAGTTGACAGAAGATGTGACTTTTCCAGCCTCCTCAAAGCCTCTGTCAGCAGAAGATCCCAACCTTTCCTAACAGAACCTCCCTGGACAGCATGGTGAGACAGACAGCTCTGGAAGTGCCAGCCCTCCTTCCAAAGAGTCAATGTGCCCAGACAGGCTGACCAAAGCCAGGCTCTCCTCTGCACACAGTTGCCCACGCACTAAACAGCATGAAAGCCACTGAGTGGGTAGGGAGCACCAGTGAAGATGGGGCCTTTGGATTAAGGGGTCAGTGCTGAGCTCTGGAGGCTTTGTATGTAAAAAAAAAAAATAACACCTGGAGCAGCCTGTTTAGACTGAGCATTTCAGAACTCTCCCAGGCACCTCTTTCCTGCCCCTCTCCCTCCCCCCTCCCTCGTGCAGCTCAGATCTGTCTCCTGTGAAATTTCCAAGTGACAAAAGGCTCTTTTGGGGCTCAGCATCAGCCACAGCCCATCTCCAGCCTGCCTGGCCACATGGATGGAGTACAGGACCATCTGCTTCAGGGCAAATGAACCTCATGGCCAGATGCTCTGCTTTGCTAAGGAGGCTGTAAAAGCTTTGGACCCAGTTCATGGGAACCGCTTTGCTCTCCCCCTCCTCCTCCTCCCCTACAAATTAACCTCTTTACTGCCACTGATGTCTTTATAGCAACATCTGAGGGAGGAGGAGGAGGTGGGTGAGAAGGCACGGGGCGGAGGGGCAGGATGCTCTGGAGGTGTGCTGGGAGCTTGCCTGACATGGTGGTGTGAAGTTTGCCATCCTTTCTCCCTGCTTTGAGAACGTGGGGAATGAGACCGCTTTCCCAGCAGGGAGGCCACAGGCAGCACGGGAGCTGGTGTGGAGTCTCCACAGGGGTGGAAGGAGGAGGTGGCAGAATTGGCACTCACTTTGGAAGTGTCCCTGCAGGGGTTTGCTCTGTTGCATTGATTCCCACGAGCTGACTGAGCCCCATCCCCCTGCCCCAAGATTTCCATGAACCATCCTCATCCCCCTGCCCCAAGATTTCTATGAACCATCCTCGTGGTCCTCATCCTTAGGGCAAGGGCGAAAGCACCCGGTGTTTGCTCTGGGTACATTGGCTCTGGTGGGGAGGACTGGAGAACCCGTGGCTGCTGCCAGGTCTCTGTGGCTGAGTTCCCCATTGCAGTCTGTCGCTGGGCTGGTCACACCCCAAACTGGCAGCTGAGGCGGGGGGGACACACAGCTTAGCCTGGAATGTGGAGCTGGGTGCTGCAGTCCAGGCTTGGGTCTACCCTGCCAGTCACAGCTGATGTCCTGCAGGCACAGTGTTGCTAGGAATTGCATACATTTGCACCAGTATGCAACATACTTTTGCACCAAAGAGCACGGCTTTAGCAGGGAGGGAGACCCAGAAGTCCTTGCCCGGTAGTCCCCATCAAGCTGCTAATTGGGAAGAAGCCACATAACCTCTGTATTGCCCCTGTTCCTTCCAGTGATAGAAGGGGGTGTCTGTTGCTCCTGGTTTCATGTTCCCACACTGCACCCCAGTTTGGGGCAGCATCTGACTTTTAAGGATGTACCACCCACCTAATGCTTAGTTCTGTGGAGCCCACAACATCGCAGGTGGGCAACTGCTGATGAGGGCTGGATGTAACCCTCCCACCTGGACTTTCATTAATGGACGCATTAACAGACAGAGAGTAGTGCAGCTTCTACCACGGTGCTGCTTCTGCCTCTCCCCTCCCTCCCTCCTATGTTTTCTGCCCCTCTAAATTCATTTCCAGTCACCCAGGCCACCAAGAGTTAACACTGCCCTGCTCTGGTGGGCTGGCTGGGGGGGACGGGAACAAGGGACATCACAGGTGGGATGCGAGCTTGCAAGGAAAAGACCTTGACTACTGAACCCTGAAAAATCTCCTCCTCTCTACCAGAGCTTTCCTTGCCCTGGTTCCCACAGGGCTCCTCAGCCGCCCCGCACCTCCGAGAAGGTCACACGCCGCTGCTGTATCTCGCCTGGTGCGGTGGGAATCCGATTAACAACCGGCCCCCGGCTCTGGGATTGGGCAACGGTGGGCGAGAGAAGGGCCTTGCGCCCAGAGAAGAGCTTTCCCACACTCTGTCCCCCCTCGCCGGTGACGGCAGAGGAAATCGTCCATATCTAAATGTGTCCTGATAGCTGCACTAATCTAGAGCTGAATGTGCAGCTCGGGGTGGGCTCGGCGGCAGCATTAGCGCAACACATGGCCCGCATTCAGCTCACACAAAGGGCCATATTCTTCCTCACCCCGCTCGGGCTTCTCATGCTCGAGTGGAAAAACAGAGCGGTGCGAAGAGTGGAGACGGTTGAGATGGAGCAGCTGGCTCCCCTCGGGGACGCGGTGGGATTTCTGACCCCAGCGAGGGTTTGCTCTTGGCCCGATGCTCGTCCCCACTAAGCAGGCAAGACCGCACGAGGCTGCGTTTACAGCTCTGACAATTGGGCAGGCAGAAGGGGAAAATGTTTTTTTTTTTTCCTAAGCAGGAGAGGGGTATTTTGAGGCAGCTGCGTGGCAAACTCCATCCAGGGGTGCTCTGCAGGATGGGGTTTCTCTGCTTTCTCCCCACACCAAAGTATGCCAAGGTGAAAAAGTTGGCGAAACATCAAAAGAAGTCAGTTCAGCTCAATCTGAAACATCCCTCCAACGAAACCCACAATGTTTTCTTCCCATTTTAGGGTCTTTTTTGCACCTTTTTAACCCTTCTTCTCTTTTCAGCTCAAAGTACTGTTCAAATACTAAAAGCTGTTTTGAAATAAAGAAGCAGAAAAAAAAGTTTTGTTTTGAAAAAGTGTTGAAATGAGACATTTCGACATCTTCCAAATGATCTCCCTCTCTTGTTTTGGCTGAAGCCCTGCATTTGCATTTGACCTGGATTTGCACATTGTTGGTTCCCCACAAAAGGGCACATTTTTCAGCGAACTCAATCCCGTTCACCAAAAAGCAGCTCAGCTCAGCAACTCTGAAACCAAGCTTCTGTAAGCAGAAATTTTCAAAACGAGGGCCTGAGTCTGGATAAAGGTGAAGATCCTCTTCTCTGAAGGACCTTAAAACACGCCTCTTCAGCCCACAAAGTTCCCCTTTTCTGTTCCCCCATTTTCAGCACTCTCTCTTCTCTTTTTGCCTCCATTCTTAGACCAACCACTCACCTAAACCTCTTTCTTCTGCGAACTCCATACTTTCAGAGTTATTTAGTAAGTAAAGGTTGCTGTCAGGCTTGTATGCAAATGATTGGAGCCCCAGAGAGCCCAGAAAACCATAAAGCCCAACTCCAGGATGGGGTAATCTCCCCTTAGGAACAATTCTTGGCCACTGGAGAAGCTCTCTAGCCCTGGAAAAGTGAAAATTTTCCCTGGGAAAGAGGTGTCCTAATGCTGTCTCCCCTTCTGGAGCCCTGAGGCATCCTGAGGGCTGGGTGCAAAGGGAGCAGCGAGGCAGGCGCGCTTGCACACGCGGGGATGCCAGGGATGCCGGGGCTGTGAGCAGCCCTCGCCTGATCATCCTTCAGCTCACATTAGCAGCAAAGTCCCCACCCTTGCTTGGAACCCTGTTGTGCAGCTCCCCATCACCTTCCCACCCCATCATCAGTGGGATGAGTTTCCTCTACCTTGCCAGGGACAGACTCCTTGGCATCAGGGTCAATGGGTACCAATGGGAAGGAAAATCCCCACACCAGGAGCTGGGAAAGCAGAGACCTTTCTGATTTCCACTGGGAAGGGCAGGGAGTGAGAGGATGCAGCCCTTCCACGCCTGGCAGATCCTCCACCGTTCTCTTTCTGGTCCCTGTCAAAATCTTCCTGTTTTAACTTGTTTGTGTGTCTTACTTGGGACAGGACTGGAAAACACAAGGCAGATCCAAGCAGCTTTCTCCATGGGGAAAGCTTTCAGCACATAATCGTCTGGGGCTTGTTTGATGCCTGGTGTAAGATGCAGCTGAATAAAACCATGTAGAAAGAGCTTGAATAGTAAAGGGCTTCTCAAGAAACAAGTAGCTTTTTCTTCCCTCTCCTGCTGCAGAAGCTGCCCCGGAGTTGCTGTGTGTGCAGGGAGAGGGGCTGGTTCCCATTTAATCTCAGGATGAAGGCTGCCACTGTAAATGAAAGTAAATATATAATTCCTCCTATTCCTGCCCGGTTGCTGTGGAGACCACAGTTTAATTAACCACGATGCTGATGCCGTGCACTCCACAAAGCTGCCCAGGAAAATATGACGGATATCTCTATATGTGTCAGACCTGCCTTATTTCTTGGTTTTACTCACTTTCAGAACTTGCCAAAAGTAATGTACACGTGGTGCAACCTGGCGTCATCACAGTACAAGTCATGCTCACACTTCCCACAAGGAATGAACCGGGAGGACAGAAGCTACCGAAACCAGATTTCCTGCTACAATGTGCAGGATAGATGGAAAACCCCACATACACATGGAATTTCTGGAGAAGAAAGGGGGAGAGATCAACCCGATTTAGTCTTCCCAGGGCTTTCCTTGGAGATACAGCTCATGTAAACCCAGTTAATTCTGTCTCGTGACTGCTGCTTGGTGGGAGGCAATGGAGCTGGTGCAGAAGGCGGCTGAACCTCTCACCCATGTGAAGTTATCTCCAGAGACAGCCTCCAGCCAGGACCTGGGGCAATCTGCACAAGAAGCTGGGCTTGGAAGGGGTTTTACCTTCCTACCTGAGACCTGCTGGAGTATTTCCATCACATCCAGTCTCTAGTTGAGGACTGATGTTGCTCTGCTCTGCTCCAAGCCCCTGCCCTACTGCAGCTTCTCCCCAGCAGCCCCCAGGAGCTGGGGAGAGACCTGTGGCAGGGAGCTGGCACAGGCACAGGAAATCCAGCTGTCAGGAAGACTCCAGTGTGCTCACCCATCCCTGCCTCCCGGCACCTTTTTCTGGTGTGCATTTATGTTTCAGACAGTGCTGATCCTGCCGGCCAGCCCTTACCTGCCAGCGTCTGTCAGACACTGCAGTAAAGAGTAGCCCCAAGGCACGAACAGCCCGCCATAGGGGCCACACCTATATCCACCTCCGTGATGCAACGTCTTGCTGCGCAGCTGCTCACCCCGCTGCCAACAGCCCCCGCGGCTCCACTGGAGAGCGGGTCTCCAAAACAGGAGCTTGGGATGATTGCTCAGCCTTGAAAGTGAATCTCAACAGAAGCCAACAAAAGCCTTCCCCTGCTCTGGGTGGAGAAGTCCAGCGGCAATGGGTTGACTTGGTCAGTCGAGAGAAAGAGGGATGAACAATATGAAAGACTCTTTTCTTTGCCCTCACAGCCACTGTCACCATGTGAGCCAGGGAGACTAAGAAAACTCAGCTCAGCTGCTGTTCACTGGGTGAGACCCAGGCCTGGATGGCCACCCTGGCTGCTGTCATGGGGACCCTGGTGAAGGTGCACTACGGTGGAAGGTTGAGCCGTGCTCTCATCACATAGGATGCTGTCGTAGGGTGTCACTACAAGGCTTGGACGCAACGGGATCAACTGTACTGCCACATTGTGTTGGGTGTAACAACGGATGCCAGCTAATAAATAAAAGGAGGGCAACAGGCAGGGTGTTTATGGGGTTAAATTTAACCAACCGGGTCCTGGTGAGAGCTGGTGCAGGATAGCTTTGCCATTATCCCAGCAATAGAATCCACATGAGGTTCACCGGCATTTCCACGGGCTCTTGTCTGCACCTCTGCGATCAGTGTTAGTACAGAAAATACCACAGAACCCCAAACTCAGCCAAAGACATTGGACACACAAGATCAGCCCCTAAAGGGACAAATCCAGGGGACTGCAGAGGATGAGCCATTTGGCTGCTTCAGACTGTCAGATCATCTTGACCTCATTCAGAGGCACTCACCTCTCCAGCTCATCAGGAGGGTCTGTTTTTCCTCTTGGAAAATTTAAACCCTTATTCCCATTCCCGAGCTCCCTGGAGCACTGGAGGAGTCCTTCAATGTTTTTACAGTTTGCGTGGCTTCCCACCACCCTCTGTTTTCCTTTTCCTCTTCTCCATGACACAAAGCTTAACTAAACTCTGGGGAAGGGAGAGGAGAACGGGGAACAAGACGCTAACTGGCTCAGCGTTCCTGTAAGATCACCAGAGATAGAAGCATGAATTTAAGTGCCCTGCAGGGTGCAGGCAGAGGGAAAGCTGGCTGAGTAATTTGCATCACTCTTCATCTTTTCCTTGGGACTTGCCAATATCTTCAAATTGACTCTGATCAGACCATGCATTACAGCCAGGACAACTTGGAAGGATGGGTTTTTCTGGGATAGTTTCACTTGCACTTTCTCAGTGCAGGAGGTTGATGTCAATAGAGTTTCTACCCTTTCTGCTCTCTCGGGTAAGATATTAGTGTAGCAGGGGATTTTTATTGCTGAAGAAATCCATAAGATGCTCTCAATGAACTGCAGCTCGGCAGTTAAGAAGCCCATTCACAGCCTCACCAGTCTCTCTGCCATGCTGCACCTCACTGGGAAGCTGACACACGTTTGGCCCATGTGATGGGAATTGAGCCAAAGATGCCCAAAACGCAGGATAGCTTTAAAAAGCTGGTTGGCAAGGGGCTGTCTTTATGACTCTGATCCCCGTGGGACATGCAGCACACGGAGCAGCAGGCACCAGCTCAGGCTGGGTTCGAGGCGTAGCCAGGCTGCTGTTTTCGGGGCCGGTACTGCCCTGCCAGAACACCAGTACCTGCTCTGTGGCTTGTCAGCCAGCCTGGGGACAAGGGAGACAGCACTTTTGGGAACAGACCTGGCTTGAAGGCCATAAATTACAGCCAGTGGGAACAACAAAGGAGCCTCATTTGATGGGGTGGGAGGCAAGAGGCATTGCTTGGGGCTGCCTGAATTTATGGCACCCTCTGGCTCCTTTAGCAATGGATGCTTTCGAGGTAGGACTCAAAGCAACAGCCTTAGAGAGAAAGATAAAAGGCTGGGAGAAAAGAAAGGATCATCTTTTTTCTTCTTTCTTTTTTTTTTAAATCAGCAGAGGGAGAGGAGGCACCATGGCAACGCCAAGATCCTCGGGCTAGTTGCTCAGTGGTGGAGGCCCTGTGCTAACCACCCTTCTCCGATCGCACAGCCCTCGGCAAACCCTGCTGCGAGGCCATCCCTGCCTCGGCTGCCCCACATATCACACAGCCATTTCCAGCATTGTTGGCCCCGCTGGCGAGAGAATCTGTTCCCAAGGATGGGATCAGCCATGGTTTTGGCTTGGTGCAGAGGAGAAGGCAGTGGGGAGGGAGGGGAGGAGGAAGGCCACTCAGTTAAACAGGCTGCTTGGGGCTGTGCAGGCAGAGCCGATGCCCTCATTGATATTGAAATCAGGTGCAATCCATCATGGGGAGAACAGGCTCCTTTCATGGGAAGTTGAAAAGAGCCACTCTCAAAGGGAGGGGGGAAAACTTGTCCAGGGGAAGGGCGAACCAAAGCGTGGCAGGTGTGGTATGGAGAGGGATGCTGTCCACGCCAGACGGTGATTCATTGCCGAGCGATGTGGTGCCATTGCCAGGGCGGGCGCAGCATGCAGGCGGCAAAGAGTCCCCTGGATGGTGGGAGGACAGCGTGGCTGGGAACATATTGGGTCGTGTTTGGGTCCAGAGAGAGCCCTGGCACCACAGAGGGAGAACAGCTTTGATTTTCATTCCAGTATGGGAAAGACCAAGGCAGGCAGTTCATGGGTGTCAGGAGTGGAGGTGGCATCGTACACAGCCATGGGATGTGTGTCTGTTGGGCCACCTTGAGTCCTTTCACCTGCAGCTGAGCTCCCACCCCAGTAAGCAAAAATGCAACTTCACTCTTTAAGCCGTGGGTGCTGCGGGTCCCCAGGGGACAGCACAGAGCTGCCGCTTGCAGGGCTAGTTACAAATGAGCCTTTTCACTCCTCATCTCAGTCAGCATCCCTGTTGCTCCAGGGTGCTTCCAGGGGGCCTGGGGCTACCACCTGCATCGTGGGGGCAACATCAAGATTCCCCTGGGAACTCCCTGGGCAGGGAAGGAGACCAGACTGCAAAGGCCCTTGAACTTGGGTTACTCTCAAATCTATAGGTGTAGCTCAACATTTAAACAAAAATAACAACAAAAAGTGAAACTACCTTGGGTTTCCTGTGTCTCAAACCAACTTTCCACCAAGCTTGAGGGCCACTGCTGGCTTCAGCAAGCCTGATGTGATGGGGACCACCTCCTGTGGAATTGGGCACAAGAGCTGGATTGATGGGAGGAGAGGACACTAGGGATGGTGACCAGCTTTGTGAGATCCCCAAAATTGCCTCCCCACTGCAAACAGCCTGTGGGCTTAAGGCATCATAGCTCTTACCCTGCAGGGTCTTACCTTTCATTGTATCTATTGAGGGTCAGCTAGGAGTCATCCCACAGCAGCCAGCCCGGTTCAAGCAGAATGATGCCAAATCTGTCCCAGCATCTCAGCGCTCAGCCTGCAGCCTCAGCTCCCTGCACCTGGACACGATCACAGAGCCAGCCAGAGAATGGGAAAAAGCAGTCGGATCCAGTTCACCAGCAGCTGCTGTTTATTTACCCTGAATCCTTCCTACAGAGGAAAAATGGAGCGGGGGAAGAAATGCTTCCAGCCCCCTTGAAGCTTATGCTCCGGGGATGATGCGGGATGCGGGGGATGCCGCGGTGGGGGGATTACAACCTCCACAGAGCTGTGAAAGGATTGTGGCAGGTTTGGCCTTTCCCAGCACAGCACCGGGGGCCCAGGGGAAGCCCACATCTGTGTGCGGGGGAGCTGGGCCAGCACCGGTGTCCTGCGGGGGCGGGTGGTGAAGGAAGCCAGCAGCGGGGCTGCAGACCCTCTCTACCCCGCAGAGGCAGGGGGGTGTTTTCAAAAATTGCATTCTTTCCTGCTTTTCTTTCTGTCTTTTTTTTTTTTTTTAAATCCCCAAAAAAAGAAAACCATACAAACTCTGGAGTTAATTAAGCAAAGGACAGAGGGGCTGGGATGTGCTGTGTTGCAGCAATTCCACCCCAGTGGGGAATGGTTTTGCTTTTTGAAGGCTTTCCCTTACACAATGTTATGCTTTGCATTGGCTATGGGACGAGCCCTGGGACTGGCAGGGTTGATCTGTGCCCCCCATGCATCCCCCATACTCCCTCTGACAATCATCCTGAATGATGCAAGCAGGGCTGAGCTCAGCTTCAGTGCTGCTGCAGGCTTTGTCACTGCAGCAGAGAGTGAGTTACAGTTGATACCAAGACTGTCTCTCTTTGCCAAGCACACTTGGGTTTTTCATGTCCTTGCTTCATGCCTTATTTTTCTCTCTCCTTTTTGCCTGCTGTATATAAACTTTAAACTTGTTATTGGCCTGGCAGTTCTGTACAGTGCCTTGCACCATAGTATGCTGGTGAGACTTGCAATACTTTCACTTAAACTTACAACAGTGAATTTAAAGGCACATGAGAAAGGAGCCCACTGAGGGAATCTCCTCTTCTAGCCTTGGGATTAGGGCATTTATCCCAGGTTGTGGGCTCTGCCACACCAGAGCAGGCAGGCAGGCATCCCTCAGGGGAAGGAGAAACATCCCAGGCTGCATCTGTGCCATTGTGCTCAGCTGAATGATGGGAAGGGGAATGAAGGGGAAAATTAATTTTGCACCCTGAGCCTGGAGATTCGTTTCCCCTTATTGTTGTAGGAATAATTGAAAATTGTTGGCTACATTGTTCCATTTCACCTTCTCATAAACCACTTACTGTATTTGATTCCCCAATCTCCTCCTGATAATTAAACATTACAGTGTGTTTTTATGGTCCCTGTGACCATGGGCTCTTTCTCATTGCTACCCTCCCTTTTCACTCTGCTTTTTGCTGGTAGCACTTTCTTTGCCCACCTGAGCAAGGGTCCCTCATCCTCCAGTTCTGGCTAGGTGGCCAGGATGGGTCTCCATGGAACAGCATGAGACAGAGATGGATGACCACTTTGCCTTAAATGACTGAATGTAGGTGTGGAGGGAATAGAGCCACCTCCATGCAATGCTCTCCTGGGCTTGCTGAGGAGGAGAGCTATTATCCTGGGTAGATTATTGCTGCTTCATTCCTTCCCATGTTGTTGGAACTGGGGTTTGACTGTGCTTTGCCTTGGCAGCCTTGCATTGCACTATATAGACCCTGGCAGAGGAATGCAAGGAGAGCTGCTGTCTGGGCAAAGCGTGCTGCCGGCCCTGGGGACTGACAGTGTGATCCAGGAGGGAAAGCACAAGCATTGCTGGGCTGAAGGCTGCCAGCTGAACGGGGCCGGCGGGGACCAGTCCTTTCGGTCGTGTTAGACAAACAAACACAGAGCTCCGGGCTGGAGGGGGCTCGCAGGCAGTGACCAGCGGCGGTTTAACAGGTCACCCAGCCCCTGCAGCTGCCATCTCCTCCTGCAACTTGTGGGTCCTTAGGGCTGGTGAGAGGCTGCGTGTGGGCATCCTCAAGAGGATGGGGATGGCAAGATAGGGATGAGGAAGAAGAGAAGGAGGGAAAGCTGCTCCTGGCAGCTTCGGGAGAGAGGCTGGCACAAGGCCATGAGCTGGAGAAGGCATATTCTGGCAGAATAATAACAAAAATAAATCTTGCTAGACTTATTTTTAGCCCTGCTGCTGATTCTGTGACTATTTAGAGGCTGGCTGACACTGTGGTCTGGGACTCTTAGACAAGCCCCAGTTTCCTTTTATTTTGTCCTTTGATCATAAAACTTGCTGGGAGAAAGAGCATCGTTTCTGTGTGTTGGTCAAGAACCCCATTCCTAGGATGCCTGAGCCCTTCAGTATGGCAAATACATAGATATGAATAGAGATTTACCAAGAATTTACTGTGTCTGATCCAAACTACCCAGCTGTTCAAATGATGAGAAGGAATTAAGTTGTTGGGGCATGGATTTTGGTCAGTCTAAGAGCAGGATGGTGGCAGGACCAGGCAGACAACCTGTCAGACAACAAGTGAGATGTTTAAAGTCTTTTCCAAATACACATGGTCAGTGAAAAAAAAAAAACCCACCTTTATGGAGATGAAATGAGAATCAAAGAAGGGGAGGAGGTGGTATGGTTTTGCTACAGGGAGAGGGAGATGGGGGTAGCTGGGTTTGAGTGACAACAGGAAACTCATTAAAATTCACATGCTCCCATGGGTGCATGGGGGAAACAACGATGCTGCCCTTCGCACAGGGCACAGCCAGACCCCTGCGTTGCATCCTAGCTTTGCTGGACAGGGTCAGAAGAGAGGACCTGGAGTCAACGTGATCCACAGCAAACCAGTAGCTCTTACATTTCAGTCAGCACAGTGAGGCAACGTTTAGGGAAACTAACAAAACCCATTTTTTAATGGCTTTAAACCCTCCCTGCAAGAAGGTTTGACAAGGCAAACACATGCAGACCCATAAATTAGCTGTACTAGCTGAAGCCCCATTGTGTAGGCAATGGCTCGCAGCACACAACAGCTACTCCTTGTTAACAATGTGAGGAAAGTCAGTCTGCACATTTTTTATCCTCTGACACAAAGTGCAGCTGCAGGAATACCTCAAACGGGATTTTAATAAAAGACAATCATGTACTTGCGGCTCTGCACATTTGAGAATGAACCCGTGGAGATAACGGGCCCGGGCTCACAGTGATAAACATGTCAAGATAATTAAAATTATGTCTTTCTTCTAACAGAGAGGGCAAGATCCTCATCTGATGCAGGCTGTTGTATCTCTGTACAATCAGTGGAGTCACTTCTGCTCACCCCACTGGAGACTGAGCCCATGGACTTGGCAACAATGAAGTGGGATGGAGCAACCAAGCTCTGCGAATGCAGGGTGGTCAGAGAGGTCACTGTTTGTTTGTGTGTGTCAAATTCTCCTCTTTCTCCATCCAACATAAATCCAGGATTTTTGTATGTGTGTGCAAGTGTCATTTAGGACCTAAGCTGAAGGCAGACGAGCTGCCTGTGCAGTAGGGGAACCAGCTTTCAGGGCAGCAGGCAATGCAGAAAGGACTGGGTGTTAAGTGAAAGACCTAAATGGATTTTCAAAGTGGGAGTGATGCCGAATTTGGCCAAGAGGCTGTTAGCAGAGAGCAGGGTCAGCAGGAGAGAAAGGTCATACGCATGCTTGGAAAGGGCTGGGAACAGCTTTCACTGGGATGAAAACCACCAAAAGTTCACAAGATAGCCTGGGCCAGGTTCCTGGAGGATTTTCAGGCAGGAAGAAGTGCTGGAAAATGGCAGCCTGAAGGAAAAAAAAGTCTGGAGGAGCACCTGGCAGCGGGAGGAGAGAGCAAGCAAGCAGGATTGCCCTGCAGAGGAGGAGCAGGAGCGCACACAGGGCTGGTGTCAGGGCTTGTCAGCACAGAGGAACAGAGCAAAGTTGCTATTGTGGAATAAAATATGCTGGAATGCGGACACGCCTATTCCAGAATAAAGCTGCTTTTTCCTAATTTAACTTAATCCACTATTTGTTTTTATTATTTTTATCATCATCAGATGCAGCTAATTTGGAAAAGCTGTTCCAATTAATTTCCCTGCATAGACAAGCAGCTACACGCTGGAAAGCCTTTGTCTGTTCAGTGGCAGCCTGACCAGCAAATTCTATTCATTTCAAAACCAGGTCCTTTCTTCTTCCCTCTTACTATTTTTTTTCTACTTTGTCTCATCAGACCATGAGGGGAACAGGAGTGGGAATTTTTCCTGGGAGCATGGAGCCTGGTAGCCCTGTTAACAGGAGGAAGTGCAGGGAAAAAAAATGTTATTTAAAAGGAAGCAACGCAAGGACCTCAGGAGAACCAGAGTCCAGGATGGTCAACGAGGCCACAATGACCACATGGATGGCCACCAGGATCTTGGCATGAGGTACTGTCTGCTATCCCCTCTCTTTAAACTATTTAAGCCTCAGTTATTGCACGACCCAAAAGCTAACCAGCAGGGCAAGAGGCTGGAATGCACTAGGTTGACCATATTGAGGAGACCCACATCTTGAATCAGGGCTAGAACAACAGCTGTTAGTGGCATCAAAATTATGCCTAGGATCAAGAAGCCCCCTTGGGTGCATCCACAGCACTGGATGGCAGGAGCATCTCATACCCAGGGGGACCGTGGTCACGGTGCAGCTCCTGGTGAGGCAGAGCCGGCTCTCGCGGAGCCCAGATGTTGCAGAGGAAGCTGCTGGAGAATGCTCCGTCGTTTCCTTTGGCTCAGAGATGAAAGCAGCTTGCAGGAGCTTGGGGCTATGAGCGAGTAACTGATTAAGCAGTGCTGCAGCCGCCAGGTTCTGCAGATGCTGCAAGAGCCACTGTACTGTTTTTTTCACAGCTCCTTCGCCAGTCCCTCTCCAGCTTTTGTCCAGAGCGAGTCGAGACTGGGGGAACCTGCACATAGGGAAAAGCCAAGACACAAACCGCTGTCTCCAAGTTGATTCTTTGATTCTTTTGTTCTGCAGTCTGTCTTTTTTCCTGATCTTCCACTCTTCCTTTGGGACTCTACCATCTCCTCACTCCATCCCACATGGTCTTGTCCTTTGGTGCTTCGGAGACTTGGCTCATCCTCCTGCTGACTGGCAAAAGCTGGAAGGCCACAGCTATGCATTCATGTCCTAAAGCAACCTGAAAATGGAGCAGTCCATCGTCCCGTGTGGTCTGGGCAATGCAGACAGTGCCAGCAGAAAGAGCCAAGTGTATCCATTGCTTGTGTAGCGGGGAGCTCGTGAGACAGAGACCCTAGGGGAGAAGGCTGCAAGCTGAAAACCCAGAGTCTCCTGCCAGGCATTGGGAGCATTTAAAGAGATGACAGTGGCTGATACTGGAAGGAAGGACAGCCAGATTTTCTCCCTTCCAGGCAATTTCTGTGTCGTTTGCGGAGTCTTTTTCCCTCCCAAGCCTTGACCTGAGAGACACTATAAACACCTTAAAATCTTGATACAGGACTATTTTGAGCTATTTCAGTTTCTCCTCCTCCTTGTACCTTTGAGAGGGCTGTGTTCAGAGCAAGTTCATAGGCAATCTCTCCATGTTCAGTCTCTGATGAGACAAAAAATAAAAAGTCTTCCGCCCCACCAATGTTTTTGATCCCTCTCATCCAGTGCTTGCTGGAGCTGTACCTCTGTGCTAAAAAAGCCTGGTACTTCATAGAGGCAGGCCTGCAAGAAAACAACAAACAGCTTCAATAAAAAAGGATGTGCTGCCAGCCCCCTCCCTTCTCCAGGGAATGTGTGTATGGTTCTGATTTCCACACAGAGATTCTGATCTGTGAGTTGTATTTGTGATCATAAAACAGAGCTTAGTTCTTATCTCTGGCAGGCAGCAATAACAGGCACCAGCCCTCGCTCCAGAGCATTGGCAGCATAGAACCAAGCCTAGCACACGAAGATGAACTTGTTGGAAGAAGAGGAGGTAAACAACACGGAGAAAACAAGTTTTGGGGTGTGAACCTGGTGGATGGGATGATGCCAACCTGCCCCGGGCTGCGAGGGAGCCCCAGGCCCCCCAGCACAAGGGTGAGAGGCAGGGGAGGAAGCAGTGATTAGACACCAGCATCTGCAATCAAGAGGCAGGAAGCGCGATCGCAGGGAAATGCTCGCCTCTCTTACTGTTGGTGATAAGACACTGAATGCCCCGTGGAGGAGGCAGCCAGCCCTTCCGTGACCTCCCGGCACAGTGCCGGGTGGGCAACACCCCAGATCTATGCACTGGGGAGCCAGTCCTCACCACTGAGCCACCAGCAAATTTTCCTTTGGTTTCCAGTGGCCACTAATTGTCAGGGCTTCTACAGAAACCCCCAACCGGGTTACCTTGCAGGAGGGATGTCCCAAGAGGGAAGTGTTCCCAGCATCAGCCCTTCCCTTTCCCTGGCAGTGGGATATGATTGTAGCTGGATGGAGAAGCTGTATAGACAGGCAAAAACCCCAGCTGGTCTGGAGTCTTTTTCAGAACAACACAAACACAGCTCTGCTTACATAGGGGTTTGGGTTGGCTCAGCAGTACTGTGTGGGAACAGGCTTTGGTCATCACACAGCTGCAGGAGAGGAAGACTAAGAGAGTGAAAGAAAGGAGCGGGAGAGGAAAAAAGAAAGAGAAAGAAAGTAAAAGAAAGGAGAGGAGAGGAGAGGAGAGGAGAGGAGAGGAGAGGAGAGGAGAGAGGAGAGGAGAGGAGAGGAGAGAGAGGAGAGGAGAGGAGAGGAGAGGAGAGGAGAGGAGAGGAGAGGAGAGGAGAGGAGAGGAGAGGAGAGGAGAGGAGAGGAGAGGAGAGGAGAGGAGAGGAGAGGAGAGGAGAGGAGAGGAGAGGAGAGGAGAGGAGAGGAGAGGAGAGGAGAGGAGAGGAGAGAAAAGAAAAGAAAAGAAAAGAAAAGAAAAGAAAAGAAAAGAAAAGAAAAGAAAAGAAAAGAAAAGAAAAGAAAAGAAAAGAAAAGAAAAGAAAAGAAAAGAAAAGAAAAGCCTTAAACCTGCCTCTTTATCTCCCTAATCTGTATTTTCCCCCAAAAGCCTCTTTCTGTACAGGATGAAAGCAGATTTCTCCTCTTTATTTTCGTTTTCTGTGTCCTTTAGGAAGGCATTTGCTCGAGACTAATTGAATTTTCTGCCCGTGGAGAGAAAGATACGACACAGAGTAAGTTAAAGTCCGACACCAGGACAGGGCGCAGGAGCCGTGTTAACTGGTGTGGGGGACAGCCCCTCACTTAACAAAAGTGTTTAATTCTGTCCCCTCTTGTTAAGAAGGGGCGGAAGGAGGGGATATTTATTCTGTTCTTTTCTCAAGGTTTTTCCTTTCGGGTCACAAAGTGCCCCCCACGCTCCCGGCCCCCCCTCCTCTCCCTGCTTTTGTGGCAGCAGCAGCTGGTGGGTTGCAAAGGGGACAGGCTTTGTCTTTTGACACACTTGAACATTTCTGCAGAAAGCTGGGGAAACCTTTCCCTTCCCACCTCTCGCCTTTCCAGGAGAGGAGGAGGGAGCAAGGGGCAAGCGGAGTTACAGCCCAGGGGATGAAGTGGCACAAAGGGTTGTGGAGTTGTGGTGGACGAGGGATCGGGGCTGGGCTGTGCAGCGTTGCTGTGAGCAGATGGTGATGGGCGCTGGGGAGGGGGGTGGCATTGGCCTCGAATGCCGGGGAGGCTTGTGTTGAGTAACCAGCTGAGGAGGAAGAAAGCAACGTAAGAGGCAGTGATCCCATAAAGGAAAGTGCAAGGGCTGCCTCTTCCCAAATCCGACAAAGAAACCCCTTCTTTCTCTTTGTCACCCTCCCAGGGACAGGCCTCATTTAATCTTCTGGCCACAATGTGTGGATGATTCGCTTGGTTTGTGCTACAAGTCTATCAAAAGACCTCTTTTTCTTCAAGCAGCACCTTTGAGTCATCCGTGATGGGTATGCAAACCCTACCATCCCTCCAAATGTCCTCCAGATTTGGACTATCCATCTTTGCTGGATGCCAGGAATGCTGTGGTGTCACCCAACGGTGGTAGCCTGGAGGTGGAATGAGATCAGGGTCCTTGTAGGCATCAGCAGGAAACTGAGGCTTGACCCCTGAGCTAACTCCACAACAGTTAGTGTAGTCTGCCTGTGCCTGCCCCACATCATATGGGTTTGCAACTTGGGAATGGCCCTTGTGCTTTCTCTGTCCTGGGCAAAGCAAAAAGTAGAAGGCTTTAGGATTAGATCTGTTATGAGCTCATGGCTTGAATTGAAGACTAAATTCCTCAACTGCCTTCCCCATGATCAAGTATCTTTTATGAGACCTCCAGCCCTTACCTTTATTCTGCAGTGAAAGCCAGGCCCTTGCAGTGTAATTGCTGTAACTGGGTGTTTATGTACAACTGACACCCAACAGCCTGCACTGTTCCTTCTCAGGCTGAAGATGGGAGCATGTGTGGACACTAAAGAATAAGATTCCATTGTAGTCAGTGGCCTGATTAAAATCCATCCACTTTCCCTTGTACTGGTGCAAGTTGACAGCTTCAATGGGTGGACGCTGGTGTAAAACAAGTATGAGGTGAGTGAGAACAGAGATGTGACTTTAAAATTTACATTACACCAGACATTTACTTGAAGTTTTGGGAAATGCCTGCTTCCGCAGGAGTTTTCAGGAGAGTCCTTACAAGTGGAAAATAAATAGATACATTCATTATCCAAATTGTCTTATTTGTGTGGTGCCTCTTGAGTAAAGCCACTTCTGAGGCTGTCCTAATTGCTTTGCAGTAGAGCAGAAATAAATATTTATCAAACAGCTGCATCAGGAAACCACAGTTCAGAGAACCAGTATCAGGCGATGCGTCTCGGGAAGGATGAGTCTGAGTGGTTTTAGCTTGCTGACCTGTCAGACTTCCTCCCTGGCACGAGGCAGAGCCTCACCCAAGCCCAGACCCACGTGGCACCTCACCAGTCTCATGCCATCACTTGGAACTGGTCATGTGGGGCCTTTGCAGGACTGTTCTTTGTGCTAGAGTTCCCCCATTGCTCTGTCCCATTGACCTGGTGTTTTCTGACACCTTTTCTTCCTCTGACTTCATGGCCTTGCTTGCTTTCTATTAAAAACCCCATAGATGTGGCCTGTATTCCCCTGGGAGCCCCAGTGCTAGAAGAGGCCCACATGCAAATATTTAGCTGCACTATTATTAGCACAGGAATATCCACCCAGATGGCAGTGTTTCTAGATCTTGCTGTGCAAAACTGGCTCTGCAGAATAAAACAGGCTTGGATGGAGCTTCAGGATTGCCTGATGCTTTCTGAGATCCCAGACGGCTGCATCAAGGCAGCAGGACACATGGGACAAAAGCTTTTCTAGCATCTTGCACAAGTGGGACATTCCCTCAGCAAACTGTATTTTGTCTAAAAAGAGAGGAAATTATACTCACAATCACATGTTGTGGTTCTGTGTGTCAGACAATGCTCTCATGTGTGATCATACAATGTCATGTATATCATACAATGACAACGTATGCTGTCCATAGCTGAGGAGGGCAGAAACCCCTCTGTTAACGTTAACATCAGTATTAAGCAGCCTCTATGACAAAAAGCAGCAGAATTTCCTCTGCTGCACAGTTTGTGCCCTTCCTTTAAAAAAACTTATCATCCCAGAAGCACCCTCTCAAGCTAGAAATGCCCAAAGAGGTGATTTTTAATGCTGAGCACAAGCCAGCTGAAGTGCTGGTCTAAACTTCAGATGGATGATGTTCCCGTTTAATGGAGAGCGGGTGTTTTTTTTGACTCATGCAAAGGACATGCTATTTTTATAATGAGCTGATTTGAGATCACAGCCTCCTTATTCTAGACTCTGCACACACATCTAATGAAAGCCATGTCCTGCCTAGAAACCCATACAATGGGCTGAGAGTTGGGAAGAGCACTTAGAAGCATCTCACCCAAGGGCTTTGCGAGGTTGCCTGCCAGGGTCTATTTTTTCCATCCTCACTCATGTCAGAGAAGTTAAATATTTACTGGAGCCATTAAATATTTATGCTAAACTACTCCTCCCGTGGGGAGGCATCCTACTGCCAGCTCCTGAGGGGCTGCAGCCAACTCACTCACGTGCCTGTTGTCAGTTCAGCTCAGCACCAGAATGCAAACACATGTGAGTTTCATGGGGCTGCTATGTCCTGTGGGGAGGGGATAAAGCTCAGGTTTTGTCACCAATAACACTGTTAGGTGATGGAGGTTCTGGTTCTTTGGGTGTCTTCCTTAAAGGTCAAGTCCTTGAGGAAGATGTGGGTTGCTCTTTGCTGTCCTTCCTCTGTGGCTCATGATGCCACCTCATCCCCGGTGTGTGGGAAGCTGCGGGAGGACTTCCAGCCTGACCCAGCTCCAGCTCCCTCCATCCTCCCAGCAGGTCACCATCACTGCTAGCAAGGCAGCAGAACTCAAGGCAGTGGGAACCGAATCCGGAGCATCCAAGGCAACCCACGGCTGGCACAGTAAGAGCAGGAAACCTGATGGCAATGCCAACCCTTATTGCTCATCAAAGCACAAACCCCATGTGATAAGTCCCATCTCCAGCGATGCCAGCAGCATCTGTGGGACAGACTCCCCACTCCCACCCGGGCTGAGTGGGTTAACACTGCTACACCTCCCCACTGGAAAGGGGCCAGAGGAAAAAGGCTCCACCATTTCCCTGTCCGCCTGGAAAACAGGCAGGCTGTTCTCTCCAGCGGCAGAAGGCTGTTTATTCTGGGCCAGATTCAAGAGCGTGTTGTCCCCCTCCACCCCGAGTCCCAGCCCACGGGGAAGCTGAAGGGCACAACCTGCCTGGGGGGAGCCAGGCACTCTCCCCGCCTGGTGTGACCCCCTCCAGGCGCCGCTCTGCCCTTCCTGTCCCAGTCCTTTCCTTTCCTCCCTGTCCTTCTCCACGCGAGCCTGGGGACGCCCTTTCCTGCCTGGCACCTGATGGCAAAGTTGGAGCCATCGAGTGCCACGATACCATCCCCACTTCCCACTCCACAGCAACGCTCTGCTGTGCTATTGACAAGATAGCCTGGGAAAGAAAGAAGAAAGAAAGGAAAAAGAAATGAAGAAACAAACCAGTCTTTGGCTGTGCCAAAGGGAGCGACTACGCGCGTGGGTTTGGCTCAGTTTCTCACCAGCTCTTTTCCCAACAGAGCTATAAGAGACTGGGCGAGAACAATTGTGAGCAGAGTGGGTCCCAGCGGCTCGGCCGGCTCTGGGTCAGGATAGCCAAGGGACACTGAGTTCTCCACAGGGACATATTTCCAAAATAAAGTCATTCTGGTGCTCCTCCAGCACCGCCAGCCACCCGACAGCCTGCTGCAAAGCATCGCTGCCGCCCCCACTGCCAAAATAAAGCTGTGAGGAGCCCTGACCCGCCTCCCCAGACAGCCCCCTCCTCCAGCTGTGGCAGTTTTCAGTGCAAAAAGCACCACATGGGCTCAGACAGATGTGACTGTGGCCCCCACAGCCTCCTCAACACTCTCACATTGCCTTCCACCCCATCTCCTCTCCCTCCTGTCCTCTCTTATTCCAGTTTCTTCCCCACTGCATTCCTCTCAGGCTCTATCCATGCCACTCAATGAGGTGAGTTGTGGATGAAGGCTCTACACCAGCCTTGTTTGGTTGCTGCAAACTGAGCTCGGCTCATCCTGAGCCCAGGATGGATGTTTTTGGCCCAAAATATGCCTGACATTGTCAAAGGGCATCTTGGAGGTCACTTTTGAGCCTGGTCCTCAGCAGCACTACACAGTATACCCAGCCTGCTGGAGGATGGGGTCTGTGGGCTTCGGTCACTGGGGGAAGCACTCTTGAGCACGCAAGCCATGGGTATGAGATACCAGTTGTTCTGCGAGAGGCCTCCAGAGAAACTTGATATTTGAAAAATAAGACTGGGAGAGGTCTGAAAGCACCCCAGGAGATAGTAATGAGGCCCAGCCTGCAGATCCTTCAGAGTCACCCTAGTTCACCTTCATCTGTCCAGCCCCACAACCAAAGCCCCTCTCCACACCTCAGCAGCCCCACAGCTAATTCTCTTTATCTCCACACATGGATGAAGGGCAAACTCTGTCCATCTGCTCTCCTAAGGGACCCCACTCATTGAATACTAGCCCGCGCTGTCCTTGAAATCCTGGAAGTGGATGAGATCCTGAGACTATCCTCCACCCCAATGCAATGGTGTCATACAAGGCTCCCTGGAAGATGACAGCCCCAGCCCTAAGCTCTTCACAGAACAACCTCTGAAATCATGAGGCCTGGCAGGGTTTGCTTACCTCAGTCTCCAGCACAATCTGGAAATGCCACAGCATGCAGTTGGCATGCTCAGCTCACCCTGAGTGCTGTTCCTCAGCCCTTCCTCTTAAGTCATCTCTTCCTTACCATAATAAACAAAAATATCAAACTGGTATTATGGCATTGATGGCTGTCCTCATTATCCTCTCATCAGCACTAAAATAGCAACCCCAACAGTGCCCTGATAGTGACACCAGTAGGGCTGAGATAAGCAGCAATAGCAGAAGGAAATCCATGGCAGCCCACAGGGTTCAGGGTGTCCTGGTAGAAGATGCACGGCCAAGAATTCAGGGCCATCCCACCAAAAAGCCAGTCTCCCCATGGCCTCCACACCAGGGATTCTCAGAACCCAATAATGGACCCCAAAAAGCTGGAGGCCAGCAACTGGGATCCCCTGGGTGGGCCTGGGAACCTATGCCCCTCCGTAATGCATATGGGGCAGAGGAGAGACTCCAATTCCCATTAGAGTGTGTTGGGACTAAATAAAACTAATGATATCCTTACAGTGAGCACTACTCTCCAGGACAAGAAGACAGGGATGTCTGCGGGAAACCCTCTGCCTGGAAACCTCATCTGAGACAGCTGTGGATGCCTCATCATCACGACCCATCCTCAGCTGATGTGAGCAGGAGTTGGCTTGAACCTTCCAGCAAAGGTCTGGGTGACGTTTTGTTCAGAGCGTCTTGCCGGAGTGGGCTGTGAAGAGGGTAACCCATCCCTCCTTCCTCAGCTTCCTGGAAAATAGGCAGAAAAGAAAAAGCTGCAGCAGTCAGAGATAGTTTCAACCCAGTCCATGGTCTCAATGGAGCAGCCCTTGGGGGCAGGCACCATCAAGAGGGCCCAGACCTTCTCTGCTCCCTGGAGAGAAGTGCCTGGAGAGGTGGGACACACACCGGCTGGGAGGAGTTCCTGTTTTGAGGGAAGAAGAAAAGGACATGGACGTGGCGATCAGGGATGTACTGTTGGCCCTGCTAATAGAAACCCTCTGTATAAACAGGGAGAGGTTCCAACAGAGATCAGAGATGGTTTTTCTTTCAAGAAAATTAAACATTTAAAACATTTGAGAACACACGCCCTCACCCCCTGGACAGTAATTAACTTCTTCCTGTGCAGAGCATGGAGCACTTTCCAAAAACAGAGTTAGATGGATTATTTTTCAAAGGAAATGTTGTTGAAAGGATATTCTGTTATGTCCTAAAGTGGGAAAACAGTCACAGTGACTGAGAAAGAGCTTGCTCCATGCATGTGCCATGCTGTGGCTGCCCAGGGAGATGGTGTCATTCTGGATGCTGCAGTTTGGAGGCCACATGGTGGGTGAGCAGCAGTCACTTTGTTCAATTGAAAAAAGTCCTTGTTTGGTCGCTTTGCTACCCTAAAAATCAATGCAAAGTAAACCAGTCACCAACAGCGAAAAAACAATCTCAACTCAACCTGTGAAGGATGCATTGCATTCCCCCAGTGCACCATGACAGGGGAATCTTCGAGCAGAGGATGTAAATTCAGATGCAGATGTATGCAGTGTTCAAGGGGATTTACATCCCACGTCCCCATCTGAGCCCATCTTCCTGTGAACTTAGGATGAGCTCAGCCCTCGTGAATCTCCATTCTCAGAGCAGTAGCATGAAAAGAGGCAGCTGGTGTGTGTGTTAAATAAGCACAGTGTGAATGACATTCCGGCAATAAAAGAGCTCCACTGCTAGCCAAGGTGTTTGGTGGGAACGAAAGAACTTCCCAGGCTGATCCCACCACACTCCCTGAGCCTGCACAGAGGCAGGGAGCAGCAAGGGGAGGGAAGACTGGATAGAAATGTGTAAGAGCTGGTCTGGAGAGACAGTTGTGCTTTATAGCAAAGTATGAGGTTTGGATGTTTGTTTTCAGTGCTGTATTGGAAGAAAAATAAAACCCAACATTTTTTGTGACACAGGCTTGCAGGGAAACAGCCATTCTCTGGTTGAAAAGGTCAGGTTTGCTTTCCATATCTCTCTTGCATCAAAAATGTGCTGCAGTCCCTGGAGCTCGGAAGAAAATTTCCTCTTGCAGAGTTAAGCGAGGGCAGGCCTGTAGGGAGAGCTCAATTCTTTTTCTAGACCAGTTCCAGCAAGCTGAGAGAAATGAGTCTGGGTTGTAGCACCCAAATGCTCTTTCAAGTTCGAGGTGAAGAGTCAGGAAAAAACAGGAGCCCAGACGTCCACCAGCGCAGGGCAGCAGGAACAGGGCTGGAGATGGATCAAAACCAGCAACAAGTTTGCAAAAGCAAATGATATTGTTGGGACAGAAGGACAGTCACAGTCTGCTACAGAACCCATCCTAAGTCACTGACAGTGGCTTCAATTGAGCAGTGGGGCTGCTCAGCAGGACCTGCCTAGGACACACGGTCAGCCCCGGACACCATACTGGGGTGTTCCCTTTGGGGCCCTGTCCTAGACTGAGGGAAAGCAGGAGCTGTTATCACCTAATGCTGCCAGTGGCTTGTGCCAGAGCAGCCCTTTCTCTCTTCTCCAGAACACAGGATCCACAAGAGGCTCATGTGGCCCCACAGAGCCCGGGGACGGTGCCATATTTGGCATGGGAAACAATGCACTTAGAATGGGAAGTCATATTCTGCTCCTGCAATTTCTCTTCATTCCTTTTTCTTGTTATAGATCTGTATTTCACCCCAAAATTTCTGAATCTCCTTTGGGTATCTCACCTCTGACTTCACTACGCAGTCTTCCTTTGGCTGAGATTTAGCTTTTAGCATCTTTGCTCCAGTAAGGATCCCTCTGTGTCAGCATTGAGTTTTGGCATTGCTGACCAGTATCTCCCTTTAATGAGACATCCAGGGCTCAGCCTGGAGGGACAGCAAATGTGTACAAAGAAGAAATAATTCAAAAGAGACAAGACAAAAGGATCTGTTGGATGGGGACCAGTGCATCTGGGGAAACATATTTTATTTAGGGGGTAAGAGAGCAAGAGAGAAAGAAAGGGAAAGAAAGAGAGGAAAAAGGCATCTGGAGTGGGATTGTTCCTTGCCTGCAGGTGTGTGTGCAGGGAAGGCAGGTTAGCACTCTGCATTTTTGACATTAAAAGCATTGCAGACCTGTCACCTCTTGCTGTTTACTCCGTGCTCCCTGCCGGGTGTTGTGTTCCTGTGCCCACAGGCAGTGCACTCCATCCTTTTCTCTTTTCCCCACCATCTGCTGTCACAAATTCCCCTCAGCGTCTCCCGCCCTGGAGTAGAGTTTCAACCTGCAGCAGAAAACAAGAGGGAGAGAAACCCAAGCCCAACCTGTGACAGAGTGGGAAGGGACAGGACGCAGCTTGAGCTCAGTCCCCATTACAGTGCTGTCTGGCCCCCACCATCGGGTGTTTTGGATCACCCTGGGTCCCGGTGGGCTCTGGGGGCTGCTTCTCCCAGTCTGGGGCAAGGAGTGGATGAGGAATGCAGGGCCACGGAATCCTCTTCCCTTGTATGGCTGCTGCCGCCAGCATAGTCCTCACTAACCCCGCTGTTTCAAATTACAAAGCTGCCCCGATCCCACCAAGCCACCTCACGTCCAAGGAAAAAGCCGGCGGCTGCTTTGAAATGTAGACTGGAGTGTCTCCAGCAGGCAGTGTTTAAAACAACAGCTGGAGTCCCTCCCCGCAGGGCACAGCACCACAGCCCCTGGTACCAGAGAGGGTACCGTGGGCTTCCAGTCCCCTGGGTTAATGGGAAAAGGCATTCAGATCTGGAGCAGGGCTCTCACAGCACCCCTAGAGCCTGCAATACCCTCCTCCATCCTACCTGGCAGTTACCCATCTCCCTTAAGTGCCCGAAGAAGAAGACCTTGGGTCTTGAGGAGTGACCTGGTGCAGTCTGGTCCCTTTTGCATGGCCCACACCAGCTGCCTTTTGATACTTCTCCTCCAGTGTGTGTTCAACCCATTGTCTCCTGAGAGAGAGCAATCGTGAGCAAAGGTCTGGGATAATTGCAGTTCTGCCAAGCTTATTGCCCTAAATTGAGGTTAAATCCTTATGTGCCTGCCAGTGCCTCCAGCACATCCTCCTGGGTCTTGGGCCGCCCATCCCTGGCCTTGAGACCCTCTGTGGTGGTGGGAGCTGGGAGGTTGGACGGGAGGCACTGGGGATTGACGGTGCCATGGGCTGATCCAATTCTTCACACATTGTTAACTCACCCTTGGATGGTTGGGGAGGAGAGTGCAGGGCCATCGCTGGGACGAACTTGGTCATGCTCAGCCACATTCCTACCCTCAAAAGGGCCTGAGGTGCCTGAGCCTCGTTGGACAAGGGCTTCAGGAGACCACATTACTCAGGGCTTTGGTAGCCTTAACAGCCGTGGCCTGGCAAAAAATTATTAGTGTATGGCTGTGTGCTCAAGGACTGGGGAGACACCACCCTCCCCAGCTCAGCCTGGCATTAATATCCCTAACAGATTAATGATGCTTAGTGCTTTGAAGAGGAGAAAAAAGAGATGGGAGACTAATTGGGGAGATCAGCAGCAAGAATGCTGGTATGTACTCCTGCCCAAAGCCCCAGGCAGTGCTCAGGGGATCAGCTTCTCCCTTGGGGACCCTCATCACAGCTGCATGGGGAACTCAGCCTTTCCCTGGAACGGCAGCTCAGGACAGACTCTGGCAGGTGAAACTTCCTTTGGGATGTCCCACCAGCCAGGACGGGGTGACATGGACCAGAGGTTGTAGCTCGATGCATACCCAGAGCCTGTGCCTCCTGCTCCTCCAGGGATGCTGAGCTCCTGCCGCACTGCTGGCCCATTCCAGGAGCCAAATTCAGACCTCAGCCAGGCAGCCTTAAGCCCTGGCACGCTTGTGCCTCGTTGCTGTGAGCAGCCTGAACAAACGCAGGCTGTTTGCAGAGCGGCAGCAGGAATGCTGGCCCTGAGCCCGGCACGCTGCAGGGCTGGTGGCTCCCATCCCTTCCCTGCTGCCAGCCCGTTCCCTCTGGCCCCACAGCTCTGAGGGAAGGAAAAAAGCTTTATGGGGACTAGTGGGAATTTATTAACATGAACAAGTCAGCTGCTGTCTTTCATAGGTGCCGACAAACCCACTTTGGAATTGTGTTGACTGCTCCGTGGGGTGTACCTACCCACACTGACAGGGGTATGGCAGGAGCTCCATCCCTAGAAAGCTGTTACACATCCTCCAAGCTGCACCAGCCTCTTTGCTGGTGTGATCCCTCCGGCTCCACTGGCATCCCACCAAGCTGGCATTTCCCTGCAGTCCCCAACACCCAGCCAGGCTCTGAAACGGGTGGGAGCCAGTGGTTTCCCAGGGTCTTGGACTGGGATTACAGAGTGTTCTTGGCTCTAGGTTGAGGACCATGAGCAGAATGCACTCCCTGATGGCTTTTGTGATTGTTTCCTCCCATAATTAGAAACATACAGCCACCAATTACCTGCTCTCCCTTTGACACCTTCATGAAAGAGACCTTTCTCCCAGCCCAGCCTTGGAGTGTACAATCAACCATCACCCTGCAAACACTTGGTGGGAAAAGGATCCCTCCTCCTCTCCAAGGATCCAGCCAAAGGGCTTTTTATTTGCATTCACCATTCTGGCCATGATTCTGCTGCAAAGGCTGTTCATATTTTCTCCATGCTTCCCTATAACCCTTTGCAAAGGACTAGCAATAAAAGACCAGGCTGAAGATCTCCTAAGCTGAAAAGAATTTCTACATTCCCAGGTTCCCAAGTTGGGACGGATCTAAGTCTCTGGGTCATGGGCAGTTGATGAAGCATCCTTCACGCAAACATTAGCTGCTCCACCCTCCCATCCTGCCTGCCTGCCTGCCTGCAGCTTCCAGACATTCTCAGCCCGTTCCCTCTTCCCAAAGAGGTATGAAATCTCCTAGGACAAATTTGCCTCATCTGTGCAGCAGGGAAAGCGTTTAAATCTTGGAGGTCTATCAGGGCCACTGCAAGCATGAAAGAAAAATAAACAGGGACAGGAACTCCTAGCAAACTGGCAGCCCTGAGAAGAGGAGCCAACAGACTCTACGTGTTGTTGCTGGTTTTTGCTCCAGGCTGCCCAAGCTACAGCTGCAACCTCTGGACCAGGGACATAAACATAACTGTAACCTGCACTGTCACATTTTCTGATTCATTTTTTTCCAAACTTGTCCTACCCCCCACCCTGTGGGCAACCAGCTTTGCCTTTCTCTTGGCCAAATTATGCCTCCCAGACAGTTTGGGGCAGGACAGCCTTCCCTGTTCCTGTCCTTCCAGCTCACCCAGGTGCTCCTCCTGCTCATGAAGAGGTTCCCAAGTGGCTGCAGAGATGCTCTGGATGCTGGGGGCATTTACAACCAAACTGACTACTGCAGGCATCGCTACATCCTTGTTGCATCATCAGCATGGAAATCCCAGTGAGAACCTGGGCCCTTCATCCCATCATGCCTCGATTCTCCTCCAGGATTGCTGCTCCTAGGGGCTTGAGGAGAATCTTTTTGAACCAATCCTTCTCTCCCAATCCTGATGCTCTGGTGCTTTCCCATCTCTTCCCCACTGAGCTGATGAAAGAACCTCCTGGTCCCCACATCACCCTCTGATGCTCCAGCACAGCGAGCCCCTGTTTTGCAGAGCTAGGAATTACAGTGACTGGCAATGCTTTCAGGCTCATCTAACGACTTCCAGAGCCTTAATTTAATTTAATTACCATCCCCTTCTTATCTTAATCATCCCGCCTGTGTTTATAAACAAAACACTGACTCCCTGCCCCACAGGCTGCAACCTGAGCGCGGCATCTCCCATCTGCACAACTCATTACATTCCTCACTCAGCCCCATCTGCCAGATGTCCGCAAGGAAGCCCGTGCAAGCCGCGACTGGAAAGCTGGTGCAGAAAAGGCACTGCATTAACCACTCGGCTTTCATCCGCCGGCCTAGATTTTCCCGGAACGCCCTCTTTGCTCTGTGCCTGGGGTGAGGTATTTGGGTTGGGGTTGTTCAGCCCGTTCTCAGCTCTCCTGTTGGCGGTGGTGGTTCCTGCTGCTGCCAGCTCGGCCCTGGCCCCTCAGTTGCAATGTTTATGCCAAGCAGACGGCACGACCGGTTGATTTTGGGGAAAACTGGGTTGCTGTGAGCAGCCAGCGTGGTGTCTGTAAACTGCTGCCATGCAAAAATTCATCAGACAGCCTGCAATGAGCCATCCCAGGCAGAACTGGGCTCCTGGGGATGTCCCACTCCTGTCAGTGAGCAAGATGCCATAGCTGGAGCTTGTACAGTGGCCCTGTAACTCAAAAATTAGCCCAGAAATTGAGGAAAAATCATTCCCTGTGCAAACCCACTGCTCCTGGGGATGCTCAGGGTCCCTCCTGCCTGGTTTGGAGCATCTTCTTCCTGCAGCACGGATGATGGTGCATGATGGTGCAGCTGACTCTGTCCCTATCCTGTGCACTTCGAGGCCCTGTTTCTGAGGCTTCCCTGCTGCTCCTAAACGATGTCCATCTTTTGAAAAACCTATCTCTTCACCTCTAGGTAATCCTGATTAACCCAGTCACAGCTGAAGAGAGCTGGAAATCTTCCACTAGAGCTGTTATTTGGTTTCTCTCATGAGGTTCAGTTTTAGTCCTTCAAGAGCCCAGATTCTTCCCAGCATGGACAAACATCTCTGAGATAAGGCCACTGTTATAAAAGGTGAGGTGAGCTCCTGCTAACCGAAGAGCTCTCGTAAACACCAGAACAAGGGACTTGGCTCAATGCGGGTGTAAAAACAATCCTTGGCTTTGACTTCAAAAGCCTCAGAGTTTAAAAAGCAGTTATGATGCAACCTCCTTTGTACGCAAGTGCGGATGGTAATGCTGGTTTCTGCAGGAGGGCAGGATGTGCCTGCTGGCCCAGGGGGGCATTTGCAGAAGTCTTTGCAAGCCCAGGGTGGTTCAGTGGTGGCAGGCCCAGGGAAAAGGACATCCCAGGGCATGGAGGTATGGGGAAGAAAGAAAATATCTTGCTCTGCTTTCTCTCTTTACTGCAATATTTATTTTGTTCCCTGAGCTTTCCTCTGCCCTCTGGTCAGCTGCAGTGTGGCAGAAGTGCAGAGCATCACTCTGCCAAGGCATGGTGTAATTATGATGAGTGACAGCTTAAAGCCATATGCTGGGAAGAGGTCTCAACAAAAATGCCCTTTCCTCATTGCTTTGACTCTTGAAAAATTTGCATCTATGGGACAGGATGCATGGCTGAGTGCAGTTTGCATCCGTTGACCCCAAATTATTTGACTAATTGGCCCCTCCCTTACAGAGAAAGCAACGGTAACTATGGGCTGCTTTTTTCCCCCTGACATGCTGATCTCACAGCACGTCCTGGGTCCCAGAAGATCCTAATTCATTTCTGTGGTGCCGAGTCCAGGGCAGTCACACATCCCAGAGACCAGGGGATGCCAACAGCACAGCCACATCCAGGCAGCATCCAAGAGCATCTCTCCTGTTTTTCTATGTCCTGCAACTTAGACAGCAGCCAGGGAACTGTCCTGGTATCTGCCATCTCAGAAGCAGAAGACACATTCTGCAGAGCTGCAGTTGTGACATCTGGTGCATTTGATTGGGTAAGAGAAAGGTGAAGTTTGAAAAAAAGTTATAAATATCTTCTCTTAGGCTGATGGATAAATCAGGAAGACCATGATTGCTGGCAGGACTTTGAGGGTGTTTGTGCAGTTCCTCTCCGTACCTCAGTTTGCAGCACTGATTTAGGGGAAGATTAGTTCAAGTTCTTGCAGACAAATCCATTCCTGAGAACTACAGACTCAGCACTGCCTTGCATCCTTGGATGGACTTCACCATCTCCATGAGCAAGAGCTGGTTTAACCACTGGCTCATGGAAAGAGAACTCCATGGTGAGAGCTCCTGCTCCCCTGCAGCTCCCAAGGAGCCCTCATGCCTGCTGGGAGCAGACACATGAGACTATGAGCAGCTTAGAAGACACCACATATGACCATCTTCATGTCTGGTATTATGTTCCCCCGGCATTTATTGGGGTAAATAAGATCTGAAAAGCATCTAATGTGGCCATAGTGTTGTCCTCTGTGCAAGAACAGGGAGTTGGGGCAGAGCATTTGTAGTGAGCTGTTCCCCTTGCACTGGTCACTAGCAGGAAGGACACAGGTTTTTCCTATTATAGCTTAGTCATGGGACTAATAAAGCCTCTTTAATCATTGTTCATCACTTGTACACACACATGTATACAAAGGCATACTCAGAATTAAATCGCAGAGGGAGTCAGCACCTGGCAAAGTCATTATTGGCCACTTTATTTCTAATCTGATGCTAAGAAAAAAGAAGTAAAATACAATCATCAAGAGAAGAACTCGGCCAACATGGGAGGAAAGGCTGCGATAGAAGTGCATAGAGTGGAGAGGGAAACTGAGGTAGAAATGGGTGCAAATCACTCCAAATGCAAGTGGAATGGCCCGGCATGGTCCAGCAGGGAGCCCTCAGCGTGCTAAGAGGGGTCCCAAGATGTGTTATGGGGCCAGGGTGTGGATTTGGCAGAGGAGACACCATGTCTCCATGTGCTCCTTCCTCCTACAGGGGATGGAAATAATTATTTCAACGAAGCACAGTTCCCTGGTACAAACTGCAGCTGCTCCGAGAGATCTGGACACAGACCTTCCCAGGTGTGACTGAGCTAGACTCAAAACTGTCTGGGTTTTACTTAAAATCTGTGTCCAGACTACTAATTTAAAAGAAAATGGAGCTGCTTAGACCCTCTCTCCTCCTGCCCAAACGTTCCTGCCTCTTTATTTCAGACATCCTGCCAATAATTCTGGCTGCAATAAAAACTTATCAACCCATAAAACGCACCCTCCTGAGTGCATATTCCTGAGGCAAGGCTGTGATAAGGGGTTCAAATGCAGGAAATAGCAGAGAGAGCTCAACAGCAAAGGCACCTTGGGGAGATCCTACATAAAAAAGGCCCATCTGTAGATTAAATAAGGGATGGGGCAGACCATAACCATCCTTAGAGCAGCATTGCACGTGTGTCTGCAGGCAGGATGGAGTGGAACAGGCTCCCTCCTGACACGTGCCAGGCATGGGTGACATGCTTGGGTACAGCATCCCCCTTTAAGATTTTGATCCCACAAAGATTCAGTTTAGGGATGCCAGGATGAGTGCAGGTGGACATGATGGTGGCTGCTGAGCATGGGGTTGAGCAGGGCAGGGAGGGTTACCTGAGGGAATTACATCCAGCAGAGTCCACTAAATCCTTCTGGGATTTTTTTTACTCATTTTTTAAAATTTATTTTGGAATAACACATAAAGCTCAGTAAATGTTATTCAAATATTTGTGAAGTCAGGGCTGGTGTTCACATCTGAGAGCAGCTTCCTTGTGTCCTTTCTCTGAGCTCAGAAAAATCGACCCATCTGAAAGGAAAATACCTCAGTGTCATGTTTACTTTTTTCACAGCTTGTTTTCTTGCCTGGATGGGAAAGCCTGAGGCCGGCAGCAGGGTTTAAATCCCACCAGTCTGCTGCAGGCTGGCAGGTGGAGCTGCCAGCAATGACATGCAAGAGTCACTCACCCTGTCTCCCAAATGGTTTCTGCAGAAGATAAGGATTTCATGACACTCAGTGGAGCAGGACAGAGTATCTCAGTCTCCATTTCAACATTTCAGATAATCTGAGTGTCCATTGCAGCCTAAAGTTGTGCCTCTTGGTATCCATCCATCTGAATTTATCATGCTTTTGCCTATTAGCCTGGGAAAAGCTGTCCCATCTCAATCCTGGCATTTAGTGACATCATGATATATCAGCCAGAACTCTTCCATGTATAATGCTAAAACAAATGACAGTAAATA
Organism: Dromococcyx pavoninus; assembly: GCA_033558185.1. Classification (NCBI taxonomy): domain Eukaryota; kingdom Metazoa; phylum Chordata; class Aves; order Cuculiformes; family Neomorphidae; genus Dromococcyx; species Dromococcyx pavoninus. The sequence continues at coordinate 266,368 of JAUMJL010000447.1, forward strand.
AACTTCTAGGGAGACCTAATAACATCCTTCTGGTACTTAAAGGGGACCTACAGGAAAGGTGGGGAGGGGCTCTTTATCAGGGAGTAGAATGATAGGGTGGGGGTTACCTCTGAAGTACCACAGAAATGTTTTTAGAGGTTGTCCCACTAAAATAAAGCTAAACCCCATGGTTCTGTCATGGCTTTCACATGCTTTGCTTCCCAAGACAGAGAGGTTGTCCTATTCTAAAAATACCACCTTTCTTTTTTTTTGTTCCTAGACTCTTTATGTTTTACTAAAAGAAGCGGCTTTGGCTTGCACCAAGCTGAGTGATTCTGCTTATTCCATAACAACCATTTACAAATGTTATCAGAAGGGGTTTATTTTTTCACCAAAAAGGTAAAATTGGAGTGGCTGAAGATCGATTTCTGTGCAATCCCACTGGAGAGGCAGCTGTGTGACTGCAGTTCCCCAGGGAAGCTGCATCTCCCAGCCCATAGACAGCCCCTTTGCCCTGCCACAGGTGAGCCATGACGGCTTTGGGTCATTAACGTTTATCAACCTACCCTAAGCAGCAGACTCCAGCTCCATTTATGTCACAGCCAGATGCCAAGTCAAACCACACAACCAAGGATGTTGCATTGACAAGATAATCTTCACGAGCCCAAATCCTAGCCCAGGAGAAATGAAGAAGTTAGTGTAGATCTATTTTCATCATTTTCTGGAACTGGCAACAGTGCCATCCCCCATTTAATTAACTACATATTACTTTGTATAAAAGCCATCTCAGTGTTTCAACTGTGATGGATGTCCAGCTGGCAGCCTCTGAATAACCTGAAGGACCTCATTGCCCTTTCCAAAATACTGGCTTTTTCATAAACCTCCTCCCAGCCTAAGACACAGAACAGGTTTTGGGTCTAGGGGACCAAAATGCCCACGCTGCTTTCACAGCCCCATGCCACATCTGTGCATGAAGGCAATCAGCATCAATGAGTGCTGGTGGGACCTCCTCCAGGCATGGTCCATGGGGAGCTGGACCAAGAGGCACATGGTGGTGTGGACAGGGTCTTGCTGGGATTTTTTTCCAACTTTTTTTCCACTGTGAGTGGGGTGAGGATTTGAACTCAGCCCTTCCCAAGTGCCACTCTCGAGCATTAATCCAACAGGGTGCCTCTGTTTCCATGACCCTATCTCCATCCTCAGCATTACACTCCACTCCAGTTCTATGAGCTGTTCCAGATGTTTTGGAAACCCCCTTGCAGTTTGGCAATGGCTGCAGAAAATAAGATAATTTCTCCCAGCAGCCAGATCTAAAGGAGGAGGAGGAAAAACAGAGGATGTGAGGAGCAGAGCCACAGTCGGGTAACCTCTCCCCAGGCTACAATCCACATCAAGTGCAAAACAGGATTGATGAAGTGCTAAAACAGGTCATGGCTACCCCAGATCACTCTTGAAGATAGAGGCTGAAACCCTGCAGCCCCTCTTCCTTCCCATCCGTGGGAGCTTTGCCTCTGACTGTGGCAGATGTGCATCTCCCTCTTTGTCTGCTCCCCAGCCCTGAGGGGTCAGAAACCCACCCTTGGCTGTGGCGGGATGTTCTGCAGGTCTGTCCTCGGGTCTTGAGTGTGCCTTGGGTTATTCTGAGCTGCTGCTGAGATGCAGATGGGTCTTCAACCCCACTTCCCAGATCTGCTCAAGGAGCAGGAATTCAAGGTGAGGAGGAGTCTGAGATGAACCTTTCCTGGATGAAACCTTTCCAGGGCACATGGCATCCCCCTAACACCATGATCTTGCTGCCAATTTATATCCCTTCCTTTTGCTGAAATCTTGCAAAACCAAATGTTTTGTTTATAAAGCATCCTTTCACCCCCCACTGACATTCTCATGCTCAGCTATATCCATAACTGTATAGAATCAAATTGTATATAGTTCCAGCATCAGCAATAGAGAGGGTCTGAATCAGCAGCCTGGATTCAGCCTCCACCCAAGTCAAGAGACACTAGAAACTGGACCTGCCTCCAGACTTTGTGGCTGGAGACTATCTGCAACTACAGAAGCCAAAATGAAAATAAAGAGGAAACCAAATAACATGGCATCTCCTCGCTTCGACCACAGGCTCCCTGGGGCAGCAACTGTCTTTTGGTCTGTCTCAAGAAGAACAACTTTACTGTCTGCAAACAAGGAGCTGGAGCGGGGTCAGGGAGACTCCCTGTGGGAAGGGGCAGAGAGGAGCAGAGCTCCTGAGAGGGAGCTAGGGAGGGAGCTGGGCAGTGGGACAAGCAGAAACAAACGAGGCTGTAGCGAAGGTTACCATTCCCCTTCATCATCTCCCACCATGTGCCCCAGGAGCTCTTAAGAGGATGGTGCAGCCCCAGGCTCTGGTTCATGACTGCAAGGCAGCTACTCCTGGTAACAAGCCCTGTAAAGCAGCTGGGGAAGAGGAGGGAGGGGACCCAAGGCAAAAGAGGTGTTAGGAACTTGGGTAAAGGCACCTTCCAACCCCTGAGCAGCTCAAGGACTAAGGGGTCTGGTAGGATATTTGGTCCTTTCCAACTGAAAAAGGGCCACCCTCCCCCTGAGACAGGAGGAGTTGTAATTTAGTAACTTGAACTTGCATCTCTCAGTTTGAGCTATCCTGGTCACATCAAGAAACAAAAGCATTTTGTGCTCTAAATGAGAGGAGGGTTTTTGTCATCATTGTCATTTTTCTAGTTTCAGGCTTTGTCAGCAGCCCTTCCTCTTCCTCCCTGCTCTCCAAAATAGCAGAAAGTTGCATCGTCCTCCTCAGCTGTCTCTTGTAAGTTGCTGCAACACCCAGAGCTTCTCCCCAGCAACCAAACCCTGCATAGCAAAGGTCAGGGCCCATGTGGAGAGGATCAAATCTCCAAGCTGAGGGGCTTGTTGACTTGGCATGCTGAGGCAGGTATGGATAGGATCTTGCTGGTACTGGTTCTGATTAGATGTGTGTGAAGTCCCGCCAGGATGAGGACAGCCTTCCCACTACTCATGTTCCATGTGTCATCCCCACCTCTCCCAGAGGCTGGGATGGGGAATGTGTCCTGCATCCCCTCTGCAAATATCATGGTCTCTTTGTGCCAATGATGTGGTAGTGCAGACGCCTGCCTGGGTGGCTTCAGTGCAACAGTTCCAGGAGAAGAAACCAATAGGGCTGCAAGGAGTGGGTCAAATGCTCAGAGTTGGAGGAAGGACATGCTCTGGACCACAGAGCTGCAAGCCTTGTGGTTCCTCAACATTTTTTCTTGACCAAACCCAGAGTTTCTCCCTCACAAATACCTCTAAACCCTCTCTAAGCTCCCTGGAGATCTTCTTGGGCTGGAGTTCATGCTTCCATCAGCAGCTGCAGAGGCCCAGCACGATGCCCATCCTATTTTGTCCCAGTCCCCCAGCTGCTCTGCCTGGAGGCCAAACTGCTCATCCTGGTCGGAGGCAGCACTGTCTCTGGGGCAGCTCGCCAGCTTTGGTGGATGGTGGCCCCTTGGGGAGAGCTTCCTGGGCTGGATGCCTGCTGGGAAGGGGCTGTGCTGTCTCTAGGCTTGGTGTGCCTTCCTCCTGGGTAAGTATTATTTCCATTTTTGTATGCCTAGGAAAGACCACCCAGGGCTGGGCTGAGCAGCCGGCTGGAAGAAGCCAGAAGACTTGTGACACTGATTGTTTCATAGGTTGCTCCTCCTTTGAAAGTTTTCTGCTTCCTTTGGTGCCAGTTGCCATCTGACCCTGAATTGGACCTTTTTTAGGACCCAGCCTGTAGGACAGATATTTTCAGGGCTGATGAGAATATCAAATGTGGACATGGGAAGGTTTATATGACATGAGCACTTGACTATGACTCCTTATGTTAATAAACCTCATCAATAAAAAGTGGAAAAGCAGGGCTATATGAATCCTGAAGTCTCCTGACCTGAACCACTCTCATAAAACCCCCAAACAGCCATCAGGGCTCCTGCATGTGGGATGCACTTGTACCTGGCCACTCCCTGAACACCAGAGCATTCCCCACACCTCAGAAGTCATCTTCCTTCCTCCCAGCTCCAGGCTTCCCTCTCTTACACGTCTTCTCCAAATCCACCTGCAGGTGCACAGCTGCAGCATTGATCCCTGGGGGAGAAATCCAGGCTTTGATACCCGGAGCGTGGCCTGCCTGTGCCATGCTCAGGTCTGTTGCCATGCGGTGTCCCTGGCCAAGGAACTGGCATGAAGCTTGCAGGGGAGAGCATTAATAAGAGATGGTCTTGATGTTACTTGTGCACACAGCTGAGTGCAGGAACAGAGCATGCTGCCAGGCTGTAGTCCCTCTAGTGATGTGCCTCCTCCTTCCCTACTGTTTTGGGGCAGTAAATCATTTAACACCGAATCAGAGCTGCTCAGGCAGAGGAAATCTGGCCCTCTGAGACTATCCTCACCTGGGAAGCCTCTGGGAAACACTTCTCAATTGCCAAGATGCAGTGGTGAGCCAATAGGGGATGGAGGGTTCTCTGGCAATGCTGATGCTGTTCCCCAGGAATTCAGCATAAAACGGAACAGGGAGGGTTCTCACCTATCCCCTGTCTTCTGAGGATCTGTCATTTCTTAAGGCCTGAGCCAGAGACCACCATGGAAGGACACAAAATACACCAACATGCTGACTCCAAGGAACACAGGGAGGCCCAGTGCCAGCTCTCCTCCTTCCCTGTTAATCAGTGGAAAGAGGGAGACAGATGTCTCCCCAGGGAGTTTGGAAGGTATCACCAAGGAGCAGGATAAATCAGATCCCCACATATACAACAGGGTAATTATTTATGGATGATAAATTAACAGTTCTAGGAACCTCAGGCAACAACAACAGCCTGTGCTGCGTTGTGTGTTTACCTTCTGCCTGCACCTCGCACTGAGCAGGGATGCTGAGTGAGGACCAGCACCAGCCATGCCCCTTTCCCAGATGAAATCACTGGTGAGGGTGATGGGACCTGTTTTGACACCTTCTTCCCGGGGAACTGAGGGAAAAATAGTGAAGTCATGGTTCACAAATGATGGGTAATGTATAATGACACAGCAAGAAATAGTACTGACCAACTGGGATGTGCTGGCTGCAGAATATTTGTATTGCAGCACGTGCAGCTGTCCTGAGCCAAGGAAATAGAGGTAGATACAACCTGAGCTCAGCTGCTCTCTCTGCCTCATGCCTGTCATCGCTGGAGGAACCTGGCATGGTTTCCAGTTACAGTCTGGCCGTCTCCATGACATGAGCAGCAGCAAGGTGGCAGCAAGAAATGCCTGGTGGGAATGCCCATATAAGAGCAAACTCAAGCTTCAAATCATAAACTAAACCCTCCTCTTTCATTTACTCATCTGTCCTGGTGGTGCCGGAGCTGATAATGCTGGTTTCCTTTTAAGCAGAAGCCAGTCATAAATAAAATAAACCAGGCACGCTTTGTTTTTCCACCGCCTTTCATCCCTGCTCCTCAAAGCCACGTGAAAGGGAAGTCCTGAGCAGTGAGCAGGAGCTGTGCTGGGACAGCAGTGACTCCAGGTTTGGTCTCAGTTGCACTTGTGCCACTTCACAGCACCAGTGTGGTTTGGGATCACCCTCCCTTTTCATCAACACGTGGAAAGAGTGCAACAAGAGACAGAGATTTTGCTTGCTGTCTTTCACATTCGCAGCATTGCCTTGGACCAAACCAGGCTCCTTTTCTCACTTACTGACCAACAAGCATACAAGCAGAATTTCATACTGGCAGCTACCCAGATGGCTGCTGGGGCAGAGGACACACCCTCCCCTTCCCCAATACCAGTGCCTAACTGGGAGGAGGATGGGGCGTACTAACAAGCAGCCAAAGAATGGAAAAGCTGACATACAGAGCCCCAGATGCCCCAGTGCTGAGGCCATCCCAGCAGCTCATTAGCGGAGCTGACACCCCAACGAGGCTCATGAAGCTCAGTCAACACCAGGCCAGAGCCAGGCAGCGTGTGGCTGGGGGTGTTACCTTCTCTCTGTTTCTCTTGCCACCTTGCAGGGTGTGATGTTTGTCTTTCCATGCTGTCCAGTGAGCTGCCTTGGGAAGTCTGGGTTGGGCAGCAGCAAGGGGCTCCTTCGGAGAGAGACTGAGGTTGAGAGAGACTGAAGCCTTCTGAAAGGAGGTGGCACAGCTGACCCCTCATCCCAGAGCAGCAGTGGTTGTTGCATCAGGCATTTCTAGAGTCAGATCCATGTGTGGTTTTTCATATTATCATTTGTCTCGGGGGTTTGCCTGGAGTCTCCAGCCCTCTTCTGGCCAGTCCTGTAAAGCACATCAGGGTGAGGTTGCAGAAATATAGATACTATTGACTGTTGCATTCATATTTAACTCAAAAAGGGTTGTTTTGACTTAAGTAGTTTAAATAGTTTACATTTATAACACATAGGGTTTTTTTCTCTCCAGCATTGACACCATCCAGCCCTGGCATGGCACTGAGATGACCGCTCTCCAGATACTGTTTGCAGACAGCAGTGTTGGAGAGAGATCCCAAGCAGAGCCTCCAGGAGCAGGGAGCTAACACAGAGCTCCGGGTCTGGGCAAAAGGAACTTGAAGTGAGCTGGTGAAACAATGTGCCAAAACCCTCCTGGGGTAACACGTTCTCAGGGCGGCGCGGATGGAGCAGCGGGCTGACTCCTGATTGCAGGGGGGAGTTTTAGGAATTCCCTTGAGGACAAGAAATGGCTGTGGAGGAGGTATAAATACCGCCAAGCAGCAGATAAGCAAGTCTGGAGAAGCCTCGCACAGAGGCGCGCGCTGGGGAAATCACAGCCCCTGATTTAGTCAGGTGAGGGAAGATGCCTGGTGACGCATCTGGATTTGGGGTAACCCAAACTCACCCTCCAAGTCACTCTGTCCCCAGAGATGGAGAAAAACACCTGAGTCCTTGTGCTGGAGGAAAGAGTCGTGGTGCATTCCCCAGATGAGCAGTGGCTGGTGGCTGAATAGGGATACTCAAAGTGAAAAGGCAAGTGACTTTGTGATGGCACCATTTGGAGCCTCACTGCTGTGAGCCTGGTTCGTGGTTAAAACCCACCACTAAAAACACGTCATTTCTTAGCTTAGTCTTAAATTATTCCATAAAGCTGTGGGTCTGAAGGCCCCTGGACTAGTCCCAAGAGGGTTAACTGAGGGTGATTCTAAGAGCAGCCAGGCTCTTGCTGCATCCCTGTGGCCACAGCCACTCTGCTATGGCCATTAGGTATCAAAGAAGCTTTGCACATGCAAGTCCAGTAGCCACGTGTTGCCGTGGGCCAGAAGTACCACTCTGGCTTGTTTGCATTGGTAAATTTAATGAACGTGGGTTGAGTCGTGATCACTGGCCTCCAGGAGGTATGTATTGCTGAGGTTCAGTGGCTGCTATATGTATGTGTGAGTACATATATAGGTGGATATTAGTAGGGGACAGGGCTGTGAAATGAAATCTGAAGACATATTCAGCACTGTAATGCAGCTGTGGGCACAGCCAGGTCTGTGGGCTGAAGAAGTTTCTGGCTGACAGAACAAGGTAGATATAGGACAACAGGTACCAGTGTGTACCTGGGGCAATATCCAAAGGCATCATTCACATAAGAGCTCAACTGAGTCAATTATGGGATGGATGCCTCTTTCCTATCAGAGCTGACAGCAAAACCTGAGCAGGTGTCAGAAACCAGAGCACCATGCTGTGGGTGAACTGCAGAGGCAGGCAGTGCAACAAGGAGAAAATCAGTGCATGGCATGCGAGGTGAGCGCTGTGTTCAGGTCCTGAAAGTCCAAGCTGTGTGTTTGGAGACCTCTAGAGATCAGAGGGAATAATTGCACATCCAGAAAGGCACCCAGTGTAACCCAGGGGAGCCTTGCATGAAAACTCATGTGGGAAGTGCAATGCCGAGGTCCTCGCTGAGTTTGTCTGTCATGCTGTGAGCAGCAGGAAAAATATTTGGGGACAAACAACCAAGAGCAGGATGTGGCTAATAACAACTTAAGGAAAGGTGCAAACTCTGATAGTTGTATGACCAAATGGCTGACAAAGGCATAACCAGGTCTGCTAATACATAATATGATAATCACCAAAGTGCCACAGTAACCAAGATTCCCTGCAGTTAACCAAGCCATCAGGTTATCATCTCCTTTCCTACTCTACACTCCCTCCACCTCAGACTCTATCTGTCTTTCCTGTATCCCAGTGGCACATAATCAGTGTGTATGATTATTTTTCCATTCATCACAAAAGAAAAGGAAAAGTTATGGTATTAAGAGCTAAGCACACAACGCTGCCTCCAGCATCTGAGATTTTAAAAATATTTCCAGTCCTTCCTCCTTGCTAAATAGACAGATGGCTCCTGAGCAGTGGCATAGCAGGCAGAAGGCAAATAATGTAAAACCAGTTGGTATTTGGGCATCATTTACTGGTGAAAAACAGGTGTTGTTACCTTTCCCCAGCAGCTTTCTTACTCTCACTGTAAGGTAACAGGAAGCAAAGCTGTGAAGTGCTGAGCATCTCAGAAGATGCTGTCCCCCAAAATGGAGCAGTCTGAATACCCCTGCTTTGTTGAGAGCTTACCTACCTCCAAAAGTATCTCTTCTGGTATTTCTTACTCTCCCACAGGGCAGCCCTGCAAACAGCTGTGGTTCCCAAAGCCTCTTGGGCCTGACACAGCTTTTTGTAACAGGGAAGCAAATCCATGCCTGTTGCTGGTGGTGGCACCAGCAGAGGTGGGGGCTGGGATGAGACTCGGCATGGCCGGGACATCACCATGCCACGACAGACTCTGTGCACAGGTTTGAGGAAATGCTTGGTTTTACCAGCCAAAATAAAAGGCTATGGCAATGCTGTCTGTTTTTTCCCACTGCCATCGTGGCAATCTCAAAAGCAGACCGTTATCCCCACAGCCCTTTGCCTGGCAAGGCAGGAGAAATAAGCAGAGAGGGATGATTTGGGGAGTGAAAACATAACTTTGGGTTTGGGTCATAAGTAGGGGAGACATGTGACTGGGCAGACAGGAGATGCCAATGTCCAGCATCCTACAGCAGCCCAAGAAGGGGCGGGTGGGATATTTCTGGCCCTGCCATCACCACCTCAGCATCTCTGCTGCTGGCTCATGGCTCCTTTGCACGTCCCGATGCTGCCATCTGTAGCACAGAACTCCAGTGCTCCCCAGGCTGGCAACTGGAGAGCAGGGAGCTGAGTATGGAGACTGCAGTAGGGCTCAGCTTCACATGGTTTGGTATTTTAGGAGCACAGATGGGCAAATCCCAGCCTGGGACTTGGCTTTTTCTGCCCCAAGAGAGGCTGTTGGCTTCTATGTCCACTGTACTGCATATTTAATCAACTGCCAAGGGCACCAGAGCCTGGGATAACAGCTCTCATTCAGCTTATCTACTGGAAATAACATAAACACATTAAATAGCATCAGAACTATACTCATAGAGTGAGGTTTTAACCACAAAACCCATGGATTCCTGTAGGACCAGCCGGGGAGCGTGATGGCCTCCCATATGTGCAGGGATGGGGCCAGCATCTGTTTTCAATGCTTTTACCCTGAGAAGAAGAGGGGGTGCAGCTGTACCCTCTTTACCTGGCTCAGTTTCTTGCAGCTGTACATTAGCACACACTGACTGTCAGTAAGAAAACCCCCATCACTGAAATTCATTTCGTTGCTACCCATTTCTCAGTGCCTCTCCATGACAGGAAATATTGGACAAAAGGTCCCTCGCCCTGCTCCCAAATCCCTGTATTGTCCCCAGCAGGGAGGGGAAATGCAGGGCTGGGACATGCTGAGCTCAGCACAGCAGCATCCTGAGCCTCTCTGGCCTCGGGGCGCTGTAAGCTGGAAAAGTGGCTCTAAGAGAGCTGGCATCAGCTGATTTCAGGCCAGGCTCTGACCCACAAAGAGAGAACAAAAAGAAAACAAGGATAAAAAGAAATCTCTGATGGTCAGGATGAAGCTAAGCCCCTATAGGAGTCATCATTTCTTCTCTGCCAACTCCCTTCTCTCTGGGCCTTGTGGTGAATGGGACTCCTGGTATCTTCCCCAGCTTTAGGAGTCTCCATCCTTCCTTATCATAGAATCACAAGGTTGGAAAAGACCTCCGAGATCATCAAGTCCAACCGTACCTGTTCACTTACTAAACCATATCCCTCAGAAACTCATCTACCCACCTTTTAAACACCTTCAGAGGTGGCAACTCAGTCACCTCCCTGGACGGTGGTTCCAGTGCCTGACAACCCTTTCAGTGAAGAAATTTTTGCTGATGTCCAGTCTGAACATTCCCTGGTGCAACTTGTGGCCATTTCCTCTCATCCTATCACCTGTCACTTGCGAGAAGAGACCAGCACCACCTCACCACAGCCTCCTTTCAGGCAGCTGTAGACAGTGATGAGACCTCCCCTCAACCTCCTCTTGTCCAAGCTAAACAACCCCAGGTCCCTCAGCCGCTCCTCATAGGACTTATTCTCCAGCCCCTTCCCCAGCCTCGTTCCCTTCTCTGGACGTTCTCCAGCCCCTCAATGTCCTTCTTGTAGTGAGGGGCCCAGAACTGACCCCAGTACTTGAGGTGTGGCCTCACCAGTGCCCAGTGCAGGGGCACAATCCCTGCCCTGGTCCTGCTGGTCACGCTGTGTCTGACACAGCCCAAGATGCCATTGGCCCTCTTGGCCACCTGGGCCACTGCTGGCTCATATTCAGCCGGTTGTCAACCAGCACCCCAAGGTCTTCTCCTCCAGGCAGCTCTCCAGCCTCTCTTCCCCAAATCTGTAACACTGCCTGGGGTTGTTTTGTCCCAAGTGCAAGACTCTGTACTTGGTCTTGTTGAACCTCATGCATTAAACACATTTGTCCACCCGGATCACAGCCTGAGTGCCCATCACTGCTGCACACCAGCTCCATCACATCACAGCTCAGGACTGCCCAGACACCACTGCCTTTGTGTGTGCAGCACAGGGCTGGATTAGTCCCACACGCATGAGCGGGCTGACCCTGCCGGGCAGGCAGCAGGATTTGCTGCTCCCCTTCTCTCAACTGTGTCTGAGAGCTGGCCCTGAAAAGGAGACCTCAGTCCTCTGTTGCTTACTAATCCCCACACATTTGGGCTCCTGGCCTCTATATAGACCCTCTCTGGTCGTGCATCCAGCCAGGGCTGTGGCACAGGGGCAGGCAAACAGGATGGCATTGCGGGTAAGCGCTGGGGACAGGAGCCAGCATAGCCTGGCCCGTCTGGTGGGTGATGGTGCAGGGTTAGGTGGTGCATAAAGGAAAGGGGCACAGATATGGGCAAGAAAGGTAGAAATCCTAAAAGACATGGGGATGCTACTTGTGGTGCTGCCCCTTATTTTAGTTCTATCCAGGCTATTGCAAAGCTGAGAGCTTCATGGCTTTTGAGAAAAGCTGATAGGACATATTTCTTGTCTCAGTCACACCAGGGCTGGTCTGGGGTAACGCTGCACTGATGGCAACTCTTCTAGGTTGGAGGGTTTAAGCTGAGCCCAAAACACAGCAGATGCTTTAGCAGAGATTTGTGCTTTGCTATCCATCTCCACTGGGACAACCAGCAGCAGAAATGGAAGTGCTGTTTCCTGTGTACATGATGTGTCTTTTGCTGGGGTGGTTGTAATGATGACAAGCTAAGGGTCAAAGGGAGGCTACCTTGGGTGGTGCCATCACCACCTGTTTGAAACCATATTGTCAGCTCCACCAGCCCCCCGTGTTTCACAGTGGGGAACACTGGCGTGGTCAGAGCCTTTAAATGACCACGGACAGGTTCCCAAAGCTGCTCATCGAAAGTAGCCGGGTAAGACGGCATGAGGTTGGAGATCACCACCTCTCAGCTCCTGCCCAAAAACCTGCATACCCCAAAAATGAATTGGAAATGGGAAACTGTGGCAGGGAAAGGAACAGAGATTTTCCCAGTGTGAGCAGTAAGTTTGCTAGAGGGGGACGCTCAGAAGTGCAAGATCATTAGAGTGCTAAAAAGAAATGGGGTGAAATGGCAAGCAGTTCTTATGAAAATGAGTTATTTAATAAAACTATGAATTATTCAAAAAGGAACATTTTCCAGCTCATTTTATGCAAGTTTAACCTTGGAGATGGGGGGAGCAGGTGGAACAGGGGATCAGGCAGGAGCTCATGGGAAGAGCCACCCAACTCATGCTGGCTGAGGGTGGGCTGGATGCCAGCTTCCACCCATTCCTTGATCAGTCCTTGTCTTCCACATCCTGCTTCAAAGCATTACAAAATTTTCTGCTTTGGATTTTGTACTGCCCAGGCAGGGAGAAGGAACAGAGCATCTTTGTGTCCTGCCAGCAATGAAGGCATTCAGGTTTTTTTAACAAGAGCCCTGGCATTTTTCTCTAAATTGATACAAAATGAAGTTTCTACAACATCCAGTGGATTAGGTGGGATTTGCTGTCCCTGAGGTCTTTTGTGAAGAGCTGGGTGGGAACATGTAGTAAAAAGTAAAACAAAAAAAACCCCTGAGAAAGATAGAATAACTCAGCTAAGGTCATGAGATTATTTTAGGAGCAAGAAAAGACAGGGACAGAGAGTGTGCCTGCATGGGAAAGCTGGGGAGAAAGAAGACAATGAGAGGGTGAGAAAGATGGAGATGTGTAAAGGATGAGTGGGACGATGCACCTCTCCCACCTTGCTCTGTTTCACTGTCATCTCTTCCCTGGCAGTTTGAGGCCCGGTACCCAGAGGGAATGTGTCCTGGCTGGAGCATCGTGGGCAAGGGTGAGACCAGTTCCAGTACGAGCATGTAAGGATGCACTCTGCAGATCTCCCAGCTTGTGAGGAGCAAGCAGCATCGCTCTCTGGCTCTTCATCACTCCTTTCTCTCACTGTCCTAGGTTTGAAATTAATTTGCTTTGTGACCCTGGAGACCAAATCGCTCTCCACTTTAACCCTCGCTTCTCCAGCTCCAGAATCGTCTGCAACTCCTTCCTTGCCAACGAATGGGGGAAGGAAGAGGTTAATAACACCTTCCCCTTTGAAGCAAAGGAGCCATTTCAGGTAACCCTGTGTCACCCCACGTGTCTTCTTGGGTGGGACAGGAGTGACCCAGCTAATATTGGGGTCCTCCTCATGGATTTAATCCCAACTTCCCTGTCAGCACCATACCCTGTAACAACCCCTCTCTGGCCCTGTCTCTTGTTCATATTTCTCTTTTACCTTGGTTTGCTGCTGATTTACCCCCAGCTCTGGCACAGACGTGCAGAGCTCCAGGAATAATCCTTGGATGCTGCATTTCCTTTCAATTCAAGCTTTGCATTATAGCCATTTCCTGCTATCATGGCGTGAAGAACTCAATTATTCCCTTCTTTTGCCCAAAAAGGGGGTGAGAAATGTGTGTGTCAGCTCTGATAGGATTTGAAGTTAGTTTCAAATGCATGTGTCCAGATCCAGGCACTCACTGACATGATGGCAGCAAGGTCCAGTGAGGATGTGCGGCCACATGGTGAATCTAATACAGACTACAGACTCTTTTTCAGGTTGAAATCTACTCTGACCAGGACTATTTCCATATTTTCATTGATGAAAACAAAATCTTGCAGTACAAGCATCGTCAGAAACAGCTTTCATCCATCACCAAGCTGCAGATTCTCAATGATGTTGCCATTTCTTCAGTGGAAATCACCAAACGAGGCCTTTACTAGAGACCAGAGTTGAGACAGTCTCACAGACCATTCCTTCTTAAGCTCCTGATCAGCCAATAAGATAACTACTCATGTGTCCTTGTAGAGGAAGTGATCCCATTCCCATCACGTGCCACAGAGGCAGCACCCAGCCATGTCACTAACTGTAACCCAGATCATCGAAGACCTTCTGCCCCTGTGCCTTAAGGTGCACACCAGGTTTTGTAGGTCTTACCATCTTGGCTGTTGGACAGCCTGACAGATCACGTCGAAGTCTGCCTTGAGTAGTCTGGACACCTGAATGTTACCCTAGAAATGGTGTTCACCCAAGAGTAGGGTGTGAATTAGCACTAATCCTCAGCTGGCCATGTGGTGAAGGATGTAATGGATGTGGATATTAGGGAAGGAAAAGGACATTGCTTTCCAGGGGCTGGGTAAAAATGCTACCATGTTTGCCAATAAAATCAAACAAGGAAACCCTTGCTGAGGCATTCCTCACTGGGCAGATCAATCAAGTTATTCATTCCCTGCAAACCTCCAGGCACCTGGCATGAACAAGGGCTGGTAACTGAGCAAGAGGACACAGGCTGAGGGCTGCTTGGTTTTGGCACTGGGAAAACACTGCCTTTTTGCTTTGAGGTCTGACACAAAATGAAGGTCCCTTGTAGGCAGATCAGGGTGATAAGATTCAATTTTCTAAGATTACTTTCACCAATTGAGAGATGTTTTCTCAGCCTGAGTCCTGCAAACTCCAGTCTTCTTAGACCCTAAGAGTGATATAGTGGGTTAGAAAAGGTTAAGAGCTTAAAGAGACACATGAAAGATCATGGTCCCTTCATCATGCACCAGAAATGCAGCTGGACTCCAAACAAAAAGATCTGAGTAAATAAGGGTCTAGAAATTCTGATAAGATTGGAATGAACAAAGTGCCATTATTCCTGTGGATACCCTCTGTTTTTTCTCTTTGCTCTGCTTTCTTGTTTTCTTTTCTCCCCCTTTTTGGTTGTCTTTCAGAACAGTTCACTTGTCCCTTGCAATCTCTTCTCTTTTCCACCCTCTTCCCTGGAACGCAACGTATCTCCAGCTCCTTGACCAGGCCACAGCAGGCTAAACGATGTTATTTTTACTTTGTTTTAATTACACGCATCATGAGAAGCATAATGTCACAGTGTTAAATCTGAACAGGAACTCACTCCAAAAATGCAATTACAGCTGCCCCCAAATCACTTCTTTGTTCCTCAGACATAAGACAGACCACATTCCTGACGCAAAAGGCAAAGACAATCCCGCCTAGCCAGTTCTTTTCATCAAGGAGAAAGCACTGGGTAAGAAGTCAGCCCTGATCCACCCTTCCCTTTGGGTGAGATCTCTGAAGGTCACAGCTTTGTTCCAGCCTTTTCTCAATGCTCAAATTGGCCATCCCCAGCTCTTCCCTGTGTTTATAGTTTCAAAGACTTATGATGAAGAGGTGACTGTGTAGCCAACCACAACATATGATGCCACAAAGATGACATTTATGAGTCTGCTAGAAAGTTTATGATGTTTTTCCAGATCATAAAGAACTCTAACTGGAAACCATCCTGTTCCCATGGCAAAGAGCACAATGGAAACACAAAATGGTCCCAAATAGTACCTCCTCCCTCCAGAAAGAACAGAGATTACCTTTGGGAAATGGTCACCATCTTGGTTGCAGGTCAGGAAAGTTGAAGATGGTGACACTTCCTCTGGCCTGGAATAAATCCATCACCACTGGGACAGGAGGGTCAGCTTGAATTCTGGTTGTCATGATGGAACTCACAGGTTCAACGAGCTTTACTCTTGTGGCCATCCCTTTAGTAAAACAGGCACAAACACAGACAAAATCAGGCCCATTGGGATCTCTGTGTCTTGCATCTGATAATGCTGAACAGTATCTGAAAGAAATTATACTTTTTATATGTGTTTCTTTGGGGTTTGACAGAGACATCATTTTTTATGGAGAAAACTGATGAAATTATTTACAGGTAATACTGGCTGCAAATTCCATCCAGTTTCTGTCACTGCTGCAGAAACACATCACGCTTCTCCAGAAGTGAGTCCAAAAGGATCACAGACAAGCAGGGCAAAAAAAAATATTTCAAGTACAAATAAATAAAGAGATGCCACAAAAAATCAGTCAGTAGCAGAGATTATGCCCTGAGCACGTTCCCCTCAGCTTCTGCCAGCGGCTGATCTCACTCCATTACCATCTGCACCGAGAGAGCCCAACCTCTCCTGACACATCCATAGCATTGCTGTTAGCTCCAGGTTTTTTCTCCTGCCTCCTCCAGCCAAAAACACTCCTGAGGGTGAAGGGGTCCTCAGAGCAAGAGAGGTCTTAGAAGCTACAAAGCATCTCTGGAAGGAAGGGCTGGCTGTTTATAGCTGTTTTGCACATTTTTATGGGGAATGAGAGATGCCCTCCAATTATGTGACCCTCCTCTGTCCCTTAAGGAAAAACTCTGGAGGAAAATGAAGCCCCACAATTATGATGGTCAGTTTAAACTCTCAGGAGGGGGTTTGGCACATCAGATTACACAGAGGCACTGCATGCTGGTATTGAAGTGACCAAAGGGAACAAACAAATCCTTATTCCAAATTTTAATCAGCTTTCCTGTTCATGACATAGAGTTTGAAATTGGGGAGGGAACTGATGAAGACAAGCTTCTGTCCAGAGATATGCTTTGGAGAGTTGGAGGCAGAGGAGCAGAGGCAGCTGAGGGTGCAGCTCTGGGAAGGACCAGTGTTTCACTGTCCAACCTAAAGGTCAAACGGTATTTTTGGTGTGGCCAAGTGCAGCAAACGAGACTGACTGAAAGGCTTCCAGAGAGAGCAATTACTGTGAGATGGCATCTGGACTATCCTAGGCAGGTTCTACTTATAAAGCAGCACCTTCTGCCCTTAAATCTTCCAGGAACTGGGGAGGGACACCTTAGGGACAGATGTCCCTCAGGAAACAAAGCCAACAGATGTGGTGACCTGCTACATGGGCTTTCTCCTTTTCCCACTGATTCTCCTCATTTGGATTGGGTCTGCAATGCTCAGTGAATTGCTCTGTCGTGTCCCCAGATCAATGAGAGGAAAATCAGGCTCATAATCTTTCATGCTTGGGCTGTGCCAGGACTCCCAGGGCCAAGGTCCCCTCTGGCAGTGTCACAGCACTGCGGATCTCCTGCTGAGCATCTGCCGGTGCATGACCAGAGAGCGCTCCTTGGTGCTGCTGACACTGCTGGCAATCATCACGTACCCCAGCAGCAAGCATTGGTAATTTCCTCACAGGCTGGTGAGCAAACAGCTCCCATGCCAGTGACATTCACCTCTCATCAGCAAAGCAGCAGCCTGGAGACATTGGTCTGAGTGACAGTGTCTGTGCCAGCCTTAGTAAGGGACACTTGAATATCCAACACTGAGTCCTTCCTTGAGATAGGTAAAGCAGCGTGATAAAGGACAAGAACTTGGTGCCAATGCAGTGAGAAAGAATTAGAGGAAAGCACAAAAAAAGGAGAAAGGCAAGTTGCATCTGCGTCATACTTTCTGACATGATGCCTATGATCACACCTTTTAAAAATGAACAAACAAACAAAACCAAACCACAACAAAAAATAGCAAAAATCCACATTGATATAAGAGTTTTAGCAATATACTTACAGCTATAGGGCTGCTCTGGTGAAGGCAGTTGTTCACTGTTTGACTAACAATTCCCTTTCTCCTCCCAATGCTCTCATGAGCATCTCCTGATGGACAGCAGCTGCAATGCCACAGAGCTTCTCAGCTTTCCACTGGCCCTGAGCAGTTGTGCTGTGGTGCAGCTCAGTGATCCTGGACTCATGTCTATGCCAGTCTAATTTCCCATCTTCTCCAAGGCCTCGATTTTCCCAACACAGTGCCACAGAAATAACTGCTAGGAAGTGCAGAGCTTATCAGCAATGACTTTCTTACATCTCTGAACCCTTGTCTAAGAAGCTGCTTATTCAATAACACAGGCTGTCAAACCCTTCAAATGCTAAGGAGTTACAGGTGTTTGCTGGCAGGAGTGAGGAACACATAGGGCAAATATTGGTCTTCTTTTCTGAAGATTATGAGAAAGAAAACAAGAAGAAAGGAGGAGTAACTCTCAGTTCTGACTGGGAAGAGGCAGTTCTGAGGCAGCCCCAGATTGCAGCTGAAAAGGAGCCTCTGCTGGAAAAAAAGAGGGATGTTTCTTTCATTGCATTTGAAGAGAGGTTTATAAAGCCATTTTAACTCACACTATTTCAATCCAGAGCCAGCCCTGATCTTGCACACATGGTGGCAGGTGCCAGCTGCAGACATTAAATGCCTGCTGGAGAGGGATTATTTTCTGAAAGAAAAGAGCTGCTCTAGAGGTTGAAGGATTTAAACTGATGGTATCACTTTATTTGACAGTTCTGTTATCGTACATCATTGCTGTCTAAGGAGAGGATGACAGAAATTCAACTGATGCCCCAATTTACTGTCTCTCCAGTTCTGCAGTCTGTTCAAGACCCTCTTACCGAGGCTGGATGCAATTTATCACATTATTCCTCCCAGTTATATGAACATACCTGGCCAAATCTCTGACTTTACCAGAGCATAAGGCAACAATTTACAGAGATCAGGATGCTTTCTCTGCACTATCACACTGTTGTAAGGCTGTGTGAGTCTTATAAAGCATTTTGTATCCACAAAGATCCAAATAAACCACAAAGAAAAGGAAGGATCAGATGAAGAAACCAAGGCATGTAGAGGAAAGGAGTAGAACAGAGAGGAGGGAGGGAAACTCTGGCCCAGTGCTCTCACCCTGCGGCTCGTGGTCTGGGCATGAAGCCTGAAGGTTGGTCTGGCTGGGCTTTTTGTGATCTACCAGAAGTTGCCCTGAGCCTTAACGAGCCAACAGGCTCCATGCTGAACCCCCATACCATCTGCAGCACAGCCCAGGTCACACAGATGAGCCAGACCCTTGTCTTAAATGAGGGGCCAAGGGCTACTGCGCAGGACATTAGCCCAAAGAGTTTTCCATTCATCTGTACACAGGTTTCATTGCTGTGGTCTGAACAACTAATCAGCATTTTTCTAGCTTTTTTCATGCTCCAGCCCAAACAACGACCAAAGAGCCACCCATATGCTTTCGTTTTCTTCCCCTTCCTTGATACACGACCTGTCCACAGAACAGCTCAGCAATTGCTGTGTGATTTACCACGTAAAAAACATTGCTGTGTTCAAAAATTGGAAGCAAAACTGAGATGCAGCTATTTCACCTTCTAACCTCTGCCTTTATGTTGAACTCAGGCTACTGTCAGCTTATGTTTCTTGAAGTTGCTCTCTGCAGTGAACACACACTGGAAGTAGAAACACAAGACGTGGTCAGTGGTGATGAGAAAGCACTGACTGTACTTCCAGTAGATTTCTCCACTCTTTCCAGATGAGTCACTGCCCTGAGAGAGGTGAGGCATTATTACTAGAGAGAAAAAGTTTGCAACTGATCCTGACAGAGTTTAACAACCTCCCAAAGCCTCTGCTTGCCTGGTTTTCTACAATTAGTTGTAGAGATGCCTTCTAAAAAGCTGCCCAAAATAAATAATGGCTCACAGAGTGGCTGTTTTCCCCCTCTTATCTTGTCAAAACATTAGAGCAGACTGCTGGAGAGCATTCAGACCCAGGATCTTATCTCTCCCTGCCTCCCAGCTGATCCCTTCTTGAAATCACAGAGCAGAAATCATAAGGATTTCATGATAAGGAGTAAAAAATATAGGAATTATTTTTTAAGGGCATAACAAGCCCTTTTTGCAAGCATGCTCAAGTTCTAATTCTTATTGCAACCTGATCCCAGGTGTATCTGCTATGTGACAGCTACCCATAAAGCATCACCTAGGCTGACAGTAAAACATCTTGCTCAGAAAGACAAACTCCCTCCTACTGGACTCTCTAAAAGCTTTCTCTCCTCCCTGACACTAGCAGATCTGGGACCTGAGAGTGCTTTTCTCAGAGCCTTTCCTTCCTGCCTCCCTGCATTTCCACACCCCAAGCGTATTCAGCTGGGAAGAAGCAAACAGTGGCAAATTTAAAGCCTTTGTCAGAGCTTTCCCCCAGATGGTAATCAGCTGATGGAACCAGGAAAGCCTTGTCATCTAAAAAGCCCTTTATTAGCCTGTCACCTGGGTATAGAGCACTAGGGAAGCAGTATTGTTATGCAAATCTGGCAGCATAGAAGGCAGAAGGTAGCAGGTAGAAGGATAGAGGCCTTACTGCCTCAACGGCTCCTGTTCTTAATATTCTTATCTACCACCTTCTCAATAGTATCAGGGGCAAATTGCTTAGCCCTAGAGTTACAACACGGTAAAATGAATCAACCAGATTTCCTCAGTTACCCAATCTCCTTGATTTTGACTTTGCTTCCCATCTGTTTCTAATTATTTCTCCCCAGGGTCGATGGTGCCTGTACTGATGAAGAGGGTGAGAACATGGATGTGGAGAAAAGCCCACCATTGCTTTAACCAATCCTGGATCACAGCGTGGGGGAGAGAAGGGCTGGATGCAGACAGTGTTAGAGGGTTGTTTTACATGCCAGCTGTCACCCCTGCTGAGTCCTGTCTTCTCGTGACTTCTCAAAGACTTGACTTAATCGTGCTCAGTATCCCTTCAAAACCTTGGGCATAAATTTCTTCAATGAATTATGGATCTACAGCACTGATTTATCCTTCAAAAAATCACTTTGTTGTGCAGTACAGCTCCATTTAAAGACTCTCCTTTTAATGAGACAGCATCAAATTCATTTGGTGTGGTCCTGGTTTTAAGCAGAGTCCCTGCAAGAGCATGTCCAGCCCTGCCTTCCTGAGCCTGCTACTTGCCTGCAGCTCTGCACAAACCAAAGTCAAAGATATCTGAAAGACAGATTTTTTTCAATCACACTAATGCCAAAAGGGTGTTTCACTGTTCTTGAGCAAGTAAACATCATACTAGCAAAAATCTTCTCTGCTAAGTTATCTTTTATTTCAGCCACTACATTTCCAGAGCACTCAATCTAAAAGGCTTCCAATAAAAAGGATGGAAGATAAGGGATTTGGCACATATCTGTTTATGAAAACAGACATCAGTGAATATTCTCAGGCATAAAAATGTACACATTCTCTATTTAAAACCCTCCAAAGGACGCTTTAAACTGTTTAAATGTTTCATTCTTTGATTGAGAAGGAGGAATAGTGGGAGAAGAAAGGTTTTCACTCTCATAAAAGTAATTACAAATAACAAACACCAATTCCCAGATGATTTATATCTGTTTTGTGATTTTCTTTTCAAAGAATCTGAAGTACACTTGGCATCTTCTGTGTATTGTCTTTGACTGTGTACGTTATTGGCCTCTTATCTTATCCTGGATTCACAGCAGCGTTGATGCGCTGACATCAGCGAATGCCACAAGCCAGAGCTGTGCCGAGGACTTGGACTGCAGCGCCAGAAATAGCTCGTGTTCCCCCCAATTCCTCAGTGTCGGAGCAGCGGTGGCACAGGGATGGAAGAGCCACCAGCAGAGGGAGCGGCAAGGCCGGCTCAGAGGTCCCCCACACCGGTGGCACCCAGGATTTGGGGAGGTTTGCTGCTGGGTTAGAGATTTGCAAGAAAATGTCCCAGAGAAAGATGGGCATTTTTGTTGTTCAATACAAGTTAGCAAATCGTGATGCTGTCACTGTTTCCTGCTGGCAAGAGAGACACAGAGACATAGGTTTCTGTATTACTCGTGTTTAAGATGAGGCACTGGAAATGCATGCACAGACCCCAACACAGACTGGCAGCAGAATCCCTGGGAGGGACAAGGAATGTGTGCAGCACAGGGGCAGATGTAAGGGTTTGGGGAGCTCCCCTTACCCCAAGGTCCTCGTGTCTCTGTGCCACCAATTGAAAAGTGCACATGGCAGGAGAAGTAATTGACCATGAAGTTGGGTTTTAGCCAGTGTTTTTCAAGAGCAGTCCAACCAGCAAATCCCGTGGGAAGTTATTACATCAGTGCCAGTGCTCACCGTGTCACACCAAGCTGGGATGTGCTCCCAGCTCTCCATCTCTTCCAAATAAGCAGCCCCTGGACTGTAGCATCAATCCACCTGCCACTTGACTGAGACAAGTCTTAATTTTGTTTCACCTCTGTGAAGAGAGCAGATCCCATCCCATCCCATGTATGTGCTGGGTAAGCATAGCGTGGGGAAAAACAGCTCCATCCTCCAATCCCACCATCTCAAATTAGGCTTTCAGGTCAGCTGAGACTCATTAAGCATGTTGCAATACACACTGGAAGAAAGCTAAGAAGCCAAAGGGCCCTTTGGTAGGTGCCAACACAGTGTGCCAGGGACACAGCTCCTCTGGGAGTGTGCTTTCCCTGTGGGGAGGCACTGGCAGAGAGAAATACCCCTCCCAGAGACCAGCCACCAAACTGTGCCCTGTCTACTTAGCAGAGAGAAAAATTTAAGCAGGAAGAGCATGTGAGCTGCTGTAAGTAGGTGCAGAACCAGAGGAAATGCTCCGCCTTCACATGCTCAAGGAATTGGCCCATCTGGTCACAAGCATAAGCTAGAAAAGCCTCGGGATTTCCTTAACTTACATTGGCCTGGGACAGTCAGAACATCACTGCGACTGTGTGACACCCAGTTTGTGCTGCAGTGGGAGCAGGAAGGTGATGCTGAGACAGCTATGCTAAATTTACCCCTACCTGGGGCTCTGAAGTGAAATGGGCTTGGGCAGCCATAGTGAGCTTGGGAGCTGCTGTGAGTTTTTCTGAGATTCTGGCAAAGGTCCAAAGTGGCTGACTCACTCCTCCTCTCAGGTCAGTCCTCCACAGCTGTAACTCCGGTGAGACCAGTAGGTTATTTCTGATGTACTTTGCTGTACAAGCAGAGTCCTGTCCATTACCCTTGCAGTTGAAGGATGGCTTCTGTCTCCAGTGGGCTTTATTTAGCTTCCACTCCAAAGCAGTTCTGTAAGAAAGGAACCAAGGTGAAAAGAGTATGGCATCTGTTTTTGTTGGAGATTCCCCATCTTGTGTTAGCTGGTTACTTTGATCTTGTTAGAATCAATGAACTCGTTATAATCAATGCCCTTGTCTTCTCTCTTGGATGTACACAGCATATAGATTTGTCGCTTGTTGTTAGACATGGCTCAGCATTGGTGAGTTGTGTCAGCAGATGCAAAAGCAAATTCACCCTAATTATATTGAACCACTGATGAACTTAATAGTCCAGTCTGATATTTCAAGGTCTAAAGGTTCCTTAGCAGTAAATCACACAGGTTACAAATAACGTGCTTGAGCAGGGATGTGTAGAGGATATAGGGGTGTGGGTGGGAAGAAGTTAACTGTATTTATTAGCCTGAACATTTGGAAGGTAACTACCTGAACAAAACATGTTCAAAGAGCCTTGGCACATTTCTTCACTTTCTTCTCTTTTGTTCTGTTAATACCTTACTAAAACTGTTGACTTAAACACCTCCATTCTGTTGTTTTCTGTGTGTAATGACAGGTCTGCTCTAGGGAGACTGGGCAGTGGCTGGCAAGGGCTTGGGTGCATGGAGATTTCCAATTTCTGGCTTCAACCCTGGCCTATGTTGTTGCCTGTTTGTGACAGATCTATTTGCTTGCAGAGCAGCTGTGGAATTATAGCAGATTTTAGGTATCCATGAGAGTATCCATGCATTTCACTGCATAGAATAATGTGTACCTTGTGCTCTGGGCAACACACTATAATTAGTTTGTTGAAGTTTTTTGTCTCTGAAGATCTATAAATACACATACATAAAACTACAAGGGAATAAACAGTCACATTCTTAAAGCAAATGTATTCTAATGCAGAAGAGCTTTATATGCTGATCACATCTTCCTCCAACCCCCCCCACCAAATGTGGTTCCTCTGCTGGTATTTCTTTCATTTCACGTAAGGCTGACCAAAAATATTTACTTTCTTCTTTCACATAAATAGACTAAAATGGATGGAGAGTTTCCTGCTAAAATCAAAGGCATTCACCATTCAGTGACAAACAGCTTCCACGTGGGCTGTATTTGTTACCTTCCTCTCCCTCAGAGAAGACAAAGAAATTAAAAACTGAACACCTCAGGCAGAGTTACCAGTTCCTCTTGTTGAACATTTTCCTCTGTGATTCACTGGGCAAAAGCTTCATTTTTACAAACCAACCTTGCTCCCCTTCAATTTTTTCAAGGAACTTTTTCCATGGCACATTCTTCCCATTCCTTCAATTTAAAAGAAAAGACATAAAGCTGGGTTTCTTTCTGGAGTGCCCCTTGCTCGAGTGGGTTCCCACCAATACCTGCTGCAGTGTTAACCATTGATATGCCGGCCTCTGCTGGAAAGCATGGAAGGAGGATTTGATATTAGAGTAGAACTAAGTACTGAAGTACCTGGGTACCTTCTTGCCTTGCTACAGCTGAGTTCAGGGAACACCCAGGAGAGGAGGAGAATGGGACATCAGAAAGAGTATGGTGGAGTGTATGCACGTCGCTGCCTGGTCAATGTCTGGTCCTGCCCTGCCTGGTCCTTGCCCGAGCCATGGCTGGTTCCTGCCCGGTCCTGCCCTGCTTTGCCTGGTCCTGCCCAGCCCTGCCTCTTCCCTGCCCGGTCCTGCCGGGCCCAAGCGGAGCTGTCCCTTCAGCACCACGGCTCGGCTCAGCCTGGTATGGGTCGCCTCAGCCTGGCGTGGGTCGGCACAGCTCGCTAAAGTTCAGCTTTGTACGGCTCAAGCTCGACAAAGCTCAGACTAGCACAGCTCAGCAAGGCTCGGCAAGACTCAGCGCAGCTGGGCTCAACTCAGCTTGGCACGGCCCAGCCAGGGCAGGAACCAGACCCTGGCAGCACTCGCAGCAGAGGCGGGGGAGGGGCTCCCGTGCGGGACACGGCAAGAGGGGGTTGTAGGGGTGTGCCAAGTACGTGTGTGGGCACAGGGTGCGAGTGTGTGGGTACAAAGAATCACAGAATCATAATTCTATGTTTGTGTTGAAAGGGACCTTAAAGATCATCCTGTTACAAACACCTTCCACCAGACCAGGTTGCTCAAGACCCCATCCAACCTGGCCTTGAACACCTCCAGGAATGGGGTATATACAGCTTCCCTGGACAAGCTGTGCCAGTGCTCCAGATCTGAAGGTTTTCTTCCTAATGTCTAATCTGTATCTTCCCCCTTCTTTCAAGCCATTAAAGGGGTGCAAAGGCTGAGCTGTACCCGATGTGAGGGAGAGGTGTGTGGGTGCAAAGCGAGTGCAGAGAGGTATGGGAGGGGGTGCGGGTGTGCAGAGGGAGGGGGTGCATGCACGATGTGTGTGTACAAGGGAGGGAGGGATGTGCAGGGCACCTGTAGGAAGGTGCAAGGGGAGCCTGCAGAGATTTTGTGCGTGTAGGGGATGGGGGGGGGGCTTTAAACCTGCGTGTGTGCTGGGGGAGTGTGGGGCCGGGGGCGCTGCAGGGGGTTCCCCTGGCAGACCTACAGGCAGTACGCAGGAGCGTGTGTTTGTGTGCTCGGGGGCTGTAGGACAGGTCGGTATAGAGGGCTGTGCGTGTGCGACGCTGTGCGGGTGGGCTCGCGGGGCCGCGGGTGCGTGGGTGCGGGTGAGTGCAAGTGCCACCTAGTCCTGCGCTGCCGGCACACGGCATAGCGCCCGCGGGAGCAGCCTGGCCCGCCCGGTGAGTGCCGCGGGGCCGGGGGAGAACGAGGGACCGAGGGACTGGGGGGCAGTGAGGGCTGGGGGAGAACCGGGGGGCTGCAGGCAGCACGGACTGGGAACTGGGGAGCTGGGGGCAGCCAGGGACTGGGGGAGAACAGGGGAACAGGGGGGCTGGGGGCAGCCTGGGACCAGAGGGGAATCAGGGGTCCGGGGACAGCCTGGGCTGGGGGAGAACAAGGGAACTGGGGGGCTGGGGGCAGCCTTGTCTGGGGAGAACCGGGGAACAGAGGCTGGGTGCAGCCCGGGCTGGAGGGGTACTGGGGGACCGGGGGCCGCCCGGGCTGGGGGAAAACCGGCACGCAACTTTCCTCGGACGGAGGGCAGTCGCGGCTGGCGGGGATGCTCTCCCGGAATGCGGGACCGCGGCCCCTTTCCCCTTCCCCGCCCGGAGGTGCGGCCCCCCCGCGGGCGGGCGCGGAGCACCCCGCGGCTCCTACCCGGGCCGGTGCCCGCAGAGCCCCCCAGCCCACCCTCCTCTCAACTAAGTTGCCAAGAAGCCATTTCTGACCCAGCACCCCCCCTTAGAAGAGAAAACACTGCCAGGAACCCGCTCTCACCCCTCCCCTCTGCACCCTCTTTTGCAGCCGTGGCTGGTCCCAGCTAAACATGCCCGGAGCGCTCGGGGCACCGCGGCAGGCTCTGCCCCACTAGCCCGGGGTGCCCAGCCATGAATTCCTCTCCCTCTGCCCCCGGGGCTCCCCCCGGCCCGTTGCAGCTATGGCAGGAGGAGAACCAGACCCAAGGAGGGCTCTGGAATGGGAGCCAGGAGCTGGGCTGGGAAGAGCTGGAGAAGATGCTCTTCCTCTTTGCGAAGGAGCCTGTAACCATCAGCCTCACAGTGATGTACCTGGTGTCCTTTGTGGTGGGCTTCGTGGGCAACGTCATGTCCATCAGGGTGCTCACTCGGAAGCGCCGGAGTCGGATGTCTAGCCTGAGTGCCACCCGCAGCCTCCTCATCAACCTGGCGGTGTGCGACCTCATGGTGGTGTGTGTCTGCATGCCCATCACCGTGGGCAACCTCATCTACAAAGCCTGGGTGTACGGGGACTTCCTCTGCCGGGCGGTGCCCTTCATCCAGGCTGTTTCTGTCTCTGCCAGTGTCCTCAGCCTGACTGTCATCAGTGTGAACCGGTACTACAGCGTGCACAACCCACTCAACGCCCGGTCTTTCTTCACCCAGAAAAGGATCCTCAGCACCATCTTGGTGGTGTGGTTGTTGTCTTCAGGGATATGCATGCCTCTCATCTTCATGAACAAACGGGATGAGATTGGGGTGGTGGAGGGCTTGCCTCTGGTGTTTTCCATCTGCAGGGAAGTTTGGCCTCAGGAGAGGCTCAAGCAAGCCTACAACTTTCTACTCTTCTGTGCCCTCTACTGCCTGCCGGTCCTGTTCAACATGGTCATCTGCTTCCTCACAGTGCGCCGGCTGTGGAGCCGCAGCAGCCAGATGAAGGAGAGCACCGCCCTGAACCGATCTCTGCCAGCCTCCAGGCTGAAGATCCGGAAGAAGGTAGCACAGATGGTCGTAGCCCTGGTCCTGCTGTTTGCAATCTCCTGGCTGCCTGTCTACCTAATGGACATCTGGATTGATTTCAATATCCCCAAATCTTTGCAGGATGTGACTCCTTCTCCTTGGATCCTGCAGCTCAGGCCTTTTGCCCAGTGGCTCGGCCTCACCAATTCCAGCCTCAACCCTATATGCTATTGCTTTGTTGGGAACCTCTACAGGTCAGCCAAGGAAATGAAGAGCAAATATCACCAGAGAATGGCCTCTCTCTTTAACTTCTCTCTGTCTGAAGGGACAACCCATTCCTCAGTCCCAGAGCTGTTGTCTTACCGGAGTTCAACAAAGCCTGCAAGGAAAGGACTCTCCACCACCCCCACCACAGGCAGGAGATGTCAGGGAGGTCATGGTAAGAACAAGCGTGGACATCTGAATTCCTGTCAGCATCCACCTCTGAACACTGTTTCCAGTGAGAACACTTCCTTGTAATTCTGCTCAGGAGGTGCACCTAATACCCTCATCTGCATTTAATGACTTTTTAGAGGTCTTTCTGAACGATGGAAAAAACCCTCTCTTCTAATATGTCACACCACCAGTTCAAAAACACAGAGACAGCAAAAGAAGGAAATAGCGAGAGAAAAAGGTGACATATTTTAACTCAGATCAAGTTTTAAGACAAATAACTTTTACTGGGGACAACTAGAAATGTACCCTGTTGACCTGTCAACAGGCACATAATTGGATAGATCAACTTCCCAGTGAGTGGGCTCTCGCTGCAGCTCCATCTCCGGATGCAGAGGTGCTTTTTGGATTCAGCAATGATTTGACTGCTTGCTGCTGCTCACTCTGTGGTGATAAAAAACAGTGAGAAGAGGCATTCTCTGCTCCAAATTCATCAAGTTGCAAGCAGTGAAGAAATGCTAGAAACAGTATCAAAAAATGTGATAGTTGCAGAGAATTTCACACACTTTAACACTTGAGATTTCATTATCTGATCATATTGTTTCACTCCTCCATGCAAATAAATTCTCCTGAAGTAAAGAGATAGTGTCAGCAGTATTAAAGCAACCATCGCCACTCCACATTTGAGAATTCAGAAAGGATAAAGTGGCCTCACAGGTGACTTAGGAAATGCAATAGGAAAATATACTTTGGACACCAAGTTACTTTCTTACACCTATGTTCTTGGAAGGTGGAATGGAGAGAACTGGGCATCTATTAACATGATTTGTACTTGAAAAAACAGCTCTTGTTCAGCTATGTCTGTATCAAACAATGTCAATGGCATGTGAGAATAAAAATAGAAAGTGGTGTATAGATATTAAAATTAGAATCAACAAATGCAATGCTATTTGTCTGGGAAGAAGAGAAACAAAGTGCTTGTTTTTCCTGAGGATCGGAAGTAGGTTAAAACTTATTTCTTCCATCATCTTCTTTAAAGAAGGCTTTGATAAATAAATGTTAGCATCGAAAGGCCCTGCTACAGCTTGAGAATTCTGTTGCACTGAGCACTGGATCTGTATTCATAACAAAAAGAAACATTTCTCCCAAAGAGCTCAAAGTGAAAATACGTCAGAGCAGGCAACAGATGGGAGGAAAAAAAAAAGAGACCCAAAACGCTGGAATGAAACTAGAGAGCAGCCCCTTCCCTCTGCCTGCCCAGTGCTAAGGGTGAGGGGATGCACACTGCCTCCTGATACCAGTAGAGCCCCAGCTACTTGTGTACCAGCGCCCAGCACGGCAGGGCTCTCCTCATAGCGAGTCCAGAACGAACACAGCAGCCTTCCTGGGAGAGGATTTTGCATTTGATAGAACTCAGACTTTTGATGACTGGGAGATTTTTTTTTACATTACTGAACAAGGAAATTATATTCTCGGAAATCTAAGTTTCAAACAATACCCTCCTGCCTTCTAGGGAGCCTTTTGTTCACAAAAAAAACAGAGAAGAAAAATAGCCATTCAACCCAACAGGATTCCCACCTTTGTATTGATAGCACAATGACATTTTACGTTACTAATGATGTGCCCAGAAAACAAAGGATTCCTTCTTAACAGACAGTGCCACCTGCAATTTGTATTTTCTTTTTGTGTGAATGAGAAAGAAATTACAACTATCCAGATTTACTTCGGGTGAGAAATGGCTTTTATGTGTGCTGGGAAATGAGAACTTCTGCATTTTTGCAGGTGATAAAGGAGTGTACTGCTTGATCTTCTAGCAGCTGTGGGGAAAAACCTGTGAAGATTTTATTTCCTCTTTCAAGGTATATTTTAGAGCTGGTAAAAATGCACCAGGCTGAGAAACATTAAAAGTTTGCTCCAAATGTCCACTGACTCCAGGTCCTGGAAACAGGTTCCTCCACACCCAGATGAGATGTGACACAATACTACCTTTCCCTGACCAATGTATTTAATCCTGCTCTGAAGAAACTGCACTGAAAGGACCATCTCTGTCCAGACCAGCTCTGTCCCATGTCGTGGCTCTGAAAGCAACCATGATAAAATGATGCGATCAAAGGTACAAGAAATCCACATTTTAAAGTATCCCAGAGGATATTCTTTTTTTCCCCTCTCTACTCATGAGCTGTTGCCTGGGTTCTACCCTGCAAGTCTCTGTATCCTCCATGGAAGCAGAAATACCAGCAACTGTGTGTTCTCCTGAATGTGCCTGTGCCTTCCCCTCCTGATGCAGATGCCCATGCCTTTCTCCAGACCCACACAGCTCCTGATCACCAAGTTACACTGTGGCAAGGGCCACTTCCACTGGGCAAGGTCATTACCTCTTTACACTTTCAAATGTATTTTCCAGTTTCATTCAATGTTACCTTTTTCCTATAATAAAGTCAAATTGCTCACTTTAACTCCTCTTTGTCTTTCTGTCGCTCTGTCCCTATCGCCCATGCTCCAACTGTTTCTATAGTGAAATCTCCCTCCTGCCTCTCACTGTTATCACTCTCTGCGTGTAAATTCCCCTCACTCTAACGACTCATTCATGTTTTCACTCCTCTGATGAAAAATCCCTTCCTGCCCTGCTGATATGAATGGTTCCTTTTGTTCTGCAGACACCTGTTTGCTATGGAGAAGGCTGATTTATTTTGCACAGCTTACCCAACGGCTGTCAGGTAGTAATGAATTTCGGTCACTATCACTCAAGGGTAAATGAGAAGCAGTGACGTCAATGTGGAAGCCACACAGCATCCCGTATCCCGTCAGCCACCCAGGCTTGGGCAGTGATTTTATTAACCTGAACAGGTCTGTGTAACGCAGCAGCTCCTGGGTGACTCACGTTTGCTCTCAGTGAGGTGAAACCTAGGCACTGGGGAAAGTGGCTTTTTTCTCTTCTGATAAAACATCTCTTTTAGGACTGAGAAGACATTTGAGGGGCCTCCAGGCCACAGAAGCTCCTATTTCAGACAGCATGCTCTTTGATAGGCATTAAAGGGACTCCTGGTCCTTCGAGGAATCAGGAGCAGACATGACTCTGACTGGTGAGCACAGATGGATTCCTCAAAGAAGCTCAAGCTGAACGTCTCACGCTTGGCATGTGGTTGAGGAAACATGTTTCTCTCTAAATGCACCCAGGCAGACTGGAAATGTGAATTTTAAATGTCTCGAGGACAATGTTTTCCTGCAGCAATGCTGCTAATTCATCTCAGTATCACTCTTCCCCCCATGAGTCTTTCTTCTCTGCTTTGCTATGTGAATCAATATAGGCATTTTACCACATTTTACCAAAATAAGATGCTTAAAGCATATTTACCTGATTCTCTTTGCCACAGCAATGACATACAGAAAGCTGCTGTTTGGTAACTCTCTCTGGGAATACCCCACGATCTGTTCTTGTGCTGTCAGCATTGTCTCAAAGACACTACAGGTTTATTTTCTGCCCGTGCAAGAGAGACAACAAAAGAGATAATCTTTTGTGCAAAGTATCACAGAGGTACATACAACCACGACTGGTGTGC
Source organism: Dromococcyx pavoninus (assembly GCA_033558185.1). Lineage (NCBI taxonomy): Eukaryota > Metazoa > Chordata > Aves > Cuculiformes > Neomorphidae > Dromococcyx > Dromococcyx pavoninus. The sequence continues at coordinate 297,165 of JAUMJL010000447.1, forward strand.
AGCCCTCATATGGAGATTGATGAATCGCTGTTTCTTATAATAAAATACTCACGAGAAGCCAGTGAAATGATCAGGCAGCATGTGTAAAGGCAAAGCAGCACCTTTCCTCACAGCACGGCAGCAGCTGAGGTCATGGGCAGAGGAGGTGGGGAGAGCTGAAAGCAACAAAAAGGGTTCAAGAGGAGACTGGATTGTTCACAGCAGAAAGGCCCATCAAGGGCTATTACAAGCAATGATGTAACTTCTGGTTTAAAGACCATCAGGTATATAACCTATAACTTCCACTCTCGCTCCTTCCCAGGACACGTGCTTCCAGCCATTGTGAGCAGGATGCTGGGCTGAGCATCATTTGGTCTATTTGGTACCCTTGTTCTTATATCCCTGTGAAAAAAAATACACTAGCCCGAGTCCTGTTTTAAAGAGTGGAGGGAGAGCAGAGAATGATTTGAGACCTGGCATAATTTGATCTACAGTAAGACTTTACAGGATGCAGTCATCTGGAGGTAGGACACGTTAACGCTGACACAGCACAGGCTGAGAAATGCTCGCTCAGCCACTCGCAGAGCGAGCGCTGAGGAATCCCAGCGGATGAGGCATGGCACCCACGCCAGTGCAACACAAGAGAAATAATGGATCTGTCCCTCTACTAGTGCTCAGCAGCCCTCTCAGTGGGTCAGAACCTTCACTGCAATGATCCTGAGCGTCCCAGAAAGATGACCATCCTCCAAAGGGAAACTCCTGCCTGCTGGTATTTTACATATTAGGCTTACTGACGCTGGGATTCAGACTAGGAAGGAAGTTGGCTGGTGAGTTATCTGCAACACCAGCAGCCCCCAGCATGGTTCCTGTGTCTCCTCCCACTCTTGGCCCACCACTGCACATCCCATACACAACCATCTGAGCTCTCCTGGCCTGAAATATCTAAATGAGAGCACAGGAGGAGTTGCTTTGTGATGCCCTTGTTATAAAGAACCAGAGAAGTATCAGTGAGAATTTTCTAGCAAAAAATATGTGTAGCTCAGTTTACCTTTGTGATGATATTCAGCATGAAACAAAATGACTGGAGACTGCTAGAAGAACAAATAAAAGAGCAGCTATGAGCAGGTACAACCAAAGAATCAAATGGGAAAGCCAATTCTGGGGCAGAGGAGAAGCCACACTAGGGTAAGTGCCTGATTTGGAGAGGGAAGGATACTGCTTTCTGCCTTACAAGGGTACAGCTCACTAAAGGTCCTGAGGCAGTCATATAATTTAATTATTTCATAAATATTTTATTCAAATAACAATTTTAAAGTATTTCAGCTATAAAGATGGATTCAACACTTGCAGAAAGCATTTTTTCAAGCAAGGAATCTATACCAGAGTCTTCCTGTTTAGTGTCTCTTGCTGATTGCAAGAAACCCTCTGAAGAAATCAGTGCCTGGAGCACACTTTGAAAGAGCTGGCTCAGGACTGCCGGAGCAGGGGGCACTGATTACTTTGTGATTATCCTCACGGCATGGGGAAGGGGAAGTCTCATAGAGCTGCAATGTGATCTTTGATTCTAAATGTTTTCTACGCCCAATGTTTTCCCTCTTACCTCATTGCACCCTGAGTAAGACAGCTGGTTTATGAAGCCAACTGGGGGAGAAATTATTCAACAAGACCTTGTTTTTTAAAATATCTATGAAATATTTCTTCACCTGAAAGATCCAGGAATTAACAGCTTGTCCCCGTATGCCTTACCCCTGTCTCTAAGTGTTTTTCTGATGACAGACATATACTGCAGAGCACAAAAAGCTGTATGTGTATAGGATAAAATCACCAAACTTTATTCATTCCTTAATCAGACACGTGTTTCCCATCCACAGCACTCTGCTGGGCTCTCTGGGTCCAATTTGCAGAGAAGGAAGCCATCAGCACTGCTGACAGGCTGTCTCTGGGTGTCCCACCTCCCTGTCAGCTTGGCCTTCCCCTGTCCCTGCGGGAGTTGGCTTTTTGGTGCCTGGCCAAGCTGAGTCTCTCAACTCTGCACTTCTACTTACTGTGCTCTGTGAACCAGCCTTGGCCATAGCCTGGAGATCTGTTGCACTTGACTGGTGCAGGAAAAGCAGAGCAAAATATTCTTGTTTCCAGTTACCGCAACGATTCTAAGTTTGCAGAGAGTGGCCACAGGGACCTGCTGACCATGAGCCAGTGATGCTCCAGCATCTCTGGGTGGCTGCACAGGCATGCTGCTACCCCAGGTGCTGCATAGTCTTTGCCTGCCTTTATTTTCCATTTGAAGTGTTTTTGGTCAACCCCCACATTCCTTTCCTCAGCCGTTCACCACATTCAAGAGCTGTGTGAATGGGTCTTTAGGCAGATATATCCCATTACCTGTGCTCACAAATCATGAGCTGTAATTTTGCAGTGTGAGGAAGGAAAATGTGGCAAAATGTTCAGGAAACAAGGTAAAGAATAAAAAGGAGGATGAAAGAAAATCCAGACAGAGAAATACAAACCATCTTAAGACAATTACTTGGGAAGAAAAAGAGCTGCTAAGGATATTAAAGCTCTCACTAATCTCTTCTGATAAAGGTCTGACTGGCTATTAAATCTGCATCATGATTGCCAGAGGCAGCCCAAGGATCTCACAAAGCCATGTGCCTAGAGGAAGACTATTTCCATGAACATGCACAACCAGCAGCAGGTGAGTGGTACCTGCCCTTGAGATGTCAGCTTAACTGCTGAGTGGCTGTGACTCAGTAACCACCTTAGTTCCCTCCTTCAGGTGAGAATTGAACCAAGATTTCCTAGGGCTCCACCCTGCAATTTTTCTTTTTCAGAGCATTATTCTAAACTCTGGGTAGCACAGGAGAAAACAAGATGTTCCTGCAGAGCCTCACAGTACCCATCAGTATTCAGAGTGGGCTGACTCATAAAGTCTCCACAAAGGCTTGGATGCTCTCCTTCAACAGCTAACATTGCCTCTAGCAGAAATGCATCAAGAAAGGGATATGCAATAGAAAAAGTATCAAAAGTCCTCCTCCTAAATCCTCATGGCAGGTGCAAAGCTGCAGTCTGCTCCTCTGCAAGCTGGAGGAGAAACAGGCTGGAGCAGGATGAGCAGCTCTGTGTGGTCCACGTGGTGACCCTGGCATGTTGGGAAGGAGGTGCATAGGTGAATCCATACAGAAATACAAAAGGATGATCAAGAGTTCACACAAACATTTTTGGTGCCATCAGTCCAGCGCAATTCCTGAGTGTCCAGCGATGCCGCAGGGATGCTGCCTCCTCTGTGGCAGGAGAGTGTGCACAGTTATCTGCTGCCCAAAAAGGTGAAAATCCTGTTTCTCTTTCATTCCCTCTCCACCTGTGTTGACTTCAGCAGAGCATTTATACAGGCAAATTAGTGAAGCCCACAGAGAATGAAATATTGTCAAGGTGAGGCTGCTGTCACATCACCTGCTGTATTTCTATCGACATAATGGATCTACTCCTAATTTACAAGTCAGAGCTGGATCTAGCATCAGAGTCTGAGTACAAAGATGTTATTTTCATATAGTCAGATTTAGATCTGAAATAAATACCGCATTAGATCTCTCCAATTGGTCTCAGCTGCAATATATTCATTTTTCTCCATGCAGAAAGATGAAATTCTCAGTAATGTTTTCAGGTTACCTTCAGGTCTCAAGGTTGAATATTTTTCAGCCGCCTGCTTGTTCCATACAGACCCTCAGGGGCCAAAATATGGAGTCCTCCAGCAATTTGTTGTGAGAGGTATTAAGTCCCTTCCTGAGGTTGCCATTCACCAGGAACAACGCAGCAGCCTGATGATGTGCAGCCTCTTGCTGTGAAAATTAGGATAATGAAGAACAAATGGGTTTCTATCTATAAGGGGGTTTCTTGTATGCTTCAGAAATAAGAAATACTGACATATACTTCCCAGCCAATAATGGGGTAGGCATATGAAGTTCAAAACACCCTGGTCCCTCCAAAAATCAGTGACCGCAGGCTGTGAATGGAAATTCACAGCTCAATCAACATCACGTCACTGGGGACCAACTGGGGGAAAGTGAAATGGATCTACACGGACATGTGTCCCAAAGAAAAACACTTCCACAACAGCCACATACCTGCATCTGCAAGCACAGTGTGGGAAGACTCTGAAGGCTAGGAAAGTCTTTGCTCTCAAGTAGAATAACAAAACACTTTTCTTGATCTCATCTCCCTAATTCCCTTCCTGAAATCCAAGCAGGACAGCCCAGAAGGCAGAAAGCTGCCAAAATTGTCATGGAAACAATAAAGCTTTTCTGCAAGGCACAGTGCCAGAACTGGAAGCCAGAGCTCCTGGCACCAGTGAGCAACTGTTTCCAGAGTCTTTTGCTCCATCAAGCAATAAATGAAACATGGGAAAGTGTGGGGCAATGATGGGTGCAGGGGTCTGGGTGGTGGTAGCAGAGCAGCTCATCTTCTTCCATCCCTACGCCAAGGGAAGCCAAAAGAGACAGTGCCAGGACACAGGGAAAGCTCCTCATTCCAGGTTTGGTTGGCTGCAGCACAACCAAACAGCAAGACCTTAATTTCTTATCTGCACACTTAAAGCTGTTAAACAAAGCACTAAATTGGACAGGCAACCAGAGGCATTCTTTGCTGTCTGCTCTTGTAGCACAGGAGTATGGCCCATAACCCACAGCCTCTTCTCACATTGGCAATTGGAAGTGACTGGAGGAAATCCTCAGGGCATGGCACTTTCTGATGAAGGTCCATATCCTGCCCTGTGGAAGCAGAGGTGTGCTTGGCCAGTGAGAAGGTCTCAAAAGGAGTGAGAAAGAGGAAAGAGATGTTTCATTTTTGCTGATAAGCCCAAGCATGTTCGGTCCATGGGAAATGCTAGACTATTGTTGCCCAAGTTTTTCAACTGTGAGAAAAGTTAAGTATTATTTTTTTTTAATTCCTTGGCATGTTGTGCTAGAATAAGAGAAATTTGCAAATAAAGGGGTGAGACAATGCAGCGTGACCGTGAATGAAGAGCTGGACAAGTACAGAGTTTAAAACAGCTTAGATTGTGAAGCAGCAAGAAAGAACATAAATGAAATACCCTTTGGTGGGCATATGTCGACCTTCTCTGAGAGGAGGAGCTGCTTCAAGAACCAGATAGCTGAGAAACAAGAGTTTGTCTTACCCTGTATGCCTCTCCCCTTAGTAGGTGGTTGTCTGCCATCCAGCCAGGGGAAGGGGAGGACAACTGGCTTTGGCAGTCACTCAAAAGGAAAACGCCATGTGACTCACCCCGTGCCTCCACATGAGCTGAGACTTGGTTTCTCTCATTCCTTCCATCGCCAAGGAGATGCCAGGAGGCTGGTCCCACAGGCTCCACAGCCCGAGGCTTTGGTCCAGGAAAGGACGGGCTGGAGCCATGCAGACTCCATTTGCAAGGACTGGCTCCCCAAAGGAAATCCTGTCTGCACACATCTGAAAGAATGGCTATTTAATTTGTTCTTTCTTCACTCCTATTTTTATTGTTGGCCATTTAAATTATACAAATGAGGTTTTCTCTTGTCTTGTCCCCAGAGATTCAATGCATTAAACAAAACATTAAAATAAACTCATAATCATGGAAACTCTCTAATATTTATTTATAATCTCTGAATTACTGACATTGATGCAGAAGTGGTTTCTATGTGCTTATCTCCTCTCACTGCTTATACGTCCAAAATACACAGCACACAAAAGATAAACACATTGAAACTACCCATCCATTATCACATCTGCCATGCAGAAACAAATGCAAGGAACAAATTTACAAGAAAAGCCAGTGAAGGAGACAAACACAATTATGGTGATGTGTCTCCATTGCTGTCTGATCATTAAGGATGACGGTAAGAGAATTAAGTGTCATTCAGAAGACTCTGGATACTTGGGGGCTGTTTCCAACACGGGACGCACTAGAAGCAAGGTAGAGAACCCACAGTGACCCAGGGCAAACTGGCTGGATTGTTGCCTGAGTGTAGCACAGGAGCCCCCTAGAAATGAAGGGAGGGGACACAACTGGTAAAGAAGGCAGCCAAAATACTTCCCATTTTCAGAGAAAAACAAGATGCCAAGAGCAGCTCTCAGCCACGCTTTGCAGCAGAGAGGGATAGGAGAGGATGAAGATGCCTGGTGCATCTCAGCACCAGCAGATAGGGCAGCCACTACCTGCTCCAGCCCTTCCTTTACTCTCAAGCCCCATCTTGGCCACAGTTTGGTGCTGATTTCACAGACAAAGCTGTATCCTGGCAAGGTGCTGGTGTCCAGATGCTGAGAGCCCCCCTGAGAGCTGTGAGATGGTTGCAAACTGTCTCACAGGCTCCAGCAGCTGTGGACCCCATGGAGTGTCACTCTAAACATAGCCAAAATTGTGGAAAATTACCTCTGCTATGTGTGAGTCTTGCTCTCTTCTCATGTTCCCCTTGCCCTTCATTTTTTCCTGGGAAGGGATTGCTGCAGCTTTATTCCAGGGTGGGAAGCATCAGGCCTGGTGTATCTAACCAAGGAGTCACCCTCTTTCTTGTGTTTCAAGCACCAAAACACTGACATCAACCCTCCAACACACACTGCTCAGCTAGAGCATCTTTGCAACCCTGTGAACAGCCCCAACAGCTTTCCTTCTAAGATCTTTGCATTTTAAGGCAGGGGCTGCTTTCCAGCATGCTGGCTCAACAATCTCACTTATTAAGAAGGTCTCAGCCTCCAGTTTCCATTTCTTACTGATGCTTTTAGCCACCAAAGTGACTGTTGGTCGGTGGCCAGCTGTCTGCTTGATTTGTGAGAACCCTCAAACCATTCAGCCTCACTTGCAAATTCAAAAATTCAATCAACTGCCCTTGTGGGAGTCACTCCCACAGCCACACGAAACTCAAGGGATGTTACAAGGAATGGCCAGTCATGAAAAGCTGACCTTCACCATCAATAACTAATGATGCTAAAGCTGACTCCTTAGACATTAGTGAAACTGGCTGCTGCTCCCCAGAAGATGCATTGATGCCAAGTGCACCTTGAGTGTGTATTGGCAATAAGTTACTGTAGGTACCTCTCAGTTTCTTCAATCAAAAAGCTGTCGCCCTCCTCTTTTCCCCATGGCAACCAAAGTTTAATAATCACATCATCACCTGTTCCAAATTGAGGCTGAAATACATTTTCCCAAAGACTGAAAGCTCCAGTGTTTATTAAACTGCAAATATTTGTTACTCACTCAGAGAAACATCTTCCAGGCTGCACATGGATAAATGTTCCCCTCTCCATTTTGCAGTATGGTGGGACAGGAAAGGCAGAGAAAGTAAATATTTAAGCAGCCTGCTAAAGGAAAGCCATGCTTTGAGACCCAGAAAACCAAATGCTCCACAGGTGAAACTTCCAACAAAAAAAGAGAATAAAGGATCAGGAAAGAAATATTGCATTTTGGCCTCAGGGAAGCCTTCTCTCATGTCTGCTTTTCTGGTTTTTGCAGACAAGTTGACAGCCTGAATTATCAAAGCATTCTGTGTAGCATGTACTACACAGAAAGTATTCTTATTTTGAGGCTGATGTTGCAGAAGACATCTAAGTCAGAAATGGAGGTCACCATTTGTTTCTTTGCTGTCAGCTTTCGTTACAAGAAATTAGCTACGGTGACTTCCAGGCCAGCCAGAAAAAAACAACGATGGATCTCTTAGCACTTAGAAATACGTTGCCAAGGAATCCAAAAATGAAGAACTAAAACTCTCCTCAAGATGTGACTGAGGATGTTGAGTGTTTACATTGCTTCTCCAGAACCACTTGCTTTGTAGGGTTTTTTCTAACTGCAGATTCTGGCCCAATATAAAACCTGAGGACTGGCTTTTACTCAAAAAACATGAAAAGTTGGGGCAATTATATAAATTAAAAAAATGAATTATCACAATTTTGTCTTTTAAATATTTTTACTGTAAAAGTGATGCTAATTATACAGCATGAGGAAAAAAGGAAAATTTAAAGTATAAGAACTTGCTGGAGTAATATTCAAGACCTGGGGGGGGAAAAAAACTCTATAAAGAGAGTGAAGGAAAGGAATTCTGCTGGATAGTAAGACAAGTGCCGGCCTTGAAGGGAACATAAAAAGCCTCCGATAAGAAAGTGCTCAAACAAATGTGCTACGTGGTGACACCATCTACTGGGGGCCAACAGAAACAGCTGAGTGAAGGAAAGGAATTGAAATCTGAGTAATTTGTTGTAACCAACAGACATGAGTGAATGATGTCTTGGGAAATGCAGAACTGGGTCAGGCTGTAACAGGGGACTTTTGACCCGCAGGATGCACAAAAGCATCTACGAAATCTGGAAGAGATTGGCTCCACCCCATGGAGTCTTCCTTACCTCAGACAGACAGGTGAGGGACCCTCTTCCACGGGCTCTTTCTTTGTGTAGTCTTCAAAGAAAATAACAAAGATATGTGTACATTGCTGGTGAGAACTCATGAGCCACATGCTGGCTCTTAACCTGGAAATGCTGTCTGCACATTTCCCCTCCTGCACCCAAGAAACAAAAACCTGAGAGAACATCCAACAGGAATGTTAATTACTTTTGAACTGCATCACTTTCAATTCACACAGTGGAAACAGCATGAAGCCAATTCAGAAGAAGGGTTTAAATTAAAGCATACAATACACACAACACGTCCATAAAAGCCTCCCTGCTGGACTCGCCCTCGGTTGATGGGTTTGACTTCCCACCTGCCCAATCCTTGTGCTTTTTGGTGGCTCCAAGCCTCATCTTCAGCATGCATGAAAGCACCCAGCCCCTCTGTCATGTCGTGGAGGTGGTTTCCCATGCCCTGCCTGCCCCACATCCCCAAGGTCAACACAGATATCCAACAGAAGTCTTCCTCCCAATCCCTGATCTCCCAGGCACTCCAGCTCTGCAGGCCATGGAGTTCACTTCTGCTTGCTGCAAAGGCAGTTTTCTTCAATAGGAATAGACCTCACAGTATCCTTATAAAGCATGCATATCCTTAATATTTTCCTTCCAGGTTTCATAGGCTGTGTATAGATTCCCAAACACTCACACCTTAATCCTAGAGAATTACATACTGTGCTAGGCACTGAGCAAGATAAAGCTATAAGCAATTGTAACAAGAAGACTGCAGTTTGATGTTGTCCCCTGTTAAATTGCTGGACACTAATCCAAGTTTTACCAAGACTGCTTTAAGGTATATGCCTGGAACATTTGATATCTGCATTTAATCTCCACCATCACAGATTCAGTGGCTTTTGAAGAAGTAATAAACTTCTCCCTGATGTATTTGGTCCAGAGATCCTTAAGGTGATATGAAATGAACAGGAAGCTTTCCTAGGTCTGCTGCTGCAAATCAATACCTCATTAGACATACTGAGAAGCTATTAGTACTTTTTTGACCCAAGTTTCCGTGATGGTTGTCCATGTCACTGCCCTAGAGAAACCCCAGTGTTCTGAGAGCGAATTCTGGGATGTCTGAAACGGTGGTTCATTGTATTTTGTCTTGTTCCAGGTCCATAGGAAAGAGCCCAGGGTTCCTAGCCTATCCCTGAGTTGCTCCACACAGCCATTCTGTAGGCAATCCAATTTAAAAAGTAATGTCAAATTAAAAAATCAGCTTGAAAAGATTCCAGTATTAAGATTAGTGGGTCCCTGGACTCTACAAAGAAAGGTTATTGAATTTAATTCTCTTGCTTCTGTAACATGTATCAGATAGACAAATTGAGAGGGTTTTTTTTAGAATCCAGCTCTGAAATCTAGTTGATGTCTCAGCAGGATCACTGCGCTGCATCCCATGCCTGCTCAGGAAGACTACTACATCTTAAGGAAAAAAAAGGGATTTCCACAGGGATTTGTGATGAAACAGGACAAGTCGTTCATTGTCTTTATGATGACCTGATCAGATATTGGAATCTTCATTCCATAAAAGTGGAACTTAAATTATTTACAGATGAGCTACTTCAACCACTGATTTTTGTGAGATGTGAGGAAATTCTAAGTCTCATCACATTTTCCAGCTGGAGATAAAAACAATTTGCAAAAGATTTTATGACGAATTCACAGTGATTTTGAACTGTGGCTTCTTCCCCACGCACCAGTTTGGTGTCTGTCACAGGTCAGAGACAGGGGCTTTGTTATTTGCACCAACTCTCCCTTACAGGGAGAAGGGCTTTGGCTTTATCTCTGCTCTGACATAGACTTCCCCAATACCTGAGCTTTTAAAGCAAACAGTAAAACTGGATTTTGTATGACCTTTAAACCTGCAAAATAACTAAAAAAATGTGTAGCTATGGTTCTATTTTTGTTCCAGTCATTGATGATGACTATGTTTTGCAATTTTCTGTACTATTTTTAAGACCAGCTGAAGGATGCTACTCGAGACGATATTTTGGTACTTTTCTTTTAAGATAAATAGATAGGGATAAGCTGAACTCCACAGAGCTGCATTTTGCAAACCAGAGGAAGATAAACAAAGGGCTTGTCAAGACTCTTCCCAAAGATGCTGTTTATCAGTTCCTGCAGAATCACAACAGAACACGGCTTAGTGACGCATACTTTATAATACCAATCGATAAGGTAATTGAAATATTTCATGTGCTTCTTTCAGGTTTTTCTTTTCATGAGAAATGAATATCAGACATTAAACATACTCTTTCAAAACACTTGAGAGTTGCAGCTTTTTTTTAAAATTATATAAAGCCCTGAGCCTTCTCCTGTCTTTTCTTAGCCCCTTTGTACATCTCAGGTTTGTTAAAGTGTAGTCCACTTAGAAGCCATTAGTCACCTATTGGCATATTTAAGAGGCTAACAGCTTTGAACATGTGATCCTTCTGAGCACAGAGTGTCTGGTCATACGGGATGCAGGCAGCACCAGATTACTTGGCAGCACAAACAAAAAGAGGCAGAAGGCCATTAGTGCAATTTCCCATCCTTGGTGCTGAAGCAGCCATAGCACTCGGTGCTGTGATGATGCTGGCTAACGCCAGAGCTGGGCAGACTGGTCCCCAGATGGCAAAGCACCCACTGAAACTGCTGAGACATTGGCTAAAGCACAGGTAGGATGCTCTGGCAGGCTTTGCTTACCTGTGATTCTTAAGCTCCATCTCAATCTTCTGCCTTCTCACTCTTGTCCACCAACAGGGCATTTCTCCATCATCTGCAAACTGTCATAGCAATGAGAGAGAGAGAAACTGTCAATGGTTTGGCTTCCCAGATGAGGTTATTTGCCTTCCAGATAGACCAGGAGTTTGCTCTGGTGTTGGGTCTGTCTTGGTCAATAGTGTTATCGTACTTTCTTCACTCTTTCCAGCATCACCTCTTCCGAGATGCAACAGGAACGACAGCAGTGGAACAATTTAAAATTCTGAGGTCTACCATCAGCAATTAAATATCAATAAGCACTGTTGGCTAGCAATGACTCTCACCCACAGAAGTACCTAAATCTAGGCTCTTGCAACACCTGTCCTCTTAAACTATTTATGCTTTCCTAAAACAGTCATCCCTGGTGCTTTGCCCCCCACAAAGCCCCAGCTGTGTCCGGCTGCCGGCTGAGATTTCCCAGCTGGGCACTAGGTGGCAAAACATCCCGAGAAAGGGAATTTCCCGTCTTGGCCCCTTAGATAGGGGCTGTGGGATCTTTGGGGTGTTTTTCAAATGCAGAATTTGCAAATATAAATGGATGGAGCCCAACAGAGACACAAGTTAATTTGTATTCCCATCCTACCTTCAGGCAGAGTATTTGCATATGAGCATCTAAAGCCATTTCCTTCGCCGCTGCTCTCCCGTGCACAGATTGTGGCCACAGTGCTTCAAATATGCCAACAGTGGTGCCTGATGAGAGCAGAGCCTGTCTGTTTACAAAGATATGCTGGCTCCTTGCACGGGGCACAGGATAAGTAAATGTGCAGCCCATTTTGCATTGGCAGCACCACCAGCCTCTCCCTTTGGTGGCTCTAAAATGAAGAATGAACCATTTTGTCAGTATGGTTCCCTCCCGCCTCTCCATGCCACCTGTGGCTTTCCCTTCTCCTCCTCCCACATCCCCTTTAGGGTGGAAAAGGTGCAGCTGCTGTCTTAACTAAGGTAGATCCTAGGGAGGGGCTGGAAACCAGCCCTGGTTGAACAGGAGCTCACAGGTGAGTGGAGGAGAGCCTGGCAATCTGTCCTGCGGGGCCGTGAGCGAGGATGCACAAACCCTCTTTCTGTGGCAATGTCACCTCCATTTCTATGGAGCCCAATCTCCTGGCCATAGGGGACAGGACTGCATGTGGAGGAGAGGACACCCATCACAAAGTGCCAAATCTTTCTTCTTCACTCTGAAGGGTCTCCCACCCCACAGATGCAGCCTGATCCTGCAGGATTTGTTTCATGAAGGGGAGACTCCCACTGCTCCTTGTTGCGTTCACGGGGGGGTCGAGCCTTTCTCCAAATGCATCTCCCAATCGGGTTCAACCATATCTCTTGATGGGAATCATCTCTCCTCTCCCCTTTGGTGCCAGAGCCTTCCCCTGCTCTGGAAAAGTGGATATGGAAGATTTCAGGCCATGTGAGTGACAGGGCCCAATATTTAACTGTCAGGTTACTGTGCCACCAGGCTGAACTCCCCTCTTCACCCCAGGAAGCAGCAGCTGCTTTGGCCAGTTGATTAAAAGCCGCAAAAAAAGCCAGGTCCTCAGCTCCTTGTCCTCATGATTCCCTGCTGCCAAGTGCCACCTTCTTATTCCACAGCAATCAGCCCCTCGATGGGACTCGGAGACGAAGTAGCTTCAGCTCATGAAGTGGTTTCAGTCATTTCTGCCTTCCCTGCCAAAAGCTCTCCTTCCCCCAGCTCCAAACCATCACGCACCGTGCTTCACTGTTTGGCAGGGGGCAGCTGGAATGAACCCACAGGAACCTGACCTCACAGGCTGCTTTTTCCTCCCCTTTTATCTCTCAGGATGTCAAATTCTCAACCAAAACTCTCCTGACTCTTTCCTTCTACAGCCCCTTTGCTGAAGTGCCCCATGGCAGTTTAGGGTGCAGATTTTGCAGATCATAGAGGCAATATTGGCCAAAAGGGGTGGCACCAGGCAGGATCCATCTCTCCCAACCTTGATGCTCTGCACTGCTGGTAGAATATGGATGAAGACATCCCTGTTGTCTTGCACCAGGGAAGCTGGAATGGAAATACAGCAACCCAGAGCCATGTCAAGGAGGGGATGTGGGGTGCACAGCGTGTCTGTAGCTCTATCAGAGCAAGATACTCTCGAGTGGGCACACTCAGTCTGCATCACTCATTCCCTGCAGAGCAGTTTAATCCTACGTGATGGTATTGAACAGAGATGCTATGCCAACTCCACAGCTTGGCAAATAGAGGGGGAAATGTGTTAAAAGCTGCAACTTCTGAGCATGTTCTCTGTCTGGAATCTGCCTGCAAAACAAGTCAAATTTCTCAAAGGGATTCATTATTCAAAAATATTTGCTGAATAATTTCTGTGAGTAATTGCAGGTCTGAAGCTCATATGCAAACAATTCATTAGGAGCATCCGGGCAAGGCAGCTATAACTGTGCTCAGACTGGTCTGTGTTCCCTTGCTGTGTGTGGATAACCCCACAGTCAGGCAAGAAAGGTAAATAAACTTGTTGACAAATTCATGACCTTGAAAAAAAATTAAGGGAATGGTATCGGCTTAAAATTAGCTGTTTCTACCAACTGTGGCTGAAAAAGTTTGGCAGAGAGAACTGGGCACTGAGGAACTGTCCCTGGGCTGCCACATCCCTGCACATGGTGTATGGCTCTGTCCTTCAGCTGCCCTGATGTCCCTCACAAGCAGCAAAAGCTGGTCCTCAGGCAGGACAGGGAGAGGAGCAGGAAACAAAGAAGGAGGAGCTGCCTCCACCATCCATCCCTGAACATCAAGGAAAGAGCTGTCTGTCTGCTAGAGGAGCTTGTCACAGAACTGCCATCCCTAGAAAATGTCACCAAGTAGCACTGACACTTCACATGCACGTTTGGAGAAGAAGCAGGGACCCACTGGAAATGTTTCCACAATTCAGGGCTCAGAGAGCGCACAGTAGCACTGGGCTGGGTACCAAAGTCATCACTCAGGCTCTGTTCCCTGCTGAAATCATGAAATAATAGATGTCCAATTAACTGGCAAAGCAAGATGCAAAGAGAAATATTGCTTACAGAGAGCTGGCACAGGGCCTGTGGAGTTATAATAAGAATATTTCATTTGCCTGGGCTTTAGATAACCTATTTCCATTCTCTTTCTTGCTGCCCCTGAGGCTCCTGCAAGTATATCGGTTTCTTGGAATAACTTTTCTTCTCCAGCTTATATAAAGTCCTCCCCCAGCTCCACCAGCTCAAATATAATCTCAATTACCGCTAGACTAAACACAGTCCTAAAAGCTGGTGTTAGAGACCAGAGTATCTGACACACTCAAACTGCACAGACTGCAAAAATGAGGCTGTGGTACTCTTCAAAAAGTGCCTGTGTGGGAGCAGGGAAGGAGAGCAGAGGCTATCCTGCTTCATACTTTAAAATAGGCAGAGCAGGCAAAGTTAAAGCAGGAATAGGAAAAGGAAAGAAAAAAAAACCACCCTAGGAAAAAAATTATTTGGCTGGGAAGAAGCCTGTCTCATGCTGCAGTTTCCTAAGTCAAAATAAAACCAGGGAGGTGCCAATGGGACTAGACAGATGTCAATTTACCATCAACCTACCCAGGAAGTTATTAAAATCCAGAGGCTACTGCATGCAGAAAACCTTGTGTGCAGTGCTCTGGAGTTAATACAAGGCACGTACCACACATCCCTGAAAAACACAACAGGAAAGGATCCAACTGCAGCACGCTAAGCTATCAAATACACATGAATTAGATTAAGGATAACTAACATAAACTAAAACCTCTGAACAAGGTGTCCAGCAAAATGAGATTTTCAATGGGTCAGTACCTCCCTACAGGTGCTGCAGCAGTAACCTAATTATTTCCTTAACTTGCCATGTAACCACAGCCTGGGGTAGCAAATAACTGAACCCATTCCATTGTGGCAGCCATTAACCTAAAGCTGTGTTTTCTGTAATTCTCTATATCTGCCTGGCCCAAGAGAATTTGCCAATCCTTAGAAATAAGTCAGTAGCTGTAGCCTGAGGAAAACTGGAGGCATCGAGCAGATAAGTGACTCAATGAAGATCAGAGCATGACCCAGCTGCAGAATTAAGAAGGGAAACCCCTTCACCTCAACCTTTTAGTCATATATCCCAGCCCTTGGATACAACTGCATTCCTGGTGCTCCCTGCTCTTGGGAAAGACAAGGCAAAGGTAGCTCCAAAACATTTAAAACCAGGAACTTATTTGTATTAAACTGCTATTGAAAGGGTCCAGAAACATGATCTGTCAATTCGGTTTCCTTCTTTTTTAGTATTTTTTTCCTTCTTAATCTTTTATTCTTAGAATTCTTTCATTCTTCCTACCTTCTTTTTACTCTTAAACTTCTCATTTTGCAAAATCTCTCTTTGCAGAGAACTTCACTGGAAAAAACAGGAGCTATGTCCCTAATGGGAAGGGAGCCCTTAAATTCACCTGGCCCGTTAATCCCTTCGCTGTTGGCGGTTTCCACTCTCCTGGCCTGACCACAGTGAGGAACACGAGGGTGAATGGCTGTGTAGATGCCAAAGTGTTAAAAGCCTTCCAGCCCAAACTGCTGATAAGCCTGTGCTGCACAGCAAGAAAAACACATTGCTGTGATGTTGCATCCACAGCCCTGCCTGTGCGTTAGGAAGCAGCAAACCACAAAGAGGCTGACGTTGCATAGGTGCAAATCTCAGAGCTGAACTTCTCTGCAGTCTGGCCTGAGACCTTGTACACGTGTTCATCTACTCCACATCCCTAGCAGGAGGTGAAGGGAAAACCACCCTCCACCCTCATCCCAGCTCTTTTTATGTTCTGCTCATGTTAAGAAGCAAAAGCATGGAACCCAGCATTTTTCCAGACAAGTCCCATTGACGTAAGTCAAGAATCTCAGAGATTTGATGCAGGTAATCATGGAGTTTTCTTCCCTATCTGTGCCAGAGTGTGTTTAGGAGGCACAGAAGATATGTCCCAGGTTGTGGCTGCATTTGCTGAAGAAGACACGGCTTTACTTTCCCATAAATTCAACCCCAGTTGCTTATGTCAATGCTGTGATCCTAAAGGCAGCTTTACAGCACCCAAGGCAAGCCCAGCTCCAGGCTGACTGCAGGAGTGGAAACACTACAGCTGTGAAACAGCTCTGAGCCAGAAAATTCCTCCTAAGAAGCTAATTCCAGCCCCAGGGCTTTTGGGATGGTGCTGGTGCCTGCCTGGTGCTACAGTGGGTTCTGCAGACACAGCCGCCCGCTCAGAGCTGCTCCAGAAATCTTGGAGGGGTTGATGTGAGCTCAAGATTTTACTCGGTAAAGTGATGACAGAGTGAGAAAGAAAACACAGGACGCGGCTGGGGAGTGGAAGATGTTTCCTCTCTGACAGCACCATTCTGGGAGCACAGCAAAGCCCCAGTTCTCACCAGTGAATTCTGGTGCAGGTGCAAAGAGGCAATCGAGTAACTGAAAACACAATAAGGCAGCCTTTTCCTGCCTTTTCTTGACATCATCCTTTCTCAAACCAAACACTGTTGTTCTTTCACAGGGGGAAAACATCCCCCATTGCTTTTGACCAAACAAGAAAAGAAGAAAAACAAATCCAAATCCAGCTCATGCTATCTTTAGGTTACTCTTTAAAAGGGACTGAGAAGAGTGATGTCTTGATGCCACATTGTCAAGTCCTCCAGCTGCAGTAGCACAATGACCTCGGAAACACCTTGTCAGGGTCAGGCAGCCCAAGCCAAACGTGTGTTTTCCCATTTTTACTGGCAAGGCACCAGATCCTGGAGACAAATGCATAGTGTCTAACTCCTAGAAGGCAGAACATTCGAAATTGAGAGGAAAACCAGGTTGTCTCCAGCACCTTGCCCACATGCTGGTCCTTCACCAGCACATTAACTCCATCCTGATGGGATTCCTCCTGCCATTGCCCTTGACTCCCAGTCCTACATGAATCTACAGAAGGGCCAAGAAAGTAGCCTATAGAAAGTAGCCAAGAAAGACTTTCCTTGTGGACACCCAAGTGGCACCACAATCTCTGCAGTATGGTAAAAGCTTTGTCCAAAGCAAACACCATCAAAAAATAAAAGCCAAGAAAAACAAAAATGTCAAGTTCAGAGTTAAGAACAAAGCAGCCAATTGCCATGTGCTCTCACACCAAAGGCATCACTGAAAGGAGCAAGTCAGAGTATTTAAGCAAATTGTTCCTGCAAATAGTCTGTTTCTGGCAACTATCCTGTATTGGAAATTTCCTTCAAATCAGCATGGCCAGAAAAAAAAGAGCTAACAGTGACAACAGGAACCTAATCTATACTGAAAGTTTTTTCCTGTATACTGGAGGGGAAAAAAAAAAACAAAAAAAAAGAAAGGGAAAAACAAAAACACCTTGTCCCTTGTCATCAATTTCACCTAAACTGGCAAACTCAGGAGCTAGATTTCAGCTAGAATCTCAATTCCAAAGGCAAGCTTTGCAAGCAGGATGTTTTCCTGTTACAAATAAAATGAAAAGCATTAATCCCAAACCTACAGACTTTCTAAAAGTCAGGAACTGCATCCAAGCACACAGACCTTTTGCTAAGCTCTAAAAAATGTAATAAATGCAAAGTGCAACAGGATCTGGAACCTGCCCCAACATCTTGAATTCACATTCTAACTTGCTGATGAAAGATGGTTTGCATCTTATTTTAAACAGGTTTGCTCCCAGAAATCATAGCCTGGAGTCACGGCTGTGCTGGGGCACCCAGTCCCAACCTGGTTTTGGCACGTGAAGGGGACCTCACCACGCAGCAGCCTCATTTTTCTGCTCTGCCTCTACCTGGTGCTGTGGGGTGGAATAGAAATATGGCTTGTCCTGGTCTTACAAAGGGCTTTTGTTTTAAGGCTGGCTTCTAGCACACTCGTTTTCCCCAGAAAAAGCTGTGTATGTGATGCAAAATCAACCTGAGAATCACCTTGACTCAGTAGTACCTGTGGAATAACGCTATGACTTCTACTGCCCACCCTACACTACAATCTTTCCCCCGTTGCAGCTGGCAGGTCTTGGAAGAAAAAACGATGCTATTTTGAGAATCCAAAAAAATCCAGAAAGCTCAGATTTGAGGCAGCTAAACAAGAAGAGGAAAAAACAACATGATCCTTATTCCATCATTTTGAAGCAGGGATTTGTTCCCAGCCCCATGAACCAGGGACTTGCCCTAATTCCTGTATCCACGCATTGCAAATTGACTGATGCATTCAGCAGCTGTGTCTGCGTGTGCTGGGTTTGCTCTTTGGCTGCTAATGGTAGATTGAAGAAGGAAAAAAAAAAAAGCAAGCAGGCTCAGGGATGCTCAGACACAGATGCTGTGAGAGCCTGACTGTCCCACCCCCACGACAACACCTGCCTTCACCTGGTGGTTGCACAGCACAAGCATTCCCAGGACACAACGGGGGGTTGTTTAGGAGTGACCTTCCTAGAATTGTCAATCCGTTGCAGCATACTGATTGTCATCACCAAAATGATCCTCTCCTTGTAGGAAACAGAAGGCCATCACTTGCATATATTTCACCCTATCAAAATATTGGGGTTTTGTTTAAACATTTCACCTGATTGATTCTGACACCTGACTTTACATACACATATGTTCACAACATGCATACGAGACACAAGTAAAGATAATCAAGAAAGACAAGTCTAGGTCTTCCTGACTTGATGCAAGAACCTCTATTCAGCAGTCCTGCACACCCAGAGTACTATTGAGCAGCTGTGTTGCACCAAATTGGGTCCCCACTGTGCACAGCATTACCCATCATGTGGGAAATGCTTATATACACTGAGTTAATTGATTTCCCGTTAGCTAAAGGTCAGTGAAGTCTTTGTAAAAAGCTTTATACTCTCAGCATGTTCATTCTAGGTGGCAAAAACTTGTGATTTACCAAGAACTAAAACGTATACAGTCTGAAATCAATAAGGCACGCGAAGGATGTGGGAGGAAAAAAACCTGGAGGCAGACAGAGGCGGCCAATACCATGGGAAAGGTCATTGACACCATCTGTCCTGCACTTCCAACCCTCACGTAGGTGTTGCCCTGCTTGCAGGGCCTGAGAGCTGGTAAAGCTGCAAGTCTTCCTGTCCCAACACAGGCAAGGAGCACCTTAGCCCACTGCTATTTTTGGTCTGCCTCTAAATGACTGCTTGCCCGGTCCAAGCCTACAAGTCCCACCACCATTCACGAAGGCACATCTATTTCAAATAATCTGACCCTGCATCCTGTATCAGAACCATTCCGGTTTGTCCGCTGTATTCTGATAAGCTTTCACCATTTATTCAACTACTCCTTCTCTCCTCTACTTTGGCCCCTGCTCCTGCCCCTGGAAAAGCAAACAGGGCAGGTCTCCACGCTGCAGCAGATGGCACTTAGTTTCTCAGCAGCCCCTCCTGCTCATCTCAGCATTTACCCACTGTGTTGCAACCACAATTTTTTTGCAGATGCCCACATCCCCCCCCCTCCTTTTTGTCCTTCAGAAATGCATCCCCAGCCCTGCTCCACTCCCTGCTGACCACTCTTTTGGCTGTCGCTGTATTTTCGACACATGTCTTCTTGGCTCTTCTCTGTCCCCCTGCACTCCTCCCATGTTTTCCACGGAGACATGTCCAGGGTCCAAACAAAACAAAAGTCAATCCCAATGGCATTTTCTTCCAGTCATTTTGAATTCCTGCAATGACACAGAAATAAACAGTGAAACTGCAGCTTCTCTGCCACAAAATGTGGCTCTGCCAAAGCTGCGTGTGATCCATCTGCCTGGGGGATAAAACATGGGATTTGAGAAGGCACTGCCTGGTGGGTCAGGAGAAGTCTCTCTCGCTTGTTTAACACATGGTGTGGGCAGGATTGGGAGTATTTTGATAGTGGTACAGTCTGACACCCGGATTTGGCACAGTCTGAGGATGAGACAACATTGCAAACCCCTTCATTAGGTGAAAAGCAACCGCCTTGTTAATGCTTACTGTCATCTCTGGTGGCTGAGCCCCCTCTGCTCAACCATAGCCAGCATTTTCTAAGATAAAGACAGTCAATATTTTTGGAGGGATGGATGCTCTGCACCTCACTTGCATCCCAAGCTGCCTTGAAACCAGCCAGGGATGGAGCAGGACAGCAAGCTGTGACCTCTGTGCATTTCCATAGTTGAATTTTGCCCACAGACCCATACAAGCCCCTGAGCTTTCTGAAAGGTAAATACTTCTTGAATCAATACAGACAGCTTTCATGCCAGCAGCTTCCAGACTCACCCTGCAGTAAGAAAAGTCTGGACTGAGGTGGTTTTGCATGGCTTTCATTGCCAAATCATAGAATCATGGAACGCTGCAGCCCTGTCTTCCACCACTCCCACCCAAGGCACTGCTCCTCCTGGAGACCTCCCGTGGACACAGCTCACACTCAGGAACCCTCCAGAAAACGTGCATCTCCCACTCCCCCTTCATGGGGGACAGACAGAAGGCAGCTTCAGTAACTCACCAAAGGGCTTACAGTAAATAATTAGCAATGCTGCTAATTAAAAACACGCTCCTCATCTCTGCTGTGCAATTTGAGGGGAGCATGGTTCATCACGAGTCCTTGGGTTTGTAACTTCTGTATTTACATCAGCCCCTGTGAAAGAGAAACTTCTACTGCCCTGCACCCCACCACAGCCATGGGGCCACCATCCCTCTCCAGACCTCCTGGTCTAGATGGCAATGACACCAACACCTGAAAAACTGAAGAAATTAAAAGCAATAGTCTTGAGGTATAAATGGTGAGCAAAGACTGCCAAGAAGCTCGTTCATCTGCTCTGCTTCCTCTCTGGGGCAGTCTGACAAAACTACTGCCCCCTTCTCCATCAGCACCTATAGATTATTTTTTAAATCATCTGTTTTGCCAGAGCCTTTGGTGTTCTGTGGCAGCAATTAATTCTCCGGTCTCAATAAAAGGCTCACGAAGAAACAAAAAGCCTGCAGAAAGGTGATCACTCTCCGTCGAATATCACAATGGCTTTCTTGAGGGGCTTCCAGGGCCTCAACTGTCAGGTTTGTTCCTGAATTTGGAGCATTTGGTTGGTCTGTTGATGGTGAGAGGCCAAATCCTTGCACCCTGCCACTGGCAAACACTCACATTGCCCCCCACTGCTGGCAGGCACTGGCCCCCGGGCAGAAACATAGTATGAAAAAGATGCTGAGGTTGTGACCCAAAGCCTCCCAAGGCAAGGAAACACCTTCTTCAAGTGAGGTATAGTTGTATTTTCTGAGCATTGAAGAGCAAGAACACCCAGGTTTAGAGAGGTTTGTGCTCAGGATGCCCAAACCCACAGCCAGAGGGGTTTTGGTGTGGAAACTTCCCCCCTTGTCGAGGGTCTGGCTTCTGATCTCGCACATCCCCACAGCAACCAGCTACTGCTTCTTATCCATTTCTTATTTTTTATAAATATTTTATTTTAAGCCAGCCCTGAATGAGATAAAATCACAAAAAGCAAAGACAAAGTGGGGTTGCAGGGCTGGGAGAACGTCAGGTCACTGCAGCCAGCCCTGCAGGAAGGCTGCGGGGGCAAAGGGAAAGGAGCTTCATGTCTTCCAGGGAAAAGGCAGCAGGGCCTGATTGCCAGCAGTGAGCTGGCAGGCAGAAGGAGGGGGAATCACTCACTTTTTAAGTGTATTCACACCCCTCGTATTCCAGCCCTTCACAATCCGAAGGCTGGGTATTACCTGCAACACAGGTTGCACAAATAGAAGCTCCTGCTGAGTGCAACAGCCTGGCTGCAGGCTTTGGCTGGGCTTTTCATTCCGTGACGGGAATCGGCGCTGCCAGCGGGTGTAAGAGACAGCCCCCCACTGCTGCAGGAGCCAGCCTGGGGAGAGCAGCAGCAGCAGCAGCGCTTGTCAGAGCCCAGGAACAGAAAATGGGTTTCAGATGGGCCACCATGGAGCGGTCGCACAGCCTCAGCTCCCACAGTGCCTCGCACAGACACGGCAAACCGCAGCGAGAGGCTCTGCCAGCCCCGTGACCTGCTGAGCATCACTCCCATCCTGGCACAGGGCTCTCCTATCACCTCTGTCTTGGCATGGGGCTCTCTGACAGCTACCTGGCTGCTGCAAGGATAAAGTTCCCCCTCCACGGCCCAAGGTAGGTCCCTGATATGATTTAACCAAGAAGAACTGCATTACGCCTGCTCCAGGCCGAGTGCCACCCACCATCCCCAGCTCTTCCCCAAGCAGGCAGGTGATGATGCCTTTTAAATCCTGATTTTTTCCCCCCTCCTGTCCTTGCCTGGAGAGTTCACAAGCAGGACCAGCGGGAGCAAGCCCTCAAGTTCAAGCAATGCAACTTGTTGGTAAGTCACCACACTCCACACCCTCCCTGGCACCGTTTTGCACCACAGCCACGCAGCACCCTGCCAAGTCACCGGCTTTCTCCGCAGGCTGCTGCAAAGGTCCAGCTTACATAAGAAGGAACAAACTGGCTTTTCTTTGCCCCCTTTCAATGCTGCCATTCATGCCCTGCCCTCCATCCTCCCAGTGCCACCTTGAGTGATGCAAAACTCACAGCCAAAACACTTCATCTCACATATTACCCCACGGCAACTTTTTGTCATCTGTGGGCAATGAGTCTACAATTTTATCCCCCCTAAAGCACAAGTGAATTAAAGAATTAAGGCAAAAACTAGAGAGATGCAAAGGTATCCATGTGTTAAGGACACTCTGTCTCCTGGAAAAGCCATGTCACTGCTCAAAAAGCAAAGAGCTCTGAGGCCTGATGATCCCTCCCCTGGTGCATGGGGCCAGGTCACATGCGTCACACGCGTCACACCATAGGGGTGAATCTGGCATCAAACATCAAGGGGCCAAATCTGCTCAATGGTTGTATAAAAGCTTTGGCTCCAACGCTTAGCAAGCACTAAATCTGGTCTCAGTTCTACCCAGCTGGAAACACCTTGGTCAAATCCCAGGTTATTTTTGCATCTGTACATCAGTTCTGCCTGAGACTCTGTGCTGACTTTGGCCAAGTGGTCAACCCCAGGGAAAAACAAGCCAGGGGGAACAGGATGTAACTTTGCAGGCTGAGCACGAAATGACAAAGCCAGGTTTATTCAGGCACAAATAGGACACTTCAAAGCATTTTCCTATCCCTTATAAAATCAGTGCTAGCATCATAACCATCTACACTCCAAGGTTCTTAGTCTTCTTCTGACTTCAGGCCAGCATGGATGCACGCTGCCTGCCTTTTCCAATCCTTCTGCCACCATTTGTCAAATACCAAATTCCAGCTCCTTCAGGAAACCAGGGGAGAAGGAAGCATGGCTGGTTTAAGTCTTTGTCCTTCTTTGCCCCCCCCCCCCACTTTTACATCATCAGAAAGGAAAGAAACCCACAAAAAATGCACATTCCCAAAGCCAGAGGCTCCATCCAAGTTCTGACAACGCAATGGTCTTACCGCAAAGCTCAGCGCGCCTGGATCCCCTTTGACTTCTTAACAATACATTCACAGCGGTGGAAGGGTGGGGAGGGAGGGCGTCAAAGGAGAAGAGCAGCAAGAAACAAACTATTTTGAACCCAGAAGCCATCCACTGCAACGTGAAGCCTCTCCCTCTGAGCTTTACGGCTCCTCCCAGCAAGCACTTTGTAGCATGTCAATGGGAAATGAGGAGAGAGCCAACAGCATCCAGTGTGTCGGTCGGGTACGGGTCTACAAATGCTATAATGTCTGAAATGCCATCGCAGGCTGGACTCAACGTGGTGAAAGAGGGAAAGCACAGAAGACAGTGCTCAGTGGCATCATGCCATCCATCCATCCTCCTGACTGCAGTCATTAGGGAGGCTGAAGAAGCCATGGGGATGCAGGTTGCTTGCAGGCAGCTCACAGAACCTCGTATATGGTGTGGTTTGGACCTTAGCATGATGACACAGGGTGGTATCAGCACATGATTAGCACCGCTAATTTAGCCCCCTTATCCAGCTTTGGATGGAGAGAGAGGAAAGAAAGCAGTGTATTCAAAGAATTGAGGGTACCCTCAGCAACTTTGCTGATGACACCAAGCTGTGTGGAGCGGTCGACACGCTAGAGGGAAGGGATGCCATCCTGAGGGACCTGGACAGGCTGGAGAGGTGGGCCTGTGCAAACCTCATGAAGTTCAACAAGGCCAAGTGCAAACACAGGCTGAGCAGAGAACAGATTTAGAGCAGCCCTGAATAGGACTTGGGGTGGTGGGAGATGAGAAGCTCGACGTGAGCTGGCAACGTGCGCTCGCAGCCCAGAAAGCCAACCAGATCCTGGGCTGTATCACAAGTGTGACCAACAGGGTGAGGGAGGGGATCCTACCCCTCTACTCTGCTCTCATGAGACCCTACCTGGGGTTCTGCGTTCACTTCTGGTGTCCTTAGCACAAAGAATCCAGAGGAGGCCACAGAAAGAATCAGAGGGCTGGAGCAACTCTGCTATGAGGACAGGTTGAGAGAGTTGGCCTTGTTCAGCATGGAGAAGAGAAGGCTCCAGGGAGAACTTAGAGCAGCCTCCCAGTACTGAAAGGCGCTGCAGGAAAGCTGGGGAGGAGCTCTTTATCAGGGAAAGCAGGGACAGGATGAGGGAGAACAGTTTTAAGCTGAAAGAGGGGAAATTTAGATTAAATATTAGGAAGAAATGTTTTGCTGTGAGAGGGGTGAGACATTGGCACAGGTTGCCCAGAGAAGTGGTGGCTGCCCCGTCCCTGGAGATGTTCAAGGCCAGGTTGGATGGGGCTTTGAACGACCTGATCCAGTGGGAGGTGTCCCTGCCCACGGCAGAGGGGTTGGAACTGGATCGGCTTTAAGGTCCCTTCCAACCCAAACCATTCTATGATTCTATGAATCACAACACAGCTGTGGGTGAGGAGGCAGCAGGGTGAGCTGGTGTCACCAGGAAACATCGGCCAAACACTGGCTGGAAAGGCAGGAAGAGACAGGACCAGATCAAGAGGTGCAGAGGAAGCAGCTGGAAGGAAGTTTGCACGGCATCTGCACTACGGTCCCAGCCACCCACGTCTACACATACTAATCATCAATTAAATTCAAATTAAAAGAGAAAAAAATAAACACTCTGCAAAGAGAAGAGCTGAAAACATTCATGCTGTATCTTTGAAGAGGGAGATGAACCCACCCTGAGGAAATGTAAATGCAGCAGGAACCAAGAGACTCGAGGGATTACTCATTACAGGAGACGAGATTCTCAACATCTTTCTGTTTTGCAGCAATTAGCTGGTAACTGGAAAAAAAATTGAATAGATCAACACTTTTCTATTATTAGTTTTAAATAATGACTCAGAAGTAGGCACTTCCTTTTTCCTCAAGCTGTGAAGAGCCAAGCACCGAGACCCTGATCATGGCTTCGGGCTCATTTAAACTGCAAATATCTCTGCAGAAATTACAGGAGGGTGGTGCGAATACAACGAGAAACAAACCCTTTGCTTCAAGCATAACTACTAGCAATTACCTTTCATTTATAGGTTAAAAAGCTGGATACAGCGCATTCACTAGGAAGAGCATGCAATCCCAAGAAGATGTACGTGTACAGAGGTTGGGGAAGCAAGGAGAGGGAGGGGAAAGTCCCACCTGCTGACGGCCTTGGAGAGAAACTGAGTAAAAAGCCAATATAAAGAAGTCTGCCCAAAGCACAAGGCCACCTCCCAAGGCCTGACCCTGGACCTTAATCACTGATACCATCCACAGCCAGGGGAAATAATTAAGCATTTCAGCTCCAAAAGAGCTGTCTGCTCAATCTGCTAAGCAGACAGTTTTTGCAGAGCAATTCAGAGAGGAAAAAGAGAAGCAGATTCAGCTGACGAGACACAAAAATCTCTCTAAAAGTGTTAATTTCCTTTGGGAAGCAGCCCACATGCTCCTAGCACAGTGGGCAACCATCACTCCTGCAGCAGGTCTCAGCAAAGCAGATGATTAAATCTGCATCAGTCATTCAGAATAAACAGAGGCACAGTGGATGAGGATGCAGTGGTACAAGCAGTACCTGGTACAATGAAAACAAATGAACTTTGAGTTCACCCCAACGCCCGCTGATTGAAGGGAACATTTTGGATCTTCTTCCTCCAAGTATAAGTATCTGCATCCCTGCCACACCCCTTTAAAGTGTGCATAGGAAAGAGCACACAGCATAGTTCTCAAGGAACCTGCACTGCACACAGCAGTGATCTGGCCAAGGGGCAGCACATCTCTGCCCTGTCTTGTAACTGGCTGTCATGTGATAGCCTGCGGTTCTGCCTAAGCTACCTGAAGGAAAGCTGGGGAGAGACTTTTCACAAAAAATGTGATAGGACACAGGGGGAATGGCTTTAAACTGGAAGGAAGATTTAGATTAAACATTAGGAAGAAATCCTTCACAATAAGGGTGGTGAGACACTGGCACAGGTTGCCCAGAGAGGCTGTGGATGCCCCATCCCTAGAGTTGCTCAAGGCCAGGTTGGATGGGGCCTTGAGTAGCCTGATTCAGTGGGAGGTGTCCCTGCCCATGGCAGGGGGGTGGAATTGGATGATCTTTAAGGTTCCTTCCAAACCATTCCATGACTCTAATGCAGTGTGAAGCCTGGATGCTGATTTCTGGACAGCACATCCATCCAAGAGCACACTCTGCTCATCCAGGTTGGCCACAACCCCCAAGAACTTCAGGTATCATCCTGAAACAGGACATGTCATAGGAGATGCTCCACATTAGCAAAGCACACAGGAGCTGAGGAGCCTCAGCTTTTTGGAAAGAGCAGCCCCACCACCACCTTGCTAAACAGTGAAGCAGTGCAGAGGCCGTGTGCTGGTCACCTGCATGTCCTGAATCACCCCATGGGGCTTGGCATCAGCGCTCCCAACCGTCATTTCCTTCCTGAGACCCCAGTGCCATACTCACCAGCCACGAGCAGCACATGTCACCAGAGCACTGCTGCCCTTCCAGATGGCCCATCCCATCTGCCTTCAGCCCAGCTCAGTGACCACCAGCAAGACACGGCTGGTGAAGGCATCACCCACAAACCCAGCTTCCAAAGAGACCGGAGTACTCTGCAAACCTCAGACATGCAAAACAGCAGCCCTGAGACAACACACAGAGGCAGGTGCATCATTTCTTGGGGTTTTCTTTGACTTTTTTTTTATTCCTTCCCTTCCTTTGCCACGACACACACTTCGTATTAAATATCTTAAATATATTAATTTTAAAAAAGTATTAATAAAAAGCTACTGAAGGACACAACTGGCAGAGTGACTGAGGGCAGCGACCCACTGCAAAATATGGGATATTTTGAAAAACAGAAAACAAATGATAACAAAAATCCTGGCTTTTTTTTTGCATATGCGCAGCTGGCTGGAATACCCTGGACTCTGGCATTATTGCAAAAATGGAAGGGGAAGCAGTAGAAAAAATATATTCCATTGTACCAACCTGTATGGGGAAGGGAGTTAAGAGCAAAAATGAGGAGGCTTTAAACATTTTTGGTATTTCAGATGTTCCCTCCCACACCCACCACCCAATCACTTTTAGTCTTTGAGCAAGTTTTCTGGCTTGGGGTAGCCAAAGAGTACAAAATCTGCTTCATAAAGCTTGTAGAGCTGCTGCCTCCAAGCCAGTGGGATTTTGGCAAACCAGTCATCTTCCCAGCTGCTGGCAGTCCTGTTCCTGTAGCTGGGGGGGAAGCGAAGCAGCCTGTCCACTTTGAGAAGCTGCAATAGATAAGCAGCATCCTCATCCAGCGTCTCCAGCTTCCCAATGAAATCATAGTCTATCTGGCACGGGTGGCACAGCCGGTAAACCTGCCTCCAGTGCTCGTTGAAGGGGGCCAACTTTTCTGTCCTGGGATCCAGTAAGTACTGGATGAAGTCAGAAAAGGAGACTTTGAGGCCTGCCCCGAAGGCCTCACTAACAGAGGTGGGAAGGTTGGTATGGTTGGAGTACAGCTTTAGCATGGGGATGGCAAAACGCCGGTAGAACTCCTCATTCTCCAGCTCAAACTTGCTGCGAAAGGCAGAGATGAGGCGGACAAAAGGGTCTCGTACAAAGAGGAACTTGGTGTACTTCTTCAGCTTGATCTTCATGAGGTGCCGGGAGAACTTCCCATAGCGGCGCCAGAATTTGTTGAAGGTCAAGTGGGTGCTGGTGTTGTGGACGTGTTCCCGAGGGATATCCAGAGGGTTCCGGTACGGGACCCCCTGGTCTAGTAGGCTCTCACTTAGCACAATCATCACCCGTTTCCAGTTGGTGCAGGCCACCTTGGGGACGTAACAGTAGATGATGCCGTGGCGGTCATCCACGATCAGGTGATTGAGCTCATAATTTGGGATGTCATCAAAGGAGCGTTCCTTGGTAGGGAAGGTGAAGCTGGAATTGGCACAAAACTCCCGCAACGTTCTCTGTCTCTCTACCTGTAATTTCTCTTGGTCCAAGCTGTTTCTGGCATTGTGGGTAGACCAGTCATAGCCCCGCACGTTCTCCTCCAAATTGCTCACCACAGGCTTGCTGGAGCCCTGGATGAGTAACTGCTCTGTCTTTCGGGAGATAGAGCTGTTCTGTTTCAGGCTCGAACTAAGAAGCTTTGCCAAAAATTCATCCACATCTGGCAAGGCTTCCCAGTCTTCACCTGCCGTGATTCCTGGGATGGCTCCTGCGGAATGAGGCCTGGAGAAGGACGTATGCAGGTAGAAGTGAGCTGTTCCCACATTGTCCCAGTACACAATGATCAGGAGGATCATGAAGATGGAGACCAGCACCACAGAGAGACGGAGGAGCCGTGCTTTGGTCATCCTGACACCTACTGTGATAG
This sequence comes from Dromococcyx pavoninus, assembly GCA_033558185.1. Lineage (NCBI taxonomy): Eukaryota > Metazoa > Chordata > Aves > Cuculiformes > Neomorphidae > Dromococcyx > Dromococcyx pavoninus. Next base: position 326,032 of record JAUMJL010000447.1, read on the forward strand.
CTGGCTTTCACCTGGATTCACCTCCAGCTTGCAGAGCAAGGCTTGGGATCCAGCATGGTGCTGCAGACCAGGAGCCTGGAAAGGTACCAGAAAAAAAAGTTAGTTGAAACCTTAAACACTCTGGTTTGGAGGAATGTCCTTGCACAATAAAGATTCATCACGAGGCTGACCATCTGTTTCCGCATGGGGAAAGCTTTGAGTCTGAGGTGTTTATGAGGTACCTGAAAGACCCCACAGAGAAGAGCTGACTGGCCAAAAAGAGGCATAAGGTGTTGCCATTTCACCAGTTCTATAGCAATTATAGTTTTTTAATCAATCTTGAGTTTTTAAAGTCAAGTGATTTCAAGAGAAGCTCTGTTTTCATTTTAAAAATTAATAAAATATAAAGATTTCAGGCCTAGAGTTTACAAAGGGAATTCTGAGAGTATTAAAAATACAGCTATATACAGAAAGTATGTAGAGCCAACTACCTTTCAGATCTCTTTGATTTTTAACATATCTCACACACAACAGGAAAAAAGAGGGCTCAATCCATAATTTTAGATCGTGGTATCTCACTGCCTTCTCATCTCCCCCTGAAGATGCTCTGTACCACTGAGCTGAAAACAAAGTACTTTACTGAAGTCATAAATACATAGCTGAAGATGCCATTGCCTCAGTGACTAAAGCAAGCCCCTGTCGAGAGAAATCCACTGAGCTGAATGCAGCACCTTAACTAATCTGTGGAAGGAACCCAGTAGATGTCACCTCCATGACCTATCTTGGTAGCTACTTCATTTTGTCAAGAACAGAGAGTATACAAACAGTTTTCCTACAAAAAAACCCAAAGAGACACCGCCCTGATAAGAGCCACACATCAATAAAAATCTAAAGGAACAATTGCTTTTAACTGAACAATTCCTGAGATTAAGGATGCTCTGCTAAATCTTTGTCCATGTTCAGACTCTCGAGTCAAGACCTCTTTCCCTGGTTTATTTATATAACATTTAGGGTTTTTCACTTCAACAAGTCCCATCTTTTCACTGCTACTTGCTTCCCTCTCAGTCTCTTTCCACAGCAAGCTCCTAAAGGGAGATCAGTCTCCCCACCCTGCTGCATGTTTTCTGGTCCAAGGCTCCACACACAGGCAGGATGGCAAACCAGCCTTGTTCTCTCCCCACGTTATCAAGGAGCCAGCACTTTGATACAGGTGAAACAATAAAGGGGAGAACAACACAGTGAAGTGAGGAGCAGGTACCTGGTATTTTTAGAGAGAAGCCAAGGTCTGCTGTTTTACAGCCTCTCTCTGCGAGATCTGAAGTCAAAAGACAAGCAAGAAAGAGTCATTCCAGTCTTTCCTTCCCTCCAAGTGGAGTCCAGACCCTGATTATAAACACAGTACAGCACCTACAGGCAGGAAACAAGAACTCCCCTTTCTGCAGACATCCCCATCCTTTCTAACACTTCAGAACAAACCCTACACACACCAGCTCTGAAAACAAAGCCACTTCAGGGCAAGCTGCCCTTAAAAAAGCTTTTCAAAATGAAGACTGGGTCTCCTTTCCTCCTGAAACACAGAGGTTACTCCTCAGGTAGTTCACACACCACCCTTAAACACTAATCCCACCCTGTACAGGGATGCAAAGAACCAGAGTCCGGATACTTGGTGGTGCTGAACTCTATCATTCCCAGGGGAAATGTGCTCAGCACCTTTGAAGCTCACAGAAGCCTTGCATTGAATGACTCAAAGAGCTGTGCTCACGCCTCAGGGATGCCAGATTTTAACAACCAAAGTTCTGGTTTCAAACACTAGATCCAAAGCATTAGAGCAGAATTTAGTAACAAATAGGAAAAACACCAGACATAGTTACATATCAAAGTATCACCTCAGCTTGTCCTGAAAGACATAAAATGCAAAACCTAAGGTTTAGGGGTTTTCCACTCTGGTGTATTTATTTATACTTCAGAGGCAGCGAGAGCCAGAAATTCAGTGAGGCTGTAGCCTAATACGTGGCTCTGCACTGCAACACCAAATGCTGTGTTTCCTGGAGCCAGGCTCTTATTCTACATCTGAAGAGCAGCTGGAGGAATTGCAGACATAACACTTTGCACTCTGTGGAGCAAGAAGCAGGTATTACTCAGCAGTAATTTTCTACATTTAGATAGACAAGATTGAGGATGAAGCAGATCTAAGAAGAAACACCCAAAGAGATGAGAACGGAGCTAAAGAAGGGGCAAATTACATATGTGCGTCAGCACTTCAGGCCAAGCATCTCAGTCCAACAGCAGAAGATAATGGAGTGACACTGCCAAGCCTGCTGCTTGGCACACTTCTGGGGTTGCATTTTGTCTGAATCTGTTCTGGTTTTCAAGCCCTTTAGCTGCTCAGGGCAAGGATTCCTTCCTATTCTGGATGAATAGGGTGCCCACAGCGCACATAATCCCCAGCGCACTGGGTGTCCAACACTGCTTGAAACCTTTAGGCTGGCTGGAACGCAGCAAGCCCAGAAAGCTGCACGGAGCATCCCTTTCTGCCATCCCCACAGCCAGCAGCTTCCCCAGCTTCAGGCAGTGCAGCAGACTGCTGGCATTCTTGTAAAGCTCTCCCACCTCAGTGGGGACAGACCACCCTCTCAGCAGCAGGAGCAAACGAGGCGCTGTGTGTGACACACACATTCCTCAGGCAAATGGAAGGAGGGCTCTTTGTCAAAGCCACCACCATAACGTAGCTTTACCAAGCGCAGCCCAAGGGCTCCAGCCTGCTTTCCAGGACACAGCATGCAGGCAGCGTTTGGTTTATCCAAGACACACAGCAGAGAGCAGAATCGAAATTACTCTGCTTCTATTAACTCTATCAGAGCCAGAGAGGAACCCTGGAAGAGAGCAATAATGCAGTTTAATTCCCCCTCACAAGAAAAATGCTGCAGAAAACAGACTCACTCTATTGACTATGATACATCCTCTTCCTGACCACTTCATAAAAGATGCCACACTGAAAGCACAAATTAGAGGTCTCTGTGCACATCAGACAGAATGCGCCTCCATCCTCCCCTTGCCAGAATCAAAAGGAAAAACCTCCAGGAGGAGCCAAGAATTTACATTCAAGTTTAACCCAAAGCCACCAGCCAACAAGAACGTGCACCAGGAGCCACACAAAGCTGCTTCTGTGACATGACGCTGGCAAACTGGGAAATGGACCAAATGCTATAATCATCCTGCAGAGTCCCCTGAGCAGCCATCCCATGATCATCTCCAACCTCAAACCCGGCCTCGGCAAGAACCAAGGACTCTTCTCCCCATCCCAGGCCTGACAATGACACTGAGGTCCGAGGTCACTTGGTTGCATCCTCTCCTGTCACAAGCTGTCATGACAAACAACCACCTCTCAAACTCTCATTTAAAACCAGAAAGGAGGGATGTGTTCCCAGTGCTCCTATTGCAAAAGTACTGCAGATGCAGCTCTTCAGGGACTTGAAAGCCTTATTTGTACCTCACAGCCCGTTTGTAACTGCTTGTTCTCAGGGCAAACAGCAGCTTAAGCAACTCCCACCTCTTTCTTCCTCTCCCCTGTGTTTATGCAACAACTACATTCTGTTACAGCCTCTCTGCAAAAGAAAGTAACTCCAGCTCACAGGAGCAGTAAGACCTACAGAAAATAAAGGTTACACACCAGTACATACTGGAGACAAGGGACAACAACACCTCTCTAGGAACAGTGATGGTTTTGAAGGGACTGTGCCTTGAGTGCAGAGTTCATCTCTTCCTGCTCTGTGTTTCCCCAGCCTTGTATCTCTCCCATTGCTCCCAACTCCCCGTGGGGAAGCACAAGGCACAGGTCAGGCACTAAGCACCTAAGTTCACCTCCTGCAGCACCCGCTCATTCCAACATAAGAAGATACAGGATTGCAAGTTACTTGCCTGGAACTTGCTTTGCCTACTACTAAAGGTGGAAAGAGATTGAATGAGAACTTTTAAAAACACACAAAACCCCATATTCATATGGATACTTTCCCTTGGAGCACCTGCATTCACCTGCAAGCGCTGAACCCATGCAGCCTTCTTTACCCATATATCACAGCACACACCTACTCCCAGTTGCTTAGGGCTCTAGAGAACTGGAACCAACTTAACCTCCCGCAGGTGCAGAATGAGCTCCCATCAGCCAAAGCAGATGGCCAGGGTACCAATAACCAGAAATTAATATCACCTGCTTGGCCATCACTCAATAAATTGCTTCTCCCCAGCCATCCAAAAAACCCAGCACCCTTTGCAGGGCAGAGCAGATTTAATCCACATAACAACATCATCAGTTACATCAGTATAAATGCACACTGTAAGCAAAAAAATAAGGCTTACATTGCATGTTTTACCTCAACTTAGCACAGAGCAAGAGACCAGCAAAGGAACATCCTAACCTACCCCAGTGCCTTCCCTCCCATCACTGTCACAAAGCCTGTTTGTAGAGGCTTGGCAGCACCGCTTGCCTCTTTTTTAACACCCATACTGGAAAGTTGTCTCAGTAACGTTGTTACTAAGACTTCCAGCAGGAAAACTCCCCGAAAATAAAAGCAACGTCCCGAGAGGGAGCGTGTCCTGTTCGTTTGTTACCTTTGTCGCAAACTTCAAGCGTATCCATCCATCCATCCCGGCCCCACCAGCGCAAGGAGAACCTCAGCGCCAACGGAACCCCAGAACATTTGTTGTGAGCCCCACGATGAGCCCCTGCCCCCCGCACCGCCCGCCCCTGCGGGACAAACGCCCGATTTAAGCAGTTTCCTACTGCTCACAGTTCAGACGGGATGAACCCCGTTAGCAGCCGTCCCGATGGAGCAACGCTAACAGCCGGGTGATGGGAAGCGTCCCCCGAGGATGTCGCTCCCTGGGTTCGCCCCTGGGGCTGCTCGGACCGCAGGGCTCCCGCATCCCGAGGGAACGGAGCCTGCGGACCAGCGCTCGGAGCTGCACGAGGCTGGGACCCAGGCCCAGCAGCGGAGCTGGGAAAGGCAGCGTCCCGCTCTCCGCAGAGGAGGAACCGGCGCTGTCCGCCCGCAGCCCCAGCCCTACCTGCGGCGCTGCGGCACCGGCGGGGCGGGCGGAGGGGACGCAGTGCCCCGGCTACGCCCGGAGCTGCAGCGCGCCCGGCTCCCTCCGCGGGCACAGCCCGGCCCCGCCCCGCTCACCTCCCGCCCGGCCAGCTCCGTCTCCCCCCTCCTCCTCCGCCCCGTCCCGCCGCCGCCTCTCGCGAGACGCCGGGGCGGGGGTCCCCGCGGGGCCGCGGCGCAGGCGCCGCTCCGCCCGCCGCCGGCTGAGCTCGGCCTTCGTTGCCCCTCAGCTCTTCGGCGGCGGCATGGAGCCGCGGCTTCGTAGAGCTCCTGCGGCTGCTCCGTGCGCGTCTTCCGCACCCCCAGCGGCTGCTCCAAGCAACGGCCCTTCTTCCCCCTGCGGCTGCTCCGCGTCCCCCGCACTTTCCTTCGCTCCGGCAGCTGCTCCGCGCCCCCTGCATCCCCCCCACTCCCCGGCTCCCTTCACCCATCCCGCGGCTGCTCCGCATCCCCTCCGCGCCCTTGGGGGAGCGGAGGGTCTGCCCACCGGCGAGGGCAGCAGCCCCTCTCCCTCTACAGCCGGAGCCCGGCCGAGGCCTCTCTACAAGTGCTGAAGAGGGGACTCCTTCCTTACCTCTCCCAAACAGCCCCTTTCAGCAATTATGCCAGGAAGGTTTAACTTAAAACTCGTTTTAAATTGGTTACAGGTTGTGTAGAGGACATAATCTGTGCGGGTGTTAATTTCCCTCCAGCACCTGCCCTTCCCCAGGGACGGGGTGGGAATAGAAAGAGCCAGCGATGCTCGTTAGGCAGCATCCCAAGACCCACCATCACTGCTCACTGGAGCTCACAGTGACACATAGAATCATAGAAGCACTTGGTTGGAAAAGACCTTGGAGATCATCCAGTCCAACTGTACCTGTGCACTGCTAAACCAGATCCCTGAGCACCTCATCACAGTATCACAAGGTTGGAAAAGACCTCTGAGATCATCCAGTCCAACCTATGACCCAACACTAACACCCACTCGTCATTTAAACCATACTACTAAGCTCATCCAATCTGTTTTTAAACACCTCCAGGGACGATGACCCCACCACCTCCCTGGGCAGCACATTCCATTGGCCAATCACCCTTTTACAGTGAAGAATTTTTTCCTAATATCAAGCCTAAACCTCCCCTCATCTACCCATCTTTTAAATAGCTCCAGGGATGGAGATTCAAACACTTCTCTGGGCAATGGTTCCAGTGCTTGACCACCCTTTCAGTGAAGAAATTTTTCCTAACATCTAATCTGAACCTCCCCTGGCACAACTCAAGGCCATTTTCTCTCATCCCATCACCTGTCACCTGGGAGAAGTGAACAGCACCCACCTTGCTACAACTTCCTTTTAGGCAGTCCTAGAAAGTGATGAGGTCTCCTTTCAGCCTCCTCTTCTCCAGGATAAACAATCCCAGTTCCCTCAGCTGCTCCTCGTAAGGCTTGTTCTCCAGCCCTTTCACCGGATTGCCTTCACGAGCTGTTTGGTGGAAGAGAACCCACCCAGCAATCTTTATTAGGAGTAAAGCATGGATAAGTGCTGGACTTTTCTAGCTTTGAAGAGTTGAAACTCCCTTTGCTGCTCCTCATTTGAGACAGAGAAGAGTTAAATCAAAAAAGCCATTGGTCCAGCGCTGAAAAGGAGCACGGACCCACTTTGCTCAGGAGATGGGCTGCAGCCTCACCTCCAGCAATTATCAAAGCCACAAGGGATAATTTACAGATTCCACCTCTGAGATTTCAATCCCCAATTTTTACACTTTATAACAGACATAAAATGTTGGGTTTACAAACAGGGAAATTAGCACATCGCAGCTCCCAACTCTTCACAACAGTCTTGGCAAACTGTCAGACTCTTTGTTACACAACTTCCCTTCACAGATGCAGCCTCAAACCGATGCATTCGGCTCAAATGTCACACTCTTTGTATGAAATAGCTCCAAACACTGCAGCTTTTCATGGTGATTCAGCCCAAAGGTATTTAGTGGAAATGCATATGCTTGGAAAACTCCATTTTCCCTCACTTTTGGTCCTTCAGTGCTTGCAGGTCACGTGAAGTCTTGTAAATACAGGCTTGGCTCAAGACCTGCTGGCACAGGTTTGTTTTACACACAGTCTGTGCTTATTTTATCTGTGTGTCCTTTTTTTATATCTTTGTTTATGTGAAAGAGACACCCTCTGGGAACAAGTTTTCCTGACCTTCTTGCTTTACAATCACACCTCTTCCTGCTTCTTTCTGTTTCATAAAGAAAATTGGCTGCTTGCTATACCAGCTCACACACTTGTATTGCATCCCTGCTTCAGACCTTTAAGGCATTTTATAAACGCAAGTAAATCTAAGCTTCCTCATCCCTGGAGTGAGCTATCCCTCATCTTCCTGACAGATACCAAAGCAAGAGACGCAGAGGAATCAGAAAGAGCATGTAGGAAAGTCTTTTGCCATAAAAAAGGTTCTTCATGCATTTGAAAAATGCTCCAACCTACTTGAGATTGTCATCTGAGGAGCTCTGGCAGAGCTAGGAGGGAGGCCACTCCTGCCTGGGACGTGGAGTCACTGTTTATTAAGTGGTACGACCAGAACCAATTTATTTGCAGCATATTTAAAAAGCAGGGAAGCCCCTTATGGAAAAGGCTGCTGGCTGGAGACATTTGTTACAAAAAGAAATGCACATTCCTGCAGTTTACCTCCAGGCTAGCTCTTACCAGGGTCTTCACCTATCACCATGGTGCTGCTCCTGACTGCAGTCGGATCCAAAACGCACTGTAGAGGGAAAGAGCTTAGAGCAATCACTGGCTGTTCTCACAGCCAAACATCTGTTCACCCAAACAGCATGTGTTACACCTCCCAGCTTCACAGCAACACACAAGGACAGCAGGGAGGAAAGAGGAAACTATTTCTCAAGCATTTACATTTGGTTTTAATAGCCAGGGAGCCTTTTGGATGCATGGGTGGCATCCACACTTTCGCCCCAGGAAAAAAGGCAGCTCGGGTTCCACGCTGACAATTTCTGGGAGGAGAAGACTGCTGGGAAAATGAGGTTTTCCTCTTCTCTTGGACTCTGTTAACACTCTATTTGTCTTAAACTGAAGCTAACAGCTACAGCACACAGTGCACAGAGGAAAGGCTTTCAGTAGGGATATGGAAAAAGTAAAAATACAACAGATTAGGTCCTTCTGCTCCTGATAACCTTCTCTTTGCTTTTCACCATCACGAGACAGAAGCTAAAATACATTTTAAAGCACACTCCTCTGCATCCCACTCCCCCAACTTCCAGCAGTCTCAAAATTGCAATCCACTGGGGTCATAGAATCCTGCACCCCCAGTGACTTCTATTTAGCCCTCAGCTGGTTCCCCAGGCAGGTGACTGGCTGCTTTTGCCGACTGCTGGCACCATCTGCAGGCCCTGCAAGTGAGAGAAGATGAAGTACTCAGTCAAATTTCTCACACTTCAACTTGAGTCTCCTTGCCAGTCTAAATGGGGAAGAGACAGATTGCCACAGGCTGGGGAGGGGAGAGTTTGGCAAAGGCAGTGTGATCTGCGTGTTGTTGCCTTCAGAAAATCCCAAGGTGACACTTCCAGTGGAAGCAATATGTTGTGACATGGCTAACTCAGATTAAACTTTGTACTTTACATACGGATTAGGCTGAGATTATGAACACCATTTATAAGAGATTATTTTTGTCTAAGAGGAAGATGGAGTGTAACTCATTCTGGAACACTGCCCATGTCATCTGTTGCAAAAAAAAAAACCAAAACAAAAAGGCTTAAAACTTGGCTGTAAAACCCGTATCCATGTGACTGCTTTCCCAGCTGAGCCGTTTGTGTTGTGTTTACAGCTCTTTAGGTTCAGATTGCAGATTTCAGATTACAGAGCAAGTGCTGAAGAACAGTAGTGCCTCCTGAGGCAGCCAGCTTTGTGTTTCACGTACTCACCCTTGCCTTGCTTCTGTCGGACCCATCCTTTGGTGCGATCGGCGTTGCTCTGCTGGACAGTGCTTGTAGGAGTGCTGTCTTTTGGCAGAACCTCTAGTGCAGTCCCTTCTATCAAAGGCAGGGAGAGCTTCATTTTAAACAGTGGGAGCAGAGCACAGTTTAAAAACCATTTTGCAATGCATGAGTTGCTAATAGCCAGCCAAAATAAATTATAGCAGTGTAAACCAAGAGTGGACCATTTTTTTAGTAAAAAGGAAAGCAAAAAACACTAATTATCATGAGTAAGCATCCCTTGCCAGAAGGATTCTGGCTGCATTTCAATAGGATTTGGGTATCCAGTTCCCCTAAACTCATCCTGGCCTTGTGCATCTGCACAAAGCAAAACAACTGAAGCTGACAGATGGTCAGTGGAGCCTGTCATGTCTTGGCCTCCTTGCTGGGGCTCCGTTTGGTTGTGAAACTGTCTGAAAGACCAGACTGAGATCAGCAACTTGTTACACGTGAGCCCAGCTGCACACTAGTCTTTCTCCATAGCTTGCAGAGGCATAGTTGAGGCAGTAGCGTAACAGAGATTAAGCTTTCTTACCTATTAAAAGCTACTCAGACCATATATGTATCAGATTATTAATAGTTCTGATCAATAACCTTTACTCTGGCTTATATCTCACAACCCATCCTTTCCAACAGAGCTGATGCAGGATGTCCCCAGTAGCTCTTTGGCCCCTACCTGAATGGTGGCTGATAGGAACCTTGAGCTTTGTGGCAATGGATATGCTGCTCGCAGCTTTTGACTGATGGAAGGGTCTATCTCGGCGCAGTTGGTTCTCACAAGCTTTGCTTGTATTGGGGCTTGAGGGAGTCCAGTGCTTGCCTTTTGAGATCTGAAAGGCAAGTTGAGTTAACCTCAGGGGTGATCTCTCTCACCTCTGATTGTTCTCCCACCTGACTGGCTTAGGTTGTTTAGGCAGGAGGTCAAGGGCACTGTCGAAGACTAAAGATATTGAACTTATTTCCTCATGCAGTTTGTACTGTGTTCCTCTTACTGTATTTAAAAGCTGCCCTAACTCCACCAGGTCTGTGTCTTCTTGCTCAGCCCATCCCCTTTATAAAGAAACACAAAGGACCTACCCTGTGGAAGTTTGGTTCAAGAGAGCGAGATCTTTTCTTTCTGGCTGTCCTTTCAACAGGAATCTCCTGGTCTCTCCTGTTCTTCAGCCTTTGCCTGGCTGGGGAGCACAGCTGGCTCCCAGCTGCAGGCTCTGACAGCAAACTCTCCATACCCACACTGCCTCTTGTCTGACTGTCTGAGGTGGAATTGGCCTCCAGATACTTCAGCTCAAGCATATCCTTCTCAGAGAAGGGAGATGAGGAAATTGTGCTCCCAGGGTCTCTGCACTGGGCTCTGGAACGGCGACTGGCTGCAATGAGGGAGATGCTTTTTGTGTTGGCAGCAATTTCCTTCAAGGTCTCCAGAGTCAGTGGAACAGCAGCAATGTCTGCAGCTGACTTTTTCTCATGCAAGTCTAGGGAAGAGGGGGAACGCAGCCTGGGAGTCATCTGTCCTGCAGCAACACCGGCTGATTTCTGCTAAAAATCAAAACAATTGCAATATAATTTGCTTTCCATTCAAAGCTTTTATACTTTTCCCCTTCAAAGCACTTTCAAACATTTGGAAGATATTGAATTTCACTTGAAATATTGTTATAACAACTTCTCTGTATGAAGAAACTTCTATGTACAGAGAAAGACAAAACTTTTTGACTCTGTATCTCCTGTATAGAGCCTTAGCTACAAAAGGAGTCAGTCCACAAGCAAGAGATTGATGAGATCTTACCTCTCCCTCCTGTTCCAGAGTGCTGAGTGAAATCAGTCTCACCAGACAGTCATCGCATCAGGGCCCAGCAGATCAGTTAATGGCATAAAAGGAGGTGATCATCTTGGACAACACAGATCCCCTCACACTAGACTGAATTAAGTGGTGCATCCCTATTTACACCGCCTGTCACTCCAGTGGACACGCTAGAGACTGGTTCACAGAGAGAGAGCGAGCCCAAACTGGAGGTGGCAGCTAAGCCTTGGCCTCTTAAGTGAATTCTAAGACTTAAACCCAAAGCCAGTGCTCTAGGAGTGATTTTATTGCCTGCCAACATTTACTTTCCTCACTAGAACAGATGTAGCTGCTGTGAATGTTCTGCCATCACAAGAGGAAAGTGCTAACCATGGCAATTGTACCTTGAATTCAGTTCCTGCCATGCTGATCTGCTGAACGGGGCTTTTTGGTGAAACAGAGAAAGTTGGGCTAAGATGGGAATCTAGAGACCCCTTCTTCCCACAGGGTGTGGCTTTAGATGATCTGCAACTGCCCCTGTGAAGCAAATATGCCAAGAGGTTCAGAGATGAAAGCACCGGCCCTTTATTAACAGAGAGAGATGAAACATGTCTAGATGAGAGCTCTCAAGCCATCGGAAAAGTCAGACATGGTACTAAAGAATAGAGCAAGGAAGGACTTCAGGGTTAGTGAAGAAGAGAGCTTTTGTCTCCCTGGTAATCATGAACTTTGCTGCTTTATTTGGTTTAAATGCCTTCCAGTTAATAGAAGCAAACCCAGACATCTCCCATAGCCCCCACTGAAGCGAAGATTCCTGCTAGAACACAGATCTGCTTTCCAAGAGCAGTATGCCAGGAGAGTTTTCTTACAGATACTGGTTTCTGGAGGTGCTTCCAGTCTGATATTGTCCAGCTTTGGGGCCTTAGCTGGGTGTTGCCAGGTCCCTGCGCCCTAGAGAATGTCTCATAATGAGAAAGGCTCACACTACCTGTCTGACTCAAGGGTGATGGAGGGAATGTCAAACCTCACTGCCCATGGAAGATCCCTCGTGTTCCAAGGTAGACCCTTTCTGACCTCGTCTTTATTTAGATCCAGATGCTGCCTTACATCCAGAGAAGGGCTGTTGTGGGGCTGCAGGAGGAGGGAAGAATGAGATCCTCAGCAGATTTTTCTCACTGTAAAACCCTGACACCCAGCCTGCGGTCACAAAGACACTCTTGATACCTCACATGCTTTTCCATAGTTCCAGCCACCTGCTATTTGCTCTCCTCCTGTGGAAGGGCACTCAAAGTAGTTTAATCTCTCATATAACAACATAATGAGTGTTAAGTTTATTATTCAAGGTGAAACCCAACTCCTCACCCCACTCATTCCAGGCAATCATAATAAACAAGAGATGTTGCTGCTTGGACTCCCTGCTGAAGACTGGCAATTTCCTGGCAGCCCCTCACTGCCTCAAAACACACAGAAGTTTTCCAGAGGCAAAGAGGCCAGCAGCATCTTTCCTTTCTCCCAAAAGGCCTGAAGACCTCAATAACAGCCGTGCCAGGAGCAAGCAGAGGCCTCCAGAGAGGATGGTCTCCTTGGAGAGCTGCATGTTTGGCCATCTAACCATTGGCTTGGTTTGCCACCAAGCCAGTTATCGCTCTCCAATCTAACGCAACAGGAACTGGGAGGAAGAACACGCCAGCTCATGCACAGCCTTGCCTGGGTCCTTCTCTGTCTCAGAAAGCCTTATTAATTCTCTGAGTTAAAGGGAAAGAGAACAGAGCTCTAGGGAGACATGCTCATAAACAAAGCTCTCTACAGGTCCACCTGGACCCAGGGGAGCTTTGGGTGTGGGTGAGGCTGTGGCCGAGACTCAAGATCATGGGGTAGTGTGGATTCTCCAGCACAAAGGTTTGCTCTGTCTTACCCTGAGTGTGCTGGACATCACTGAATGCAGCAGAAGCAGGCGGTTCAGTGTCCCCTCCTCCAGCTCGGAGAGGTGCAGGTGGTGTAACCTCACCAGTGCCTCTGGAACGGGAATGTTCTGGGCTGGAACAGAGATGGGGAGGAAAAGTTAAAGGTCACTCCTAGATAAACGGCTGAGAACAGCAGAGTCATGGCATCCAAGACAGGGTCTTCTGGGTGGATTGTTCTCCACTTTGGTATCTGAAAACAAAGCTCAGATATAACGACAGAGCAGGAACAAAGATGTTCCTTTACCTTTTATCAGTATCTGCTGCTGCTGAATGATTTCTTCACAGAGCAGCATGTGCTGCTGCAGCTGCTGTATCACAACATCCTTCTGGCACAATAGATTCTCCTTATAGAGTGTATTTGCCTGCAGCTCTGTATTGCCAAGCTCAAGCTCATGGGCTCTGCAGAGCAGCCTTAGCACCTCCTGCTGATCCTCACTGGTGATTTGTCTTGGGAAAAACTCCTCCATCTGGGAAGCTTTTTCCTTGGCATTTGCTAAGTGCTGCTCCAGCTCTGTCTGAAAAAGATAGGTAGGGGGTTGTCAAGGCAGTTTGGCTTCTTGGGATAAAAAAAGGCATCTGAGCAAATCTGTGTTGTGTCCTTCATGCTGAGATTCAAGCAACATCTACAAAAAATATTTTGCTTGTTCTACCAGCAGCCACCTTGTTTCAGTCACGGCAGTTCTGTCCAGATGCACAGCCCTTGCCTGGAGGAAGGCAAAAGTCTTAACATTAGCTGTCAACAAAATAATCACCTAGAGTGATTACCAGAGCATTGAACAACCAGTGAGTGACAAACCCTCAAGGTGTTCCTGTAAGGGGAAATGGAAAGAATTGGTTCATTTATGGGTGGGCAAGCCCAGACAGTAGGTTTGTGATTTTCCCCTCATCCCCAAAACCACAGGGACAGAGGCAGGATGCAAACATCAGTGTTCCCATGCTGCTTCTTTCAGCAGCCCAAGGTGTTCAGGGTCCAGCTACCATACAGGTGACACACTGCTTTTGCCATCAGAACCTCTCTGAGTGATGCTTCTGCCATCCTGCCCCCAAGCACACACCGGGCAGAGGCCAGACTTGCCACTGTAAGGGCACCTTCACCTCCTCACCTTCAGGGCCAGCATCTTGCGCTGTTCTGCCAGCAGCAGGTTTATCTCTTCTCTTGCTACTGTAACTTCATGAGGTTCAGGTGACTCTATGATATCCACTTCCTTGTCCTCCTCCTCTGTGTTTTCATCTTTCTCCTCCTTTGCTGGCTCATCATACTTGCGTGCACCCTGAGCCTTCTCTCGTTCACAGCTGCCAGCAAAGAAACAAAGGAACTTCTGGGACATGGTAACATGACTCTAATGGTGCATGCATAGCTCTTCATTTTATCTGTCCAACTTCTTCTTGCATGACAGCAGCAGAACCAATTAGTCCAGACTGCTCTGGAGCTGGACTTGATAATCTTAAAGGTTGGACTCAATGATCTTAGAGGTCTTTTTTAACCTTCATGGACAAACCATGCTGAAGAGTGCAATTAACTCCCTCCCATCTGGGACTCTGTAAGACAGGCCTCCTATGTGATCTTTCCGTGGCAAGGAGAGCAGTACTTTTACCCATCTCATGACAAGTTATTGCCTTTTCACAGGTACTTGTTGGATGTCTTTAATGTCATGAAGACTGTTTAAATTAAAAATGACCGAAATTCTAAAGGACTATAAAATTTATAGAGGCATTAAGTAGGTGACTAACGATAATGAGAGGGAACTGACACCTACTTATAGTTTATCTAGAAGAAAGGGATGATGCTGATGCATGATGTGAAATCATGCCCAGATGCAATGTATCTGGATGGAAACCACTTCACAAACACAGAGTGACAGGACCACGGAAGGGCCAGCAATCCCAGTCTGCATTGCTATCCAGTTTTTCATTAAAACACAAGCCCAGAATAAGGTGCAAATAGAGGTGAGGCATTTATCCTTTTAGTCTTGAGCTTAAACTTGGTGCTAGAGGTAGCTGCTTGCCTTACAGAGTTACATCAGGCAATTGCTCTGCAGTGCAGCACCACGTGGGTGCTACAGTCTCCTTACAAGCACCAATAGGGATTAGGGATGCATTCCTCAATAGCAGAAATCACCTGTTGCAAATATAGCACCTTAATCTAAGGCTTACTGTCGCGTGGACTTAATCAGCATTAAATCTCTGGGTACCTTTTGCAGACCACCACCCTCTCAGGTCTTTTCTCATCACATAGGTAAATCTCAAACCCACATCTGATGTCATCCTTTCGTTGGTTTTTGAGGGGGACCGTGGGGTATGGGCGTTTCTCATGGTGAGTTTAATGCTCCAGGGGTAAATTGTGCTGAAAGCTGAGGAGCTACTCACTTTGTGATTGTCAGCAGATGCCTGCAGGTATCAATGTGCAGCTCCATGTTGGTGTTTTCCAGCTCCATCAGGCTGCGCCGCACCTCCATTTGCTCCTTGAAAGCTCCCATCAGCTGTGCCCGCAAGGTGTTCATTACTTGGCCACCGTGTGCCTCAGAGCCTTGGCACCTCTCTGCTGCAGGAGACATTTCTGATCTGATGTTAGGCCAGGTAAACTTCTGACAAGTCCTCACAAAACTACTCTGGAACCAAGCCACTCAGTCTGTGTACTACAAGGTGTTCATTTATAGAACTCTGCTTCATTCTGCAATCTCTTGAAGAAATACGAAGTTTCTTTATGACTGTATTGTTAGCAATAAATATGTCTCATTGTTAATGCTTTTGAGAGTATTAAGAGGATGCTGCATGGCAAGGACATCTCTTCCCTTTTCCACTCACTAAAATGAAAAAGGTATTGGGTTTCTGTGCTTGTTATCTATAAATGACCTTGGGTATCTGTGGCAGAGACCTGTTATACCTCGTGTCTTGTATGTCTGAGTACTTGACTATTTTTATTTCATTCCTTGCCAGATTCACTGACAAAAGGAACAAAAAAGGAACAATACCCAGGGCAGAACAATCAATGTTTTAAAAGCTTTGTCCTGCCCCCATCTCTATTATTATTATTTTTTAATTAAGTGCAACGAACCATACAACAGAGCTCTGTGTCCTGCAGGCTACAAACTCAGTCACTTCTCTGCAAGAGTCAGGACTTCCCAAAGCAAATGCCACCACTTGATGTCAAAGCTCTTTTCAAGGACAGATTTGTCAAATTTAACACATTTTAATGTTGGGGAAGCTGCTGAGAAGGGTGAATGTGTTGTCCAGCATCACTCAGCACATCAGAGACAGGCTCACATAGAAGAACAGCTCCAGCTCCCCTGCCTACCTCCACTGCCCATCAGACTGTGTTCTCCACTCTGCTTCTCTACAAGCATTGCTGAAGCAGCTTTCCCCAGCAATGCCTGTATGGAGACCACCAAGCTCTACCACAACCTTTCCACACTCTTCTCCCTGCTCTCCTCCCTCGAGATACCCAAGAACAGTTCTTGCTCCTGTCTCTACCTTGCAGATCGCCGAGGTTGGTGCTGGCTGTACTTTTCTCCCTCTCCTGGGTTTTGACCCTCTCCTTCAGGTGGAGGTCTGTGATGATGCCAGTGCACTGGTCCAGGTGGTAGGAGTCATTCCGCAGGTTGCACTTCACCTGGTGAGCAAGAATACATGAGCATTTGTGCCACGGTTCTTTATTAGTACAATAACTGCAAACAAAGCTGTGCTCTTGGTTGGAGGGGCACTGAATCCTGCAGTGGGAAAGAATTTGCCCTCATGAGTGGGGAGACTGTGGATTAGTGATTTACTCTAATTCTGGTAAATTCCCAAAGGTAACAGAAAACCTAGGGACCTCATATCCACCCAGAAAACAGAGATCCACAAAGAGTGAGAGCCCTCTTGTAGATCATTGTTAATCTTCCTTCACCCCACAAGCCTCTCCATTTTACTCTTCCTTTCTGCAGCTCCACAATTCCTCTCCCAGGCCCAGCATCCTCACTGGGATATTCCCCATACATTGTCCTCCCAATGGGCATCTTACAGCCGCCATTCCTTATGTTCTGCACCCAGGTCCATACGAGCACATCCTCTGCCTTTTCATTGTTTTGCTTCCCTGTTTTTACCCTCATAGTCCTTGTCCAAACCCCACACAATTTGCTTTCCACTGTTCCCTTCATCTGCTTTTCTTCTATGACTCATACTGAGCTTCTGTACCATCCTGCTCTGCTCCTCCTGAAGTTTGCTCTCCCTTCATCCACTACATCCTCTATTTCCACTTTGAAAGCTTTTAATCTCTAACACCCCCTCCCTTCATGAGTTGTTTGCTTGTTTACCTGTGTCTTGATGTTTTTTGCTCGATAGGCATAGATCAAGGTCATCCGAGACTCTTCAAAGGAGGTGCTGGCTGGGCTGATGTGAGCAATCATGACAGTCCTGCTGTTGCCACCTAATGAGTCCTACAAGGATGCAATGTTGATGTGGTCAGTTTGGACAAGACAGGGACTTGCTGCTTGGTGGTAACTAACCCTGCAGTTCATTGAGATTCTGCTGGACAGTCCCAATTAGGAGTGAAGGAAGTGCTGGTAAAAGACCATTCGTTAGGCTCTCTCTCCATCAACAGCAAAATCAATAAGCAATTAAACTTTCTACAAAAGAAGAATTTGTGTGAGAAAATGGCAATTTCCACGAATATGCTGGCAGCTTCTCGATGCTGCTCACCACGGAAACCTGCCTTTTACTCCTTCCCTTCTCCTTCCTGCCCACCCTCTAGAAAACACATCTGTCAGGCAGCGATAGTGGTCACTCAGCACCAAGGCTTGAGGGGAGATTCATAAACAAAATTGTAAAGGACCCATAAAATAATCAGTGTAGCAAAGAGCGTGTCTGCAACCATTCCAATTTCCTAAGGGAGCAGTACCTTATGACAGCACTCAGTCACTCTTAGTGTTTCTTCCTCATGCCCCAACAACATTCAAATTTATTGGCCAATTTCAGCCAAATCTTATAGATGGGACAAAACATTCAAAAGCAGTACATTTACTAAAAAGAAAAAAAAATCACTTATCACCTGTGAGCTTAGAGAAATATGACCCAAATCTGTAGAGTTTCCTTAACCCTATAGGAACTCCTCCTTTAACAGCACAGATGTTTATTACAGAGGCAGCACTGTCCAGGTCAAGCCCTGGTGGCATCGCAAAGCTCCCGCAAGATCCTAGAGGAGTGTTCCAAGCTGGATAAAGACAGTGCACAGAGATATTCAAGGCCCAGCTCTCAACCACTGTCTGATTTGGGAGGTGATACCAGCAAGAGACACACCAGCTCCTCACTGGCCCAGTACCTTCAGCAGACGGGTGAGTTTGCTGTCTCGAAAGTTGACAAACTGGGCGCGGCTCCCTCCCTTCTCGCTCAAAGCGTTGATGCAGTTGCCCAAAGCCAGCAGCGAGCGGTTGATGTGGGCTCCTTCCTTCATCCTTTTGCCCCGGTTCTGAGTCTGTTGGAAGGAATGGGGGAAGCACACAGAGAAAGCACAGACTTCATTACAGTTGGTCTGCACCTGGGAAAATGTGCAGCATCACTGGGGTCAAGGTTTGTTTGTCAAAGCAATGCACTTGGCAAAATCAACCTGGAAGCGCAAGGTTAAACCTACTCTGAGGCACAGAGGTGCTGGTAGGAGTGCATTTCTTGGAAAAGATGACCAGCTCTGACCTCTTAGTTCTTAAAATTAAGAATTAGAATTAAGAAGAAAATGTTAATTTCTGAAACCATCTTTAGAAGATAAGATGCATAACTACATCTCTCCAGAATTCCTGGTCTCAGCAGAAATACTGGGTATGTAAAATTTCTCCCTCAAATCACCTTCCTGAGTTCCAGCATCTCCTCCTTCCCACAGGAGCCAGCTGCCTTACTTTCCACCCACCAGCATCCCTCTGTTCCACTGGTACCAGCTTTCTTTCCAAGAGCCCAGCCAGTCCCTGCCTATCAGACATCAGCTTTTCTATAGATGAGAAATTTGCTGCTGCTTTTTCAGACCTGAGAAAAGGCGGCACCCAAAAGCCAGTTTACATTTTTCCAGTAGTACTAGTTGGCCTAATAAAAGATAATACCAATACCATCAACCTTTGTCTATTTTTAGGCCGTTTCAGGTACAAACAAATGCTCTGAAGCAACAAAGAAGCACACACTGCTGGTTTCCCCAGCGATAAGAACATGCAGATCCTGCACAGCAGGGCAGGGGATCCAGCCTGGTCTCACCAAAGCTGCCGAGCTCCAGTCATACCTGGGCTGCTCTCTCTGACCCTGCCAAGTCGACCATGAAGAGCTTTCCAGTTCTCATTTCCTCGCCAGCTGCCTTCCTTTGGCTCTTCTGCGTCACCGTCACCTGCAGCACTGCGTGCGAGCGGGAGGACGTCTTGTTGGCAGCAGTGGGTTCCTGGGTGCGCTGCTTGTTTCCTTTTGTTAACAGATGCATGATCTAAACGATGCAGAAAAGCACTCTGAGACGCTCAGCTCTGCCCAAGCCACGCCACGACAAGCAGCAGCCTGACTCCAGCAGCCAGGGTGCAGGAAAACTCTCATCCCACTCATCCTGGGAAGGGTTTTGATGTTGATTTCCCCGTTATGAGTGTGGGTTTGTTGGGTTTGGGGCTGTTTTCCTGGGAGACCTGTTTATCTCATGTCCAAAGCACACGTAGAACTACACATCAGTGTAGCTCAAGGGGGTTTTGTAACTTCTGCTCCCTCTCCAAATGGTTTGTTGACAGATGTGCACACATATCAAAGCACTCTTGTCCTTCCAGGAAAGCAGAGCTAGCAGGAGTTTAGCTGGGGATTTTAGCCATTCACAAGGCTCCAGGGTCAGCCGTCTCCATACAATTCATCACATTATCACAGTTCCACCAAGGTCCTGCTACACCAGGTCCTTACTACTGAGTGAGGCACAGGCAATGGGAAAGGGTCAAGAAATTTTAAAGCTCTGTTGCATGTGAGCACAATCCCCCTCCCTTTCTCCTCACCATGGGCCACAGCCCCAGGTACCTCCTGAGCATTTGTAGTAGAGACTTCTGTAATTCCTGCTATCTGGATGCTGCCTTTGGAATCCTCCCTCAGGTCTAAGAATCCTGAGGATGGGTTCAGAAGGTCACGGATCACTTCATTATAGATCTGAGGGAAAGAAATGAGGGGCTGGTATGAGACTGGCATTGAGTCCTGAGATCTGCAAAGAGGGTTGAGTTGAACCTGTATTTCCTTGGGGTGGAAGGGAAGAAGAGAAGGTTAAAGCTGTAAAACCCAAGGGGAGCATGTGTGATAGACTTGTACACCCAATTCCCACTACACCTGCTCCCAGGGGCCTGGTGACCTCCTATAGAACCTGGATCCAAGTTAATACAGACTTCACCTCCAGGTAGGACATGGACACTGTGTAATCCATCTCCTCAGTGGTAGCATCAAGGGCCTTAAAGAGGTCATCAAGAGCACGGATGTAAATCCCGGGTTCAGAGTCCGTCCCCAGCATCGTGTAGGTTTTTCCTGTTCCTGTTAAAGATACAAAGAAGATCAAAGACCAGCTCCTGTGTGAGTGAGTTTCCACAATTAATACAGCCCAGTTTCCTTCTGATTTCTGTCTTTCAGCCCTAAGCTTCCTCCAGTTACTCCCGCTTCTCATTCCACAGTGACAATGCTACAGGAAAGACGTGGCACATGCCATCCAAAATAGGTAGGAACAGGACTTGCAGATGTTCAGAGCTAGTGTAGAAATATGTTTTCGTGTGGTCTGTAGTCTATAGGTGCTGTCTACAGCTGTATCTGTTTTTCTGAGGTCGGTCTCCAGTATTGCACAGTCACCCTCATCTCCTCCTTCTTAATGGGAAGGTTTATTTTCACTGAATTCCACCCCAATTAGGTGACTTCTCAAACAGAGAAGCTTTGCTGTTACTTCAGCATTAAAGGAAGATCCACACTTTCTGATGAGAACAGTATTTTAATGCTTCAGTCTTGTGCTCAATGGTAAAAAATTAATTGGCATTATAGTTTATTTCTGGTTTGTACGGATAAAGTTTATTCACCTGGAGCAACACAGCTACAGGGACTACTTTACCTGTTGGACCATATGCAAAAATGGTTGCATTGTAGCCAGAAATGACTCCCTCTACCAGGCTTTTGGTCGTGGACACATACACTTCCTCCTAATTCAGTGAAAAAAGCATAAACTTGTGGTCAGACATAACAGCTGTCCAAACAATCTATACCTAATTGCATTCCCCATGATTTTCTCAGTATGTTTTACAACTTTCCTGGGTTTTGAAACAATTCATGAACTATTTGAATTTTGACACATCATCAAAATGAGGAGCAAAACCACAGCAGTTTATTGAATTTTCTAAATGCAGGCAAGATGCAGGAGCTTACTGAAATAAATATCCTTAAATTCCATTATTTTCTTGGGCTCTGAACATGAAATGCTTTGTTTTTCCTTTGTGTCTGCTGAAGAAAAAAAGCTCTCTCCCTGACCTTATACTTCATGACCTTATACTTCATTGAGAAGTGCTGCTGGGCCTCCAAAAAACATCTCAGGCAGGATACAAGGGCACTGCACTGAAGTTTCATGTGAAAGAGAAAAGAGACAACTGAATTGCTTGTGAGAAGCACGGCTGCAGTGGCATCAAGATGATCACAAAATGCAGGTGCTGATGAAATCCTCATCCTGCACCTCATGCCTCTCTGCAAAACACAGCTCAGTAAGGGCACTAGAGCTCATTTCATGAGCCTCTAAAACAAAAGAGGCACAGGGGAAAAGTGTCTGAGCAGTAGGGCCAAGCAACGTGACAATGATCTCACTCACCAGAGACCTTGGGAGACAAAGCTCCTCATCTCTGCTCAAGTGCGTTGCGTCTGGGGAGTTCTGGTTGCAGGGGGGTGAGGCAGACTGAGTATTTCACACGTCTCCTGCTTCTCTGAGAGAGGAAAACCCTCACAGTCCTCTCACCTTCAGCACCGTTGCCTTTTATGTGGGATGCAGTCTCTGGGATGTGCAGTTCTACTCACTTGCCAAAACCATTCATCTAAGCCTGGAACACAATTCCAGTGCTAAGCCTTTTGGTTAAGAAAGGGGAGGACGTTACCTGGGTCGCTCTGTGATCAAACACCACGTCAAATACAAATGCTTTTTCTCTGGATCTGTTAGCTCGCAAGATCTCATCTGCATCTTCACTTGGATCCATCAGGACCACCCCCTGTTACAAGATAAAGTCAGAAGAACCATTATGTCTGGGTTTGGTTATCGGCCTGTGCGGATTTCTTACAGCGCCATGTCTTGGCCAGTTTGATTACTAATGCTGAGGCCAACAAGGTTTGGTTTACAACTTCTGTAATTTGGAGAACCAGCAGCTGCTGCAAAATGCTTTGCAGGTCCATTGTGCAGTGAAACCTTCACTGGTGTAGGGCAACAGTGGTGGTTGCAGGGACACGACACCCAAACCAACCCCCACACAAGCAGGAGAGGGACAGGACCCCTTACCTCAATTCTCAGCCAAGATTTAGACAGAGGAGCTGTAAAAGACAATAGTTAAGTTCCTCAGGAGAAGTGCCCCAAATCATCTCCCAAAGCCTTTCCTGCAGAAGGACTGATGGAAATGTCTGCATTGCTCAAGGACAGAAACTTCATTCCATTTCTGGCTTTTATTAAGGGAAAAAACAAAGGTGGGAGAGGAATTGCAGCAGGGTTACAGAACTGGTTCTGTTTCTTTTCAGTCCCCTAAGTTCTATTTTAGTACATAATTATCATGGTGCACAATTACCGTGGAGAGTGATATTCTTTCTCCTTCACTGAAATTGCTCATAAAGGAGATGCTGAAGCCTCAAGGGAAGGGACAGAGAATTCCGTGCCTCCTACTGCAGAACAGCTTTCACTCTCTCAGGTAAACAGATCATGAGATAAGCAATTAGAGCATAGATCAACCACCACTTGACCTACAGAAGAACTGCACCGGTGTGCCAGGCACAGGAGAGAGAGAAGTATCTAGGACAAGTGCCCATGGGCATTCAGGAAATGTCAAGACTTCATTTTTTTCTTTTTCTTTTATGTCTCCTGCTAAATTCCAAGTCTCTCACGAGTATTTCTAGTTTAGATCTGCAAGTTTTCAATTACCAGAATGACTTCTTTTAACATTCTTTAGTTTTCACGGGTCCAGCTCAGGCTTTCAAACCTGAAACAGCACAAGAATAAACTCCAAAATGAACTCCTAGTTTATCCTCGGCAGCAGCATTTGCCTGCAAAAGATGGGCTGACATGTAATCATGTGCACATCCAAGTGTGACAGCCAAGAACAGAGCTTGGAGAATGAGGTCAGCATGTTTCCTTCAGAAATTTGCACTGTAACACTTTCAGGCCCCTTTTACAGAGTGCTTGTAAGGTCCAAATGTTATTCACAGTGTATCCACACATCCAAAAGAGTCTCTCTCTCCCAATGTGTGGCTAACACCTCGTCTAACTAGAGGTATTCTAAATGCATATATCTTCTGCTACTGCATGGAAGCATTAAAACATAACGAGACACTAACACAGTTGATTTTGAGCTAGGATTAATAGAAAGAAGCAGCTCTAAATGAGTTAGACTGGGAGTAAAAATAGCAGGGAACATGATGTAAATCAAAATACACCAAGAAATCTGGGTACTTCAGCTGCCTAGTCAATTAATTTGCCTTCATAATTACAGTTATTTGCATTATTAAGAGAAATTCATTCTCATGGATGAAAGTTACTCAGACTAATGTAAGGCACATTTCCTTCCCAGATTTCCATTAGAGAAAATAGGTCTCAGGGCAGATGATGCAAGTTTGAATAAGTTGTACAAAAATAAAGCTGATATCCTTGTGAGGTTCATGGCTCCTTTAAAAGAGAAGAGGATGGTTCAGCACCAACATGCTAAACAAAAAATTCATTTGTAAGATAAGCTGTGAAGAGGAAAAAGAAATTCATGGTCTCTTTGCTTTAGAGAGTTGCTATCATTTGACTACTGCATGGAGACAGAGACAAGATATTAGTGTGCATTCAGAAAGAGTTCAGAGAAAGATCAGCTGAAACACGATAGAAAATAATGGGATTTACATCGAAAAAGAAGGAAAATAACAAGGGAACAATAAAAATATGTAAATATATGTAGAAAAGGTAGGCAGAGACCACTCTTAAAAAGAAGAGTAAGAAGAGAAAGATGTGGAACAGGAGGAAAGCAGTGGTGGTTGCACAGTGCTGCTGTGTCCCAGCAAGGCCAGGAGTTTTGCAGGATTTGAAAGCCAGCGTTTGCACGTGAACCAGCAGAGCCAGAACCTCGTGGTGGTGGTGGTGGTGGTGGTGGTACCCAGCAGATCCCCAGTCCCCACCGCAGGGTAATTCCCTGCACAGCTCAGGCACAACCCCCCAGCTCACCTGCTCACCCACTCTGCGGGCAACCAGGGCAGCTCCCTCCTCCTCTTCCGCCGCGCTGAAGGGTCGGATGCGAAGGGCCACCTGCACACACAGCACACACGGGCACCTTACGGGGGCTGCTGCCACCCAGGCTTACCTGCCACGGGGCTCGGCTCTGCGCCCTGCCAGCAGCTTCTGGCTGCATCTCTTCTGCTGATCGATCTTAAAACCTTAAGCTTAGGGCCTAGAGAGTTCATAGAATCACAGAATGATTTGGGTTGGAAGGGACCTTAAAGATCATCCAGTTCCACCCCTCTGTCATGGACAGGGACACCGCCCACCAGACCAGGCTGCTCAAGGCCCCATCCAACCCGGCCTTGAACACCTCCAGGGAGGGGGCAGCCACAACCTCCCTGGGAAACCTGTGCCAGTGTCTCATCATGAAGTATTTCTTCGTAATGTCTACTCTAAATCTTTCCCCTTCCAGTTTAAAGCCATTCCCCCTCATCCTATCAGTACTCACCCTTGTAAAAAGTCCCTCCCCAGCTTCCCTGCGGCCCTTTCAGTACTGGAAGGCCGCTATGAGGTTCCTCCTGCAGCCTTCTCTTCTCCAGGCTGAACAACCCCAACTCTCTCAGCCTGTCCTCATAGCAGAGGTGCTCCAGCCCTCGGATCATCTTTGTGGCCTCCTCTGGACCTGCTCCAACAGTACCATAACCTTCTTATGTTGGGGATTCAAGAAAGTTTAAAAAGTTTAAACCAGTTAATTCTCCCATGATTTGCACTTTCATCTGGACAAATCCTTCCTCCCTCTTCCCCCGTTTCTGTCTCTCACAAAGCAGGACTCCAGCTGACTGACAGAGTAGACGGCAGAATGAAGTCAGCCGTGTCATTGCTGCTGCCAGCGGGAACCTTTGGAGGTCTGGGACCGTGGCACCAACAGCCATAGAGCAAAACACTCTTACAGATTCCCCTGGCGTTCCCAAAACACTGATTAAAGTTATCCACAACAAAGAAAGGGAATTGCATTTCGCTAAGTACCCATTTCATATAATCCCAGGTAGCACTCATAATGAGCCTGTTCAACCAGATCAGAGCAAGTTGGCCCTGATCTGTGCAGTCCCACAGGGATCCTGGGAAGCTGGAATTCATCACAGGACTGGAACGATTATAAAGTAGCAATTAACTGCCAGTGCTTTGTGCCACAGCTCAATCAGTCAGAAACATGGTTCTACATTTTAAAACAGAGGCGATAATTTGACTTAAAGATTTAAAACACATGGGCTGTGTTTGTTGCTATTAAAGAGCTGATGTATTTCAGCCTGTTTAATCTATGGGCGAAGCAAGACTGAAGGCATGGAGTCAGGGATCAATTGTAGGGTGAATTGGCCCCTGTGGAGCTCTGGCCTTGACTCTCTTTGCAGCCACTAGGAGCTGCGCAATCCCAAACCTCTGGAGGCTCTCTGAGATCCCACCTAGAGGCCATCCTTGGGGTCTCTACTAATAACAAATTTGAAAAATCCTGTTTTCACTTTTTCATGGCTGTTTTCCCTGTCATAAAACACAGCAGCATCCCCCTAGCAGCTCCTGAGTGCAGAGCTGATGCCAATAACACACTGCATAATGCACTGAAACGATGCCTAATCGGGAGGGAGTGCAATTATTGAAACAGTCTTGTCCTGCGGCCCCACCAGCTACAAGCAGCCAGTTTCTATAGGAACCAGATTTATTTCCACAATAACAAGCTACGTGTCAATTTAATGAGGGTTGCATGACACCTCCCAGTCTCAAGCACTCTAGTAGACATTTTTTGAGTAGTTCCAGCAACAGCAAAGAAACATTTATTCACTGTGAATATTTCAGAGTACAAGGTGAGCTCCTTGGCTTTGGAGAGCTTTTAATATTCATAAGAATGCAACTATTAACTTCGCTTCATCATCTCCCTAAACATGTCTGAGTGACACGAGCATCTCATTCCCAGAGGCTGAACTCATCTTTTGGAAGCACTTGAAAATATTATCTTGCACACCATAATCCCCAAGTCCTGCAGGAGGAGCAGGGGGGTAGCACAAGTCTCTTGGACATCCTAAACCTCCAGAATAGCCAGTTAATCGCTGTATTTGGCAGTCCTGGCTGCTGAGGGCAAGAAAACAAACCCAAATAAAGCAGCATGTGAGGACAGGTCACACCAAGTACTATGGCTTTTCCTTGCATTAGAGAGGAATGCAAGGTATTTGAGATACTATTGACTTTATTTTAAGTCATTCCACTCTGAGCAGAAGTTTCTGTGTCTGCCCCAGTCATATTTCAGCAGACAGTAATGCTTTGGTTTAACCAAATGCCACAGGGTTGAAGGTTGAAACATGGGAAAGGATTACATTTTCAAAGCACTCCTCGTACTCTGCTGCCAAGGTCGTGGAGCAATGCTGGGGGCTCAGACAGAAATATAATCCCAGCTGCTTTTTGCTGCTTATTATGAGTCTGTCACTCAGATCCCAAAGAGAAGAGCACACTGAAAATCACTGTTCAAGGAGGACTAACAACCACCTGCGAGGTCACCCAGCTTCCCCCCTCCCCACAGGGGAAGATACTTACACCCAACTTCTTGTTTAAATCACAGTTTTGCACAAAGAGTGTGGGTTTCTTTCCTCTGGTTGGACCACAGAGAACACCAGAAGACAGCTGGCAAACACGACAGGAAGGATGCTGAGGCTGGGTATGACCCAGCCCCTCCTCCTCGCCCCGTGTCCTCCCCTAAGCGAGTGGACTCACCGTAAGCTGCTGCTCCTTCACGGCCGAGCTGCGAGATGACAGCAGCTCGGGGCTGGGTGACCTGCCCAGGGCTGTGCACATGGCACCGGGGGCCTTCAGGAGACGGCACCGGCAGGAGACTGAACGGCTCCGAGGTGGCAGCAGCAGCAATCACTCCAGGCAAGGAGGAGAAGCAACACCTGCGCTCCCCCAGCTGGGAGGTGGCAGCAGGGAGGCAGCAGTGAAATACTGAGCCCCAGGGCAGGAAGGGGCTGCAGGGAGCAGTGAGCCACCACTGCACCTTGCATGGAAAGGTGAAAGGGGTCAGGATGAGCAAAATGACCCACCTGCAAGCCCAAACTAGTTCTTCATGTGACAATCCATCTGCACACAGCCTTGTGGAGCCGGCCACAGCTTTCTTTTTCTGCCCTCTAGGATCCCAGATTTCTCCTCCACTCCTTCCCCTAAGATCAAACAACACAGCACAACCAGCCACAGGGGCCATGCTCCACCAAAAGTTGAGCAAAAAGCACTCTGTCCCCTCCAGGCTTGCTCAGAGCAAACTCCCATCTTATCACCACTTCAGGCACAGCTGCCATTTTATGACTCCTACAGTCAGGAAAGCGACCCTTCAGCATTTTTAGTGTCAGTCCCTTCATTACAACAACCTATTAAAAAACCCATAACAAAGTCACCTTTTGTCTTCATTATTTATTGACAGGAAAACAGTCAAAAGCTCAAAAGTTACAGTAAGGTTTTATTTAAAAATTTTAGAATTTAAGAAGTTAAATCTTAGTATATCAAGGGAACAAAACTTGCTTTATGAAGTTTGCATTAAGGACTGTAGATGGTCAAAAGGTCATGAGAACACTTATTTATTACAAATTCAAAATAAAGAATGCAAGAGTGAAGACTAGCCCAGGATTGTGGGAATTGTTCCAGTTAATCTTGATATTTAAGAACAATCATTAAAAATACTTAAGACAATACTTGAACGAACACAATGACAGACAGTACCCTACTGAATGCTTAAAGTTTGTTTCCCTCTCTGCCCTCCAAAGTTCTGGACCCTTGAAGACATTCAGTGGAGATTCAACTGCTGTTGGAAGCCTCCACGCACACATCTCTACTCAGTAGCTACAAACCTGCTCCTGTTTTGACCTTCCTTCAGAAGCCCTCATGAGGGCCACAGACCATGGGCTGCAAATCAGCAGCAGAGTGCTCAAAGCTACAAATCAGGATGGATTCAATCCAAAAGGAACCTCCCTCCTTACTACAACTCCTAGTGTTATTCCAAGACATACCAAATAAATACCCAGAAAGCAATCTCAATCAATTTGCGAAAAGCATTTGGAATAAGAAATGCTACAGAAAATACACAGTAATTGAAGGCAGCAGTGTCAGAAATGCCAGTGTTAAGACGAAAAGAGGCCTTAACTGCGGGTCATGACATCTCATCAGCTTCCAAAGCTCCTGCAGGAGCACCAAGGTTTGCATTTTGGTGGTTGTTGTTTTTTCCACCCCCCTCACTGATGATCCACAATTCAGAGAAGCATGTTAGAAGAGGACTCGATTCATTTAACATTGTAATTATGTTTCTTTACTTTGAAGATGGCCAGAAATAAAACACAGTAGCCATTCAAAACTTCATTGTATGGAATCAGGGGAAAGAAAACCCTTTCAACGCAGTTTGTAATTTACAAAATGGTTGAGAAGTCAGCTCTTCATAACTAAAGGCTAATTAAAATGATTTCTACTATAGAACTTCAAGCCATTACTGGAACACTTTGACGTGCTGCAAGTTATTCTGCATTGTTTTGCCAGAAAGGAAATAGATTTTTCCAGTCCAGTTGAGAGATAAGGTTGGTAAATACCATGGAAAAACTTTAATCATCTCTATATCTCTATATATGGATTATGAATGAACAAATGCAGAAAAATGGAAACTAATAGAGACTTCTAGAAAACACTCACTGGTTAAGAGTGAACTATTGAAACTTAGTCAATACCATCAATATAGAACAATAATTTTGAAGAGCCTTCTTGGTGAAGAGAACACAGGAGGTGAGGGGTTCGTGCATTTGCTATCACAGCAAGCTCTCCTAAGGAGAAACCAAAGCCAGCACTGAACATATTACTGCCCCTTGGCTGTCTCCAGATGACAGGCTGCCCTGTGCCCAAAGGGTGCTTTCTGATTTCCATTTCAGATCTGCCAGACACTGCTATGCCAGCGAGCTCAGTGTTTCAAAAAGCAGGCCAAGCTCTCTCGCTACTCTGACAATACCCAGATAAGAATTTCTACTCATAAATACACATAGAAAGAAGTTTTTCCACCAGCTTTAAGTACACTTTTTCCCCTCTTGAGCACAGAGGGCTTTAGAAATGAAACCAAGTACTGGAACAGGGAGCATAAGGCATGTGGATACAGAGCAATTCTCTGAAAGTTTGCAGCGTTCACAGTAAGCAAAACTAATCCAATGATTCCTGAGGCTGGTATCAGTTTGCAAATGGTTTAATAAATCCACTCATTTTCTAGTCACTTCACTATAGAAACAGTTCAACTTGTCAGACTAATGAGCTGCACCGTCACTGTAAAACCAAACAAACCACAACACAGAACCAGAGAGCCAAGAGGAACCAAGATTTTAAAAAATCCATATACTCAACACAGCAAACACACTTGATTACTGTGGGTATGTTTGACTTTCATCATTCAGGGAAAGATATTCTACAAACAACACGTAGCCAGCCTGGTTTTTAGTATAGGTCTGCTTTTATTTCCATATTCAGCTCTTTGAAGGAAACATCCTTTCGCAATCTGAAAGGAGGAGGATATAGCCCACTGTAGTGCTGCTTCAGCACACTAATACACATCATAGGAGAAATGGCTCTGTTGACTTTTCCCCAAACAAAATGGACATCCATCCATGCATTCAGGGCATAGAAAGCGTCCTGAAACTGAGACATCGTGTGTGTGTGTGTGTGTAGGACAGAGGTGCACTGAGGAACCTCGCCTCACTAGCAATAGTCAAAACCTGCCACGTGGCAAGAACTGCACAGGAGTCAGGAAGTAAATACTGGTAGTAGTGGATTTAGAAAGGAGGAAAAAAATGAAACCCTAAAAAAAAAAAAAGAATAAAAATTTAAAAGCAGCGCCTTTCCAGTATCTCACTGCAGCAGGCAGCAAGACTTCAAGGCACTACAATGTGTCAGAATGGAGAAAATCTGGTGCATCCACCCTTCCAGAGTGCAAGAATATGGATTAAAAATTCCAGAGTTGATGCAGGCTTTCTGAAAATGAATAAACTTCTTTTCAGCACAAGATATGGTGGTGCTGCAGAAAAGGAAAGAAAAGGTGAGTTAGTTACTGGGCTTTTATACAGAGGCCAGCTGGTGAGAGGCTACATAAGCCTGTGCTTCCCCTGTTGTTCAACTCACATTTGATTAAATCCATACACTAAGCAGCTTCTCTCCCTCTTGCTTCCATAAAAGGATTTCCCATGCATGGGACACAGATAAACCAGATCCAAATATATTCAAAGACACCAAGACCAATTTTTATACAGGTCCAAAAGGAATACTGCTCATATTTTACTTGAGCTCCTTAGATATCTGGAGGCTAAAGAGCTGTGGGGTGATTTACAGCAGCAAAAAGCTTACTTCCAGTCTCCCCTTCCTCTTCCTTATGTGAAGTCCTAAATATGACAGAACAGGAACCCATTCCAGGTTTTAAGTCCTCTGTGAGTGCCTTCACTATCAAAGTATCTTTTTCCTCCTCAATATAACAACGTCAAGCTCCCTAAAGGATATTTCCTGTGACAGGGGCTAAAAGTAGCCTCCACTGTCAACATATATTGTATGAATTCACAAAAGGGAACTAGGAAAAGCACTGGAATAAATAAAAGATTTACACAAGCAGTGACAGTCAGTACAGAAGAATCTGCTGTCACCTGAATTCTACCCAACATTTCTAGAAGACAATTGCAGAGCTCATGTGGATACTTAAACAACAACTCAAAGTTTTGTCAGCCCACAGCCAACTGGCTGTGTCTTTATACAGTATTTCAACTCTGTCCAGTCTTGAACTAACATACAGTTCTTCCAAAAGGCAAAACTTCTCTCTCATCTAACTACAATTCATCCTACTGACAGAACTTAGAATCTGCCATACACTGTGTTTTGAAGTTGACCCTGACTCTGTGTGGCTTTGATCACTCTGGCAAGAAAGGACATACACAGTACTCTGCTTGGCACAACTTGTAAATCTGATCATCTGTAATTACTTTCAAAAAAAAAGCTTTTGTCTCCTCCATCCACAGAGAAAACAAACCAACTCGGAGAACAACACATTCACTCATACAACAGACCTAACTTTCTCAAGCAAATTACTGAATCTATAGGAATAGCTAACAGAAAACGTTTCTCTCTACTGAGAGGAATGCTATCTTACCAGTTTTATTAATTACTCTGGTTCTGCAAGGGTAATAATTTCTTCATTGATAAAAAATTCAACAGTCTCCTCCTCCCAGTCATCGACATTGCTGTCCAGCTCATCTGTGTCTACCCCTGGAATGGAAAATAAAATTGACACTGAACTCAAACAAGGCAGCAATATAAAGATTTGATGCTCTTAGCAGAAACAGTACTCAAACTAGCACTGAAATAAGAGGTATTTGGTGCTTTAAATCATAAAAGGTACATGGTAAATTAATTAAATGATAACCAAGGCACTACTGCCTCCCACCAGGGGGCTTTTGTATATTTGCTTCTTAAATGAAACTCCCAAATCTCTTCAGAGCCTTATCCCAAGGTCAAGCCAATGCTTGCCTTGAAGTATAAAAAGGTGAGGTGAAACATAGGTTACAAAATCTGGCAGCAAGTAACATCGAGCTTTTTCCCCATAAAAAAAGACCCACCCCCCACCTGCTGCAATTCAGGACAAAAAGTATAAATAAGCTTCAGAGAGTAAGGGAATATCTCTGGCAGGAAATGAAGGGAGAGAAGAAGTGGATGCACCCCCAGAACAGGGTAGTCAATTGGTAAGGAGCAGCAGTTATCTCGCAGCAAGTCATTGCAAGAACTACGTGGACTCACCTCCTCGAAGCTCCAAGCGCTCGTTCCTCTGCTCCATGTACAACTCTTGTGCCATCTTGCGGTACTTCCTGAACTCTTCCATCATCGTACGCCTCCTCTCCACCAGCTCCTGCAGAAGAGGAGGCAGAAGAGCTCATTAGACCTCCTCAGTAAAGCAAGGCTGCACATGATGCATTTGTTAGCAAGTCAAACTTTTTTCTCATGAATAAACTTTCTACTGACTTAAAAGAAAAATGTTCACTCTCAATATAGCCAAAAAGCTGCTTTGCTGAGGTTTTTATTAATTTAAAGAGCTTTTCTTATTTAAAGACTGCAGCAACTCACTAAGGACCCCCAAATTTTACCACCTTTGCTTAATGAGGTAACACCAGTGCCTCTCCAAATTCATTACTGTTTAACCCGACAGTTAAGTTGCATCTGTCTGAACTACTTATTGGAACTAACTCAAACCATCTGGACTCAAATGAACACAGGTATTTATTATAAAAGAAATCTAACTTCCATATCATCATTACAAAATAACTAGACAGTTACAAGAATTTCATCTACATTACTATATTCCAAAACTGTCTTGCCTTTGAAGCTTTGGACTGGCTCAGGCGATCCTTCTGCTCAAATATCTTGGAATATTTCTTCAGGTCCTTCTTAATTTGCTGTAAAACAGAGAATTTTATTACAACTAGGATATCAGACTGGCAATCACAACCACCATACTCTGTAAGAACTCCTTCGGTAGGCCTAAGCAGTCTATGCACGTCTTAAAAGCATCTCTCCTCTAGGCAATTTCCCTTTGCTATAATTGTTCTTCCTGGCTTACAGATAATGTAAATGCCTCTGTACATATGCAATTAGTGAGGTGTGGACAGCTAAATTGAATTTGGTTATTCTTTATACCTTTCCACTGCACCATAACTGTAAAAACAACTGGTAACCACTTCTAGTCCGAGCTTAAAGAACAATAAATATTTACAGTCGCTCCCAGAAGTGAGGTCCCCTACACCAAGATGTATTTTCACAAATTCAGGGCAAAAGGCAGTTGTATAACTCTGAGGGTAAACCAGCTGTGTAGAGAGGGCAAACCAAGTATGCTTAAACATCAAATCAACGTCAGCAGAAAGTCAGTGGAATACACTACCTTTATCTGATCCTCACTGAGCAAGGTGGCTGGTCGTGGTCTCCAAAGAAGCTGACAGAACCTGTCTTTATTATTTTTCTGAAGCAGACGGCCTTGGAAGGTCCATAACCAATATGCATTGTCCACCTGGAAGAGCAGTGCACCATCTCAGTCAAGATAAGCTTTAACTCAACCCTGCAGTTCTCACTCCATGTCTTAAGGTCAACAAAACCAGGGTGCTCTTTTTCTTAATGCCTTCCCTGTGCAAGTCAACTTGCTCAGTATTTGTTCCACTGAAGCTCTACAAGAAGCTACCTTCTGGAGGATCACAATGTTTTGAAACTAATCCATCCCTTCTTTCATATTTTTAAGTCTCAGATTCTATACTTGTACAGGAGAGGATTACAGTGTAGTGGCTAGAACCATACAAAAGTTATGACAAGTGCAATAAGTCCTGCTGTTGTGGGGACCACAAGTTTCAAACTGCTAAAGACACAAAAAATTAGAATAAGGACACTCATGAACTGCCCTTCCAAAACTTATTTTGGACAATTGGTGAAGCTAATGGCCCAGTTAAACATCAATATTAATAAATTAATGTATAAAACTATGGTGCAGGTTTTAAGTCATATGAACAATGGCAGGTGTCAATGTCCCTTCCTAACCAATAACCTTTCCCAATACCTCTGTAAGAGAAAGGGAGGAAAAAAAGGCAAGCACCAGTACCTTGTGGCTCCACCAAGATACAGAAGTCACAATGTATCTGCCTGTAGGATCCCACTCCACATCTGAAGCCGTATAGTGTTCAGCAATATTCATCATGGTGCAGTCAGACGTATCAACAAATGCTAAGGCACCATTCATGCTGCAAAGACAAAAAAAGACAGATTGTTTTGCACACTAGCACAGCCTGTCTTTTAAAAAGCATTTCACAAGCTGCATCTTTGCAACTCCACTACAAAGATAAGTTTTTACAACAACCAAGAGATGGGCTCATACCAATCTCTGTCGCTAGAAGGAAATGAGATTAATCAAAACAAAACCCCAAGTATGAACTACACTTTTGTTTCTATGTTCAGTGACCCTTAACCCATTTTATTTCTGTCTTAAGGTCAAAGTGAAAACATATGATAAGCAAGTGACAGCCAAAGTTTATCATAAGCATAGACATATTTAAGACAAGAATACAGAAAAAAAGATTTCTAAGATGAACAGGAGTGTTTGTCTGAAAGCACGTAAAGGCAAATACTACTTAACTCACTAATAAAAATAATTTTCACTTGTTCTAATGTGAAACTTTCTTGATAACTTTACCAAACAGCTTTGTCAGTAAGAGGCACAGCCCATGAGGAGGAACAAGGCTATAACAAAAAATGTATTGTAACAGCCACAAGCACAGTGCAGTGGATTAGTTGAGTCAGTATTTAACTTAAACAACTGAAAAGTGTTTCTAAATATACACTTTTCTGTTGAAAAATGTATTCTTCATGATGCAGAAAAACAGCAAGTAAAAGTTACAAAGGGCTACATCATGAAGTTGTGTCTCAATTTTCCTTTGCTTTTGCAAAATTGTAGCAAAATTACACAGTGATGCAACATTCGTGGAGATACCAAACATTTCTTGGTGAGACACTGCAGTCTTTTTCCTCCTTAAAATGAATGTGGTGTTCAGTAACCTGTGCAACACTCACCTTCTGAGGCCAGCCAACACTACAAACTGCCCTTGAGGACTCCAGAATATCGTGTTTGCCTGCTGTTTGTCAAATGTTTCTGGAAAGAAAGAAAAAGAAATTCAGAAAAAGATCTCAATCCAATGCCATCAATTATCTTACAAGCAACTCCATCTATCCCTCAAAATGCATTTCTGAATTCTGCAAGCAAGTCCTACCAACAGCCTTTAGCTCTACACTTCTCAAGGCAAAAGCCAGTAGCACCACAACATCCAAAGTTGAACAGAACAAGTAGAAGGAACCCAACACCTAACTTGAGGATATGCTTTATCTGCAGTGAGTCAAGTCCATGCTATCACCTCACAAGAACTTCCCAAAGCCACAAAATTATTCCAGCCTGTAGGCCCACAGTCTGGACTGATTCAAAGTAAAAACAGTTTAGCTGCCACCAACAAGCTGCAATTTTGAGTTCACTTGATCTACTGCCATGGAAAATGCTTGATATCTGCCCTTGTTTTTCAGTCACTTACTTATGAGTTCTATTTTCCCATTGTTTTTAACATGGTAAAAGGAAACTGAAATTCGTGGAGTTTCTCCATGCAACACAGCAAACTTGCTTCCATTTGGCTCCCAAGCAAAGGCTATGATGCTTTCTGTAACAAAAACAGAAGGGTCAAAACTCTGTCAAAAGACAATACAAAGGTTTGATTTCAAGCAGACACCAAAGAAAACCAAGATGCTGAAGAAAGGGAACCCATCAGTTAACAGGCTTTGCCATTGTCATGGTTTTAACCCCAGCAGGCACCCAGGACCACGCAGCTGCTCTCTCACTCTCTGCCTCCACCCCATTGCAGGATGTGGAGGAGAATCAAGAAAAAAGGAAAGCTCGTGCATCAAGATAAAGACAGTTTAATAGGACAAAGTAAGACATCATGAAGATAATAGAATATACTAAACAAGGGATGTGCAATGAATTGTTCACTGCCAGCTGATCGACACCCAGCCTGTCCCCAGGCAGTGAACCCTGGCCAACTTCCCATTTATACACTGAGCATGATGTTACATGGTATTAAATATCTTTGTCCAGCTCGGGTCAGCTGTCTGGCTACACTCCCTCTGTTTCTCTGTGAGCTTCCCTGCTCACTAGCACAGCATGGGAAACTCAAAAAGTCCTTGATTTCTTAGCAACAACTGAAAGTATCAGTGTAGAATGCTGATAACTCTAAAACACAGGGGCTGCTGGAAAGAAAATCAGCTCTGTCCCAGCTGAAATCAGTACACAGGTTTAAAAACACAGGTTCATCAGGCAAATGCAGGGAATTATGAGAAGTGTTTCAGTCAAACAACAGCTCCAAAACCTCTTATAATCTCAAAATACACTCATTATCAGCCCTACCATCTTTATTAACAGTAGATTTTCAGTTTTGTCATTTTTCAAGTCAGTCACAACCATGAACAGCAACAAAAGGTTCAGTTTCTCATTTTCAAGAGATGCCCTGCAAGATGAATACTGTAGCTCAAATCAAAACAGGTAATTTCCTAAGTATGTCACATGTTCACAGGAATTTCTAAGAACACACAAGTGCCTACTCAGTAAAGCTGAAGATAAAAAGTAAGGGAACACTCGGCATTACCTTTCATTTCCACCACATCCACAGGCACCTGTTTCTCTCTCATTCTGAATATTTCAAAGTTGGTCACTACTCCCTGTAAAGGTCAAGATCAGCTCATTATCCAGCACAGAAGCAGGAGAGCAAATAATTTTATCGCTAGGCGTAGAAGGACAACTACATAATTAGCCTGGCAGGATACGAGACATTGTCAAGGTTTGTTTCTTTAATGAGAGCAGATAAATGCAGCCTGCCCTCTTACCAAACACATTCTAAATTTTTCTGTTCTGATAAAGAATAACTGAAGAATTGTACAAAAGCATTTGCTTCTTATTAGCATGTTATGAAATTTAATTAAGGCACATAAACATATGGCACGTTGTGCAGCATGACCTATGGGTTGTTCAACAACTGTTTAACAGTGAGTAGGAAAGAGGTGAGGTGCACAGCTCTCACCTGAGTCCAAGATGCCACTAAAGCCAAAGCAAATCCTGGATGCAAACATTACATACATTTTGCTCTCTACATGCCTCAAATTCAAATGGAAAAATGACAGCTAGCTTTGACATAATTTATGTTGCCTATATTAAAAGACAGTACTGTAAGAAAATGAGGTGTCAGTGCGAGATAGAACCAAATTTAATGAACAGAAGCATAATCCACGTGCCTGTGTCCCTTTGGGAGTCCTGTCGACCTTCACACACAGGTAATCCCCGTTCTTCTGCCAGTGTAGTTTACAGTCTACAACATTGAACAAATTCCGCACACGAATTTCTTGTCTAGAAGGCAGCTGCATCAAAGTCACTCTTGCTGGGATGTCTTTGTCCTCAGGCACCCAGAAAGCAATTATGTTACCACCTGGAGACCAGGAGAAGTCTCTACAGGAAGAGAGTTATAAATACGCCGAAATAAAGTTATAAATAAGCCGAAATAAAGTTATAAATAAGCAGAAACAATTTTCATCATTGTATCTGAATGTTGCAGACAAATATCAGCTCTCAATAATAAAGACAGATATAGACAAGCAACCAAGGACAATCTAATAACCTTACACATATCATACCCAAATAAATTTATAAACTGCTATTTAAACTGCTCTGTGACCAGTGTTATCAAAACAGCACATTTCAGTAGTAATCACCAAAGTGTAACCACCAAAGATCTAAGAAGCAGGCTGATTAAACCTGTGAGCAAGAACCCCCCATTAAATTACACTGAAGACAATCTTGCACTTAGATACGCTTAATTTTCTTGCTGATTTACAGAGAGGGACCTCAAAAACTCTCCCAGGAATCAGTGTCTATTCTGCAGACATGCACAAACCCATTCCTTGCCAAGGGGTGGGACACAGCACACTGTTTTAAGCCAGCACAGAAGTCTGGTTAAGGGCATTTTCCCTAACAAACTACATTCTAGTTGGCTTTGTAGACAAGGAACAGGACTCCCAAGCTAGACCCTGGATTAAGCAGTACCACAAAGAGTATTCCAAAGCATACAAACTGTCAACTGTGGGCAACAATAAATGGAGAACTGTCCATTCCCTTTCACCAATTTGTCTAATTTGACCACTTCAGCATGAGGCCATTTGCTTCAGTCAGTCTACAGACTCCTCTCACTATTGCAAAGCCCTAGATGAAGATTCCAGTTACCTTTACAAAGAAATAGACTCACCGTATCCCATTGATTTTCAAGCTTTTTTTGTCCAATAAACCCATAGACTAAAAGAGAAAAATGTGAATTGTTATTAGTAATATTATATTCATACACATGCATCTTCTACTAATAAATAAACTAGGAAATTGTGAAGTTTTCAAAGATCCTGCATCCCTATTTTTTATTATGAACATATGCATACCACAATTACAAAGAAAAAAATTGCTGTACAGAATTAATGAGTACAGCATCCTGAATTATAATGAAAAAGCAAATCAGACCAGATTAGGCTGCAATTTATAGTGTATTTTATACTGAAAGCTGGTAGGCATCACATACCCTTGATCTCGCTTACTCTTACAAGTGGCATATTGAGCTGTCTAGTCCTTCTAGAAGTGTGGTGTGAAATTTACTGTCAGGCTCAGCTAAAGTCTGTCACCCAGGAAAGAATAAGATAAAAGCAAATGCATTTCTCCCCATTTTAAACCCAGCTCTGGAGTGCATTAGTAAAACATATCCTTTAAAATAGGTACCACAGGAACGACTGACATTGTAATGCAAAAGCATTATGTAAAATGCAGCAAGAACTTACAGGTGTTTCATAGATGCTGAGGGTATCTGAAGTCATGCGAGCAAAGAATTTACCATCATGACTCCATCTAAGCAATAAAAAAAAGAGAACATCAGATAAGAACTGTCTTTTTATTAAATGAAGTCTGGGACTACCTCTCTCTTCTCTAGTTCTGTTTCTCAACCTACTTAAAAATAGGCCAGTGAGCTGAGTTTTCACAGTGGAATCCTCGCTTCTTTTGCCCAGTCAGAATATCCCAGATGATAATAGCCTGGGGGTCATCCTGTGTGTCCATCAAAGGGCTGAAGGTCACCAAATACCTACAAAAGTAATAATCAGTTTCACTATTGAAACTTCATTTAATGTGTCAGTACAAGTCAGCTTTCATCCAAATATTATTTAAATACAATGCACTTCAGAAGAGCAGTTTCTTTAATTGGGTCTTTTGGAGAGGAAGGAAAATAAAAACGTTATGATAAGAGAAGAAGAAAGCTTCCAAGACAAAGTATTTCCCTGGCATGCCTCTGGCTGAAAAGACTCCATATTTATGTGCAACTCTTCCCATATTGATGGTACAAGAGAAGGGAATTTGCCAAATACACGGCTTCTCCATTTAAAGATAAATAATCTCTCTTTGATGCAATAGACCATAAAACTTTATTTCTTACAAATACGTTACTTGAAAACTAGCAAAACAAGATGCATCTCAGTCCTCAAATTATTAAAGAGCTCTTTAGAGAAGGCTAAAATGTTAACAAAGTTTAAGGAATACATTTCAATACTACAGATCTGGAGAATGCTACTCAACTGCAATTTTTCAGAGAACTAGAAATCTAATACTACAGACACTCCATCCAACTGAAGAGGAAAAAACGTGGCCTTCAACCTTGGAATAACAACATTTTTGACAAAACTTGTCAGCTCAGTTTTGTAGACCAATTATTCAAGATTATGTTAAGTATCTTTCCTGAAGTCAAAGAAAACTCAGGCAGAGTTTCACTTATTCTAAGGATTTATGCATGTAAAGCAGTACTTCCAAAGGGAAAAGAGAACAGAAGATTCCAACCACGTAAGATTCAAAAGCCCAGAAGCCAGAATGTGTGTGCTTCACGCTTTTGATCCCTTAGCCCAAACCCAGGTTATACTCCATACCTTTCACACGGTGAGAAGTCGATAAGCTGCACTCCCTGGTGACTAAACCTTTGAATCTGCTTGAATTTCTCTCCACCCCAAAGTGCGATGCCTCTCTGGTGGAACGTAGCCAAGTAGGTACCTTTTGGTGACCAACGTACATAGGTTTCTGTCCACCGCTGGATTTAAAAAAAAAGCATAGACAAAAGGTTTAATTTTATGCTGGATCCTAAAGGGGAAAGAATTAATGTGCAGCTTATAGCAACATATTTTGCAAATCCATTTACTAAGCAAATTATTGACCTTGGACCAGTTTTGGAGTTTAACTGCATGCACATAATGCACAGTACTTATTCTTTATGTTGAAAACTGCCATTTGAGAACTTTTCAACTTACTGATCACCAAACACACTTCTCAGGTACAGTGACAACCTTTGTATAGTAATTCAACGCTCCTAACAGGCCTGGGTTTCCTTGTTGTCTTTCAGCCCTGGTAAAAACATCCTCTTCTCAGAAGTAAGGGTATTTCACATTTCTTAACAACCAGTTCCTGACCTTCAGCTAATTAGAGAGGTTTCAGCAATACAGACCACGGCCCAGTGACCATGGTGATGAGCAAAATTACATCATCCCAGAGCCAACTTCCTTCTACTGTAACACATAATGGTTCCTAAGGAAAATGCTTCTGGGTACCAACAGTTCTCAGCAAGTCAAATGCCTGCAGCAGACAGGCACACTAACTCTTCCTTTTATATGCTATTACCAAACCAGCTATTCCTCTTTAGCATCTCTGTGGTCAGCAGAAAAGTAAGAAGAGATCAGAAGCAGCATACCTAAGCACATACTCAGCTCTAATGAATAGTACTCCTCAAACTCTGACTTTGCATTTTCAGGTCTTTCTGAATCACCTGTAATATACAGATGAAGGAAACTAATGGGCATCGTGGACCAGTTAAAGAAAACAGAATACCACAAAAAAGTTAACTGCACGTTTGTTTTACCTAAGCAGCCAAGTCTAGCTCTAAAGGATGTAATTTCACCACTCCTCTTCGAAAGGAAGAAGAAAGTATTTCAGCAAAGGGTAAAAAATATCTTTAAAAAAAAAATAAAAACCTGAAATGCCATAAAATGAATGAGGCTGACAGTGTATCTGCAATGTACAGCACTTCCAGGACACTCACTGCTCTGTCTTCAATTTGAACAGGTTCCTTGACATCATTCCAAAATATAGAGGTCCGGTCTCCTGACTCAAAGATCACACTGTACTGATCCCTACAATCAGGATCTTCCAACCAGTATCGGAGATTCCCCTAACAAAAACAGAAGCAAAAAGATTATTAGCAAGTCTAAGACTAACGTTCCTCAAATTAATATCTACCTGGCAGGTGGAAGCTGGCCTTCACAGACCATGCAACTTTGGAGTGTTACCATTACAAACAAGTTTTTCAAGTGAAATTAAATAATTCAAACTGCCGGTTACTGGAGACTAAGAGAACACATCATAAAAAGGTGGACCTTCAAGGTGGTTTCATGGTGTTTAACGCTTCTTGCTTAAAATAACTCCAGGCATTTTTAGTGTTTTGGGGTTTTTTTTTTGTTTTTTTTTTTTTTTTTAAAATGATCCCTTCCTCCACAGGAGTTTTCACAAAGCTGGCGGAAACACAAAGACATTTGCCTCAAACATTTAAAAATCTGAGATGATTTTTTCAAAATTCTATTTTTAAATGACTTGTGCAAAATCACTATTTACTCTTAAGTGTTACCCTGCTTGGAACTCCTGAGCAGAACCACTAAGTTCTTTCTGTCACTTCCTGACAGTGAGAACGAAGGAAGAGGAGCACGCGATCATCACTACTACTTGTAACACCACCATTAACACATCATTTCTATTTCCATGTGAACCCTCCAGCAATGAAGTAATTATTTCATATTATGCTGCATATTCTTTCCACTCTTCAAAAAAAATCCTTACCAAATCCTTAAATGGCTGTTTCTCGGGGATTTCCCATTCATCACTGATTGTCATGTACCTGAAAAAGCAATTGGATCAGTCACACTCTGTGCAGGTGCTCTTGATTGAAATCCCAAAACCTACAGATACACAACAGCTGCACTCACTTATCAAAGTCTGTGAAAAGGTTGACTCTGAAAGTGTGCTGTTTATCCAGTTTGTACCCATCGGCACTCTTTACAGCATCCACTGCATGAGAAGGAGACATGTACTCCAGAAAGATGTACCTACAATGGAGGAGGGTGAAAGTAGGAAGTCATCACTGACTTTGTAACAGGCTCATAATAAAAAAGAAATTAATAAATACAATAAAAACAACAGGGATGAACTAATTGCTCAGAACAGAGCACCTGCAAAACTACTTCCTGTCTCGTCCCTAACCAATTAGGGTCAATAGCAATTAATCTCCATTTTGGCCACAGACACACACACTTTTCAACTGTGTGGGCTTGACCTGAATTAAACCAATACTCTTTCAGTAAACAGGCTGGACTAAATGATGAATGCGAGTTCAGTGGAACATAGAACAATGAGAGCTGGTAACAGGCAGGCTAACTGAGCAGCTCTTCCCAGAGGAATGACAGATCATACTCAGAAATAGTAAATCTGCTGTCACAGGCATCTCAAAGCCTCACTCTTGTTTTTCAATTACACTGAATGTAATTCAGCTTCCTTTCTGCCACTACTACAAGCTAGCTTGTAGCCAAGCAGACTTAACAGTATCCTGAAGACTGGCAGACACTGCCTCAGAGAAGCATGAGCACAGAGAGATCAAATAATTTTCTTGTGCTTCTCATGTTGACCTTATAGAACCAAAAATCCCACTTCAGAAAACCCACTTCTTCGTGCTTTCTAAACTATAGTTTCCTCCCAGACCCAGGAATACACATTACTCCAAGCACAGTAACAAAACTTAGTAAAACCTCATATTTATCCCGTTGATTTTGCCTGGTTTCTCTCCCTTGCCCTCTCCCTTTGGGTTTGATCATTTCTGATTAGCTGCCTTCTCAATTTCAGATGCTACAATTCACCAGAACAGGGATCAGAATTTGGCAGAGGGGAAAAGGGAAGTTGATGAACTTAAGGAATTTGGAATCAGTACTGTAAGCATAAGCATTAGCAACCAGAGACACAATATTGACAGTCCAATTTGCAATAAAGACTTCATCCACTGCTACTACATTTTGAAGGAAAATTGACCTTTAAACTACTTATTAGCCTGGCTGAAAATTAACACAAACCCCCTCACGTCGTACTGCACAGAAATTCATCTTCCAAAACCAGCTAAACTGTTTCCATAACTAATCCCCCCCACACACTGTAGCTTAATGAGCTATCAAGCTTCTCTGCTCCCTCAGGAACTTCTGTCTGTCACTGAGACTAGATGTTAGGATCATACAGACAAAGGTAAAAGAAAGTGAGCACGACTATGAAGTCACCATAAAACCTGGCCATGAAGTACTGATACTAATAACAAAGGGTAAGTCAGAGCAGTGTTTCAATCCTACTTCTTGTAGGAATTATCATGACTTACCCTTTTGTCTTCCCATCTGCTTCTGGATAAAATTCATTGATAATTTTACCAAACTTGGAAAATATTTTGTGAATGACATTCTTCAGTTTCTCAAGTCGGTCTGGTCCAACCTGGGGAACATTATCCACTACGATTACAGAGTCAATTCCATCTGCTTCCTGTGGCTGATCTTTCAGTATATCCCCAAGTAATTCTGCAAAGAAAAAGCATACAAGAAACTAAGGCACCATTCTACACCCTTAAGTGGGAAGACTGAAAGATGAAAAGAATTCGTGATAGTTAAAGAAAAAAGGAAGGCTTCAAATTTCAGGAAATTTCAAGAATCATTTAAGAAACTTGGTAATGAAAGAACATTCCATCAGAGAAACAACTGAAGTGAATATACAACATTCCAACAGTACTTCCTTGCAATGAGGCCTGATTACGCAGCTTCTTGACAAACTCCAAGCACCCAATACTTGGAGTCTCTTTAAAGAAATATCTTACACCTTGAGGACATCAACACTTGCACTATTAACTTGTTTCAGGAGTTGGAATTGGCTCACAAAGTCCTCAAAATCGATGATAAAGCAAACAACTAGAAGCCTTGCTCAAATTATAACTGGATGACTGATAAAAAGAAATGTAACGTGCCACTCCCTCCCAATTTATGTGAATTTTAGCATAATTCAGAACTATCTGCCATACTGGAACCTCTACAGTCTTAGCATCACTATAATTATGTTTGAGAACCCACACTCTGTCTAAACCTTTAATTAAGCACAAAAATAAAGGTGTAAGACAACACAGAGGAAGCCAAATTTAAAGCATGCAGCGAGTGAAGACAACCACACACCTTCTCACACTCTGGATATCCTTCAATCATACTATTCCCCCTTCCCCGTATCATCTCAAAAATTTTGAGATGATTTTGGTA
Organism: Dromococcyx pavoninus; assembly: GCA_033558185.1. Classification (NCBI taxonomy): domain Eukaryota; kingdom Metazoa; phylum Chordata; class Aves; order Cuculiformes; family Neomorphidae; genus Dromococcyx; species Dromococcyx pavoninus. Next base: position 370,231 of record JAUMJL010000447.1, read on the forward strand.
CAAATTTGAAAGCTGACTGGTGTGTTAGAGATCCAGGGAGAACACCACAGACAATCACTGCAAGTTAAGTTCCTAGTATGTACTGGGTCTCAAGGTAATCCTTCAGGAATAAGCCACTCTCTTGGTAGCTGACAACACACTGAAGTTGTGGACAGGGAATCACTTGACTAGGATTCAGAATACACACAGTGAAGTGTCTGCTATGCTTAAAAAACCCAAAAGAATTGAAAGGAGGAATTTAAAAACCTAATAGTACAGTAAAATAACACGTAAATTTCTTATTTGCCCTACAATCACGTATCTTAGATTCTCCCTGCACATAAAATGAAAGCATGTCCCACAAGGACATTTCCATAGAAGCCTACAAGAAAAAAAAGAACCTAAAACCACAAAACAGTAATTTTTTAGGCTCTATTAGTCATTTCTTCATAATCACTTCTCACAAAAGAATTCACAGTCCTACAGACAAACACAGAACACATTTAGATTCATGTGTAAGAATACAATACCTTGTATTGAATCAAAACTGTAACAGATTAAAGACATTCCTACATTGTACCCTTCCTCTACCTTAAGTTCAAAACCATGAACAAAAGAATTTTTAAAGGGCAAGAAGCTGGTTTAGCCAGCTTATTCCACCCACAAGAAAAGCGGGGTGTGGTGGGTACACAGCTATCTTCAGCTGGCAGTATTTTAAGGACCACTATCATTATCCAAACTAAAGCTTCATTGCATTTAAGTGGTTATCTGACACATCCCTTCTCCTGCTTGAGCTTGGATCAGCTGTCCTGCCACACCAACACCATGCTGGAAAAAAAGGCTGAAGTCATGTATTGGAGATGGTCGAATCCCAAAGCTGGTCCAGCTCAAAGGTGTTCCTGAAGACTTAATGTTATCACAAGCACTGAAATAGCCATGGCTTAGTGACACTGATGGATTGCCTTTCTCCTTGGGGAGTCATCAGGATAAGAGGAAAGGAATAAGGAAAAAGTAACACACAGATGGAAAGCCAGACCAGCAAGAGTGACTAAACTTAAACACTGCAATTCGGCTGCTGACACTGTATTATTCATACAGCTGAGAAGTTAACCAAATTAATCCTCAAAAACGAAATAGGTAAGGATGGAAAATAATTTTTAGTTTCTGAATAGACAAAATGCCATATATAGACAAAGCATATCAAGCAAAATTGGAACTAGACAAAAAGAATCCAATGATACTTGCAGATAACTTTGCCAAAGTCTCACTGAGAAACAAATGTACAGGTACAAAGAGCTACACAGACTACTAAATTGAGAATGGCAAACGCCCTTCTGACCTAAGATACTCCTTTGCCATTTTAGTAAGCTAAACACAGGACTGGAACCCTAGAAAGCACAAATATCGACTCTATTCCACTGCCAACTGGAATAACCGACTGATTTATAAACAATCGCATGCCTTAAGACACATTTTTCCAGCTTTGATACATATAAGGTAAGACTGTACAACACGTAGAATGCATGTACCTGAGACCCTACAACAGCAAGCACACTTGCCACAAAAAGTACTGGCAAAAGAAGTGCTTTCCCTACTTAAGGACTGAGATGATTAATCTAGAAAGATTTATCTGAAAAATATAGAATAGAGTTCTAACTCCAGTACTCCAAAAGTAGGTATTCCTTTGATGGTCTATGCAGCTACACAAGAGTGTAACCACTTTAACACAGTCAACATCCAATACTTTTAAAAGCCCCTCAGTTTGAATTTTCAACTTTCAGAAACAATTTTCCTTATTTTCTTGTCACAAAGTACTTACACCACATCCCCATGACCCGTACCTCTTCTCAAACCCATACCTATAGATTTCACTCTAGATGCATAGAAAATAATAGAACGATGAAACCTGGTTTGCAAATCTGCTCAGCAATTTAAAAATGCTGGTTTTACAGCTGAGTTTCACGAATGGCAGCAAAGGCAAAGCAGGGAAGGGTGTCCGCGCAGCCCTAGACACAGGGGCGCAGGGAGGGCAGGGCCGATCCTCCCGTCCCGGGCCCCCGACCCGCGCGGCGGGCGGGCAGCACCGGCCCCCCGAGGGAGCTCCCTCTCCGCGATCCCCGCGGTACCTCCCGGGCACCCTCAGCCCGCACCTTCGTCGCTGATGTCGTCCACGAAGTCCTCGGGGTCGCTGAAGGAGATCTCATCCTCGGGCTCCGCGGGCGGGGCGGGCGCGGCCTCCCCGTTCTCCTGCGCCGCGGCCTCGGGCTCGGCCTCGGCCTTAGTCTCCTCGACGGGCGGCTCGGGCTCGGCCCCGGACAGCACCTCGGGCTCGGGTTCGGCCTCCTCAGGGCTCTGGCAGCCGGAGGGCGGCGGGGGCGAGGGCGGCTGCCCGGGCTCGGTGGGCTCCTCGGCGGGCGGCGGCTCGGGGGGCCCCGGCTCCACCTCAGCCTCGCCGCCCGCTTCCTCCCCCTCCTGCCGCTCGCTCTCCTCCCGCTCCTGCTGCTGCTGCGGCTCGGCGGGCGGCTGGGCCGACTCGGTGAGCTCGGCGGGGCCGGGCCCGCGGCCGGGCGCGGGGCTCTGCTCGCCGTCCTGCATTGGGGCCGGTGCGGGACTCGGCGCGGGGGAGGGGTGGGGAGGCGCCTGCACGCGGGCCATGTGCGCCAGCCCCGGCGGGCCTCGCGCCGCGGCGCCTACCAACCCGCGTGGGCCGCGGGGAGGAAGCTCTGCCCAGCCTCAGCTTCTGCCCACCTCCGTCTCCTCCTCCTCCTCTTCCTCCTCCCTGCCCCGCTGAGAGGCGGCTGTCGTCGCCTTCGATGCCCGCTTCGTACTCAGCCAGCGGCGACTGCCGCCCCCTCTCACCCCACAGCCGCCCTGGCTCCCCCCCCATTTTGTGCCTCGCTGTGGTTGAGTCCAAAATGGCGCCTCTTTCCACTCTACCGAGGCGGGGTTGGGCCGAACCATCTTTCGGGAAGCGACAAGCGGAAGGAGCTGTCATATGTAGCTGCGCAGACGCAGCGCGAAGCCTTCCTGCTTTTTCGGCAGCTCAGCGTATTTTCCTGTCCAGCGCTGGGCGGGAGGTGACGGGAGAGCGCGTTGACACGGAACATACCGAT